>SZWC01000062.1:583246-653996 GCA_023375785.1 Penium margaritaceum
GACAGTCCTTGAGCGCTGTTCCGCTAAGTGTGCCGAAGTCATCCCATAGATAAGGATCCGTTCGTATCCCCTGTGATCGATCATCCAGGTTCCCCCCCCCCCTCTTCTCGCAGTCCTTCACAGATTGATGTATCGGTCGTAGACCGTAGATTGTCTTTTATCTGGAAGTCGCAGACCGTCGATGCTGTTCGATGATCGATCATGAGATCGATAATCGAAACCTGTCTGCCACTCCGGTCCGGTACTCCGTGTCTGCTTCCGGTGGTTCTTGTCGATGCTCCACGTCAGCCACTGCGTTCCATCGGAACTTCCCGAGACCTCTTTGCTTTATTGTGCAAAGATCCACAGGACATATCCTGTTTCTCAGAGTTATCCTATCGCAAACAGGTAAAATTGAGTGGACTGGTGGAGGCATGGGATTACCCTCTCTGCCAGTCCCAACAGGGCAGGAATAGAGTAGAGTAGGCTGCAGAGGGTCAGGGGAGGAGGTAGCACTTCTCCCCTAGCCCTCTGGGTTTTGCCCCATTGGAGCATACCTTTTTGCTCATTTCCAACATCATACGCCTATGGTGTATCTCATGTGCCTATGGTGTATCTCATGCGCCTATGGTGTATCTCATGCGCCTATGATGTATCTCATGCGCCTACGGTGTATCTCATGCGCCTGTCGTGTATGTCATGCGCCCATGGTGTATCTCATGTGCCTATGTTTTATCTCATGCACCTGTGGTGTATCGCATGTGCCTATGCTGTATCTTATGTGTCTTTGGTGTATCTCATGTGCATATGGTGTATCTCATGTGCCTATGGTGTATCTCATGCGCCTATGGTGTATCTCATGCGCCTATGGTGTATCTCATGCACCTATGGTGTATCTCATGTGCCTATGGTGTATCTCATGTACCTATGGTGTATCTCATGTGCCTTTGGTGTATCTCATGCACCTACGGTGTATCTCATGTGCCAATGGTGTATCTCATGTGCCTATGGTGTATCTCATGTGCCTATGGTGTATCTCATGTACCCATGGTGCATCTCATATGCTATGGTGTATCTCATGCGCATACGGTGTATCTCATGCAACTATGGAGTATTGCATGTGCATATGGTGTATCGCATACGCCTATGGCGTATTTCATGTGCTTATGGTGTATCTCATATGCCTATAGTGTATCTCATGTGCCTATGCTGTATCTGATGTGCCTATGGTATATCCCTTATGCCTAAGGTGTATCTCATGTGCCTATGGTGTATCTCATGTGCATATGGTTTATCTCATGCACCTATGGTGTATCTCATGTGCCTATGGTGAATCTCATATGCTATGGTGTATTTTATGCGCCTACGGTGTATCTCATATGACTATGGTGTATCGCATGTGCCTATGGTGTATCACATGCACCTATGGTGTATCTCATGCTCCTATGGTGTATCTCATGCGCCTATGGTGTATCTCATGCGCCTATGGTGTATCTCATGCGCCTATGGTGTATCTCATGCGCCTATGGTGTCTCATGCGCCTATGGTGTATCTCATGTGCCTATGGTGTATCTCATGCGCCTATGGTGTATCTCATGCGCCTATGGTGTATCTCATGCGCCTATGGTGTATCTCATGCGCCTATGGTGTATCTCATGCGCCTATGGTGTATCTCATGCGCCTATGGTGTATCTCATGCGCCTATGGTGTCTCATGCGCCTATGGTGTATCTCATGTGCCTATGGTGTATCTCATGTGCCTATGGTGTATCTCATGTGCCTATGGTGTATTGCATGCACCTATGGTGTATCTAATGTGCCTATGGTGTATTGTATGCACCTATGGTGTATCGCATGTGCCAATGGTGTATCTCATGCGCATATGGTGTACCTCATGTGCCTATGGTGTATCTCAGGCACCTATGGTGTATCTCATGCGCCTATGGTGTATCTCATGCGCCTGTGGTATATCTCATGCGCCTATGGTGTATCTCATGTGCCTATGGTGTATCTCATACGCCTATGGTTTATCGCATGTGCCTATGGTGTATCTTATGTGTCTTTGGTGTATCTCATGTGCATATGTTGTATCTCATGTGCCCATGGTGTATCTCATGCGCCTATGGTGTATCTCATGCGCCTATGGTGTATCTCATGCACCTATGGTGTATCTCATGTGCCTATGGTGTATCTCATGTACCTATGGTCTATCTCATGTTCCTTTGGTGTATCTCATGTACATATGGTGTATCTCATGGGCCTATGGTGTATCTCATGTGCCTATGGTGTATCTCATGCACCTATGGTGTATCTCATGTGCATATGGTGTATCTCATATGCTATGGTGTATCTCATGCGCCTACACTGTATCTCATGTAACTATGGAGTATCGCATGCGCATATGGTGTATCTCATGCGCCTATGGTGTATCTCATGCGCATATGGTGTATCTCATGTGCCTATGGTGTATCTCATGTGCCTATGGTGTATCTCATGTGCCTATGGTGTATCCCATGTGCCTAAGGTGTATCTCATGTGCCTATGGTGTATCACATGTGCATATGGTGTCTCATGTGCCTTCGGTTATGGCATGCGCCTATGGTTTATCTCATGTGCCAATGGTGTATCTCATGTGCCTATGGTGTATCTCATATACTATGGTGTATCTCATGCGCCTACGGTGTATCTCATATGACTATGGTGTATCGCATGTGCCTATGGTGTATCTCATTCACCTATGGTGTATCTAATGCGCCTATGGTGTATCCCATGCGCCTATCGTGTATCTCATGCGCCTATGGTGTATCTCATGCGCCTATGGTGTATCTCATGTGCCTATGGTGTATCTCATTCACCTATGGTGTATCGCATGCACCTCTGGTGTATCTAATGTGCCTATGGTGTATTGTATGCGCCTATGGTGTATCACATGCGCCAATGGTGTGTCTCATGCGCCTTTGGTGTATCTCATGTGCCTATGGTGTATCTCAGGCACCTTTGTTGTATGTCATGTGCCTATAGTGTATGTCATGTGCCTATGGTGTATCCCTCATGTGCATATGGTACATCTCATGTGCATATGGTGCATCTCATGTGCCTATGGGGTATCTCATGCGCTTATGGTGTATCTCATGCGCCTATGGTGTATATCATTGGCCTCTGGTGTATCTTATGCGCATATGGTATATCTCATGCGCCTATGGTGTATCGCATGTGTCTATGGTGTATCGCATGTGCCCATGGTGTATCTCATGTGCCTATGGTGTATCTCATGTGCCTATGGTGTATCTCATGTGCCTATGGTGTATCTCATACGCCTATGGTGTATCTCATGCGCATTTGGTGTATCTTATGCACCTCTGGTGTATCTCATGTGCCTATGGCGTATCTCATGGGCCTATGGTGTATCTCATGTGCATATGGTGTATCGCGTGTACCTATGGTGTACCTCATGCGCCTATGGTGTATCTCATGTGCCTATGGCATTTCGCATGCGCCTATGTTGTATCGCATGCGCCTATGGTGTGTCTCATGCACCTATGATGTATCTAATGTGCATATGGTGTATCTCATGTGCCTATGGTGTATCTCATGCGCCTATGGTGTATCTCATGCGTAAATGGTGTATCGCATATGCCTTTGCTGTATCTTATGTGCCTATGTTGGATCTCATGCGCCTATGTATATCTCATGCGCCTGTTATGTATCTTATGTGCCTATGGTGCATCTCATGTGCCTATGGTGTATCGCATGTGCCTATGGTGAATCTCATGCACCTATGGTGTATGTCATGTGCCTATGGTGTATCTCATGTTCATATGGTGTATCTCATGCGCCTATTGTGTATCTCATGTACCTATGGTGTCTCATGTACCTTTGGTGTGTCTCATGCGCCTATGGTGTATGTCATGTGCCTATGGTGTATCTCATGTGCCTATGGTGTATCTCATGCACCTATGGTATATCTCATGTGCCTATGGTGTATCTCGTATGCTATGGTGCATCTCATGCGCCTACGGTGTATGTCATGTGACTATAGTGCATCGCATGTGCCTATGGTGTATCTCATGTACCTATGGTGTATCGCATACGCATATGGTGTGTCTCATGCGCCTATGGAGTATCCCATGCACCTGTGTTGTATCTCATGTGCCTATGGTGTATCTCATGTGCCTATGGTGTATCTCATGCACCTATGGTGTATCTCGCGTGCCTATGGTGTATCTCATGTGCCTCTAGTGTATCTCATGTACTTATGGTGTATCTCATTTGCCTATGGTGTATCGCATGTGCATTTGGTGTATCTCATGTGCATATGGTCTATCTCATGCGCCTTTGGTGTATCTCATGTGCCTATGGTGTATCTCATGCACCTATGGTGTATCGCATGCGCCTATGATGTATCTCATGCGCCTATGGTGTGTCTCGTTTTCCTTTGGTGTATTGCATGCGCCTATGGTGTATCTCATGCGCCTATGGTGTATCTCATGCGCCTATGTTGTATCTCATTTGCCTATGGTATATCTCATGGACATATGGTAAATTTCATGCGCCTATGGTGTATATCATGTGCCTATGGTGTATCTCATGCGCCTATGGTGTATCTCATGTGCCTATGCTGTCTCTCATGTTCCTATGGTGTATGTCATGCGCCCATTGTGTATCTCATGTGCCTATGGTGTATCTCATGTGCCTTTGGTGTATCTCATGCGCATATGGTGTATCTTATGCACATACGGTGTATCTCATGTGCCTATGGTGTATATCATGTGCCTATGGTGTATCTCATCTGCCTATGGTGTATCGCATGTGCCTATGGTGTATCTCATGTGCCTATGGTGTATCTCAGGTGCCTTTGGTTTCTCTCATGCGCCTATGGTATATCTCATGCGCCTATGGTGTATCTCATGCGCCTATGGTGTCTCTCATGTACCTATGGGGTATCTCATGTGCCTATGGGGTATCTCATGTGCCTATGGTGTATCTCATGCGCCTATGGTGTATCTCATGCGCATATGGTGTATCTCATGCACTTATGGTGTATCTCATGTGCCTATGGTGTATCTCATGCGCCTATGGTGTATATCATGTGCCTATGGCGTATCTCATGTGCCTATGGTGTGTCTCATATGCCGATGGTGGATCTCGTGCACCTATGGTGTACCTCATGTGCCTTAGGTGTATCTCATGTGCCTATGGAGTATCTCATGTGCCTTTGGTGTATCTCATGCGCCTATGGTATATCTCATGCGCCTATGGTGTATCTCATGTGCATATGGTGTATCTGATATGCCTGTAGTGTATCTCATGTGCTTAGGGTGTATCTCACGCACCTATGGTGTATCTCATGTGCCTATGGTGTATCGCATGTGCCCATGGTGTATCTCATGTGCCTATGGTGTATCTCATGCGCCGATGGTGTATCTTATGCGCCTATGGTGTATCTCATGTGCCTATGGTGTATCTTATGAGCATATGGTGTATGTGATGAGCATATGGTGTATGTTATGTACCTACGGTGTATCTCATGCGCTTATGTTGTATCTCGTGTGCCAATGGTGTATCTCATGTACCTATGTTGTATCTCATGTGCCTATGGTGTATCAGATGTGCCTATGGTGTATCTCTTGTGGCTATGGTGTATCTCATGTGCCTATGGTGTATCTCATGCGCCTATGGTGTATCTCATGCGCCTATGGTGTATCTCATGTGCCTATGGTATAACTCATGCGCCTATGGTGTATCTCATGCGCACATGGTGTATCTCATATGCCTATGGTGTATCTCATATACCTACAGTGTCTCTCATGTGCCTATGGTGTATTTCATGCGCCTATGGTGTATCGCATGCGCCATTGTGCTAGAAGAATGCAGGTACAAGAATGGCAGGAGCAGAAGCAGGCAGAAGCATTGGAACATGCACGAGTACGTCAGAAAGTGACGGAAGCGAGAGCGGTCCCGATGAGTTGGTCGCATGGCTTGAGAGAGGTCGAGATGTCAACGAGACAAGGTAGTCGAGCTTCTGAGAGAAAGCGAGAGCGAGATGAGTGATGGGTGGCTGAGCGAAGGAGTGAGAGTGACGGAGCCAAGAGCTGAGAACAGTGGGAGGCTGGCAAAGGCAAGGTGTATGAGATGCGAGCAGAGTGAAGACACGGCGGAGAAGCCGCGGAACCGAAGGGAACAGGATGAGAAGAACTGTTGTGGTTAATTGAGAGGGAATGAACATTCTCTGTATATACAGTTCAGAACAAGACAAAGAAGCAGTAAGAACGGCTTCTTAACGCTAGCCGGATGCGTTGCGAATATGTTCGCTTGCTGTTCCAACGGTCTTGGTTCTTCGCTTGTTTCGCTCATGGCCATTGGGTGAGGAGCAGAGCTTGGGGACTTGCACCGGATGTCTCGGTGCGTTTTCTGAAGTTCAGTCCGAGGAGGTATTGTTTTATGGATTCTGTTTCTGACACCCCCCATGAATCCGACACAGTTATGCGTTGTGCAACTGGACCTGATCTGATGGCGAAGCGCCTATGGGTGGAGCGATCATTGTTTCTTGCTGTTGATACATATAGTTATGGCGAGGTGGCATGTAGCTTCCGAAGTGGTTGATCAGCTGCCTCCACATTCTGGTTTTGTTGTCCGGTTCCCTTTCCAGCAGGGGTTGCAGGTCAGGTTTAATGAGCTCTTTTAGGCATGTCCCTGTTGAAAGCCTCATGCTTCCTTGTAAACTCACCGGTGCTGCACACATTCCCAAAGTACTTCTGCTCGTCCAGAAGTCCATTGGTAATGGCAAACCCATGCAGTAGATATGGCTTCAATTGTGAGTATGTCGCCCGTTGCCAATGTTCCCAAATTGGAGGATTCTCTTTTGGACTGTGTGGGATCATGTCCTGGGGGTCAGTAATACAGCCTGTCCAGGTGAATTGGAGGGAGTGCCGTGACAAGGAGAGTGGTGGAGGAGATGTACTGTCTTTCCCAAGCTGTCTGTTGCAGCTTGTACCACAGATCGGGTGCACTGCTTGCTTCTTCCACAAGAGTGTGGTAGGAGGGGTGCATGATGGTGTTCAGCTGATCCCATGCTGAGGTAGTTTCTGCGTTGAGTGCAAAGGAAGATCTGTGAGTAGTCCAAAGATTCTCGAAACTACCTTGGTAGAGGTCACAAAGCCATACCCTTGAATTGAGACGAGTTTGCCAGTGGACCATACGCTGCGTGTCCAGAGGATGATGTTTTGACCATCTTCAGCCAAGAAGGGATAGTATGCCCATGGATTCCCCATTTTCCTCAGGAGTATATCACAGCAAGGGGAGACATGGCCGGCGTGTCGCAGGAGGTATGTTACTGGTCGTAGATACAAAGTGCTGTGAATTTGGTAATCAGGCAGTGTAGATCCTTGTGCTGATGCAGATAGAACATGATGCGAGAGCGAAAGCTGATGATGGCGGAGTGAGCGCAGGGGCGAACCGTGTGTGCGGTAGGAAGTTTCGGCGTGGGTGCAGGTCGTCGCAGGACAGGCGATGCGACCGGGCAGATCCTTGTTCCGAGAAGATGACGATGCTGAAAGCGGAGGAACGAGCGGTGATTGAGTGGGGGCAGGGAAGAAACCACGTGCGCTGCTGAAATAGGAGAATAGGATGCGGCAAGGGGAAGGCAAGGGTCAACGTGCCGCAAGAAATCCGCTGCCGGCATGGGTGCACGCTGCTGCGAAGCGGGCAGTCAGCTCGTGCAGTACCTTCTGCTGACCACAGATGCTGATGATGCAGAGGCGGAAGCGGATGATAACTGGGTGGGCGCAGGGGCGAACCACGTGCGCTGCGGTGGTTTTTGGCGTCGACGCAGGTTGTCGCAGAACGGGCGGTGCAACCGTGCGAATCATTGTGTCGAGCAGAACGCGGGAGCGGAGGAATGAAGAAGTGGCTGATGGCTGAGTGGGCGCAGGGGCAAAACCACGTGCGCTGCAGATGCTGATATGGAGGACTTGATGAGGAGGCAACGTGGATGCTGTAACGATGAGGAGGACTGAAGGCAGCGGATGAAGATACGAATGACGTGAAGATGAAGGATAGAAAGGCTGATGAGGAAGATGAGGGCGTGGCGAAGGCACAATATGGAGGTTGCGACAGGCAGAGGAGGCGGTACGGTAGTGAGTGCGGGTGACAGAACCAGGTCCTCTGCTTTCAGGAGAGTGACGGCTTGTTCCCCAGTTGGCCCGAGACCGACGGGCAGGAAGAATGGCGGTGTCCGATATCTTGACAGCGAGAGGAATTTGACTGCAGTGGTGGACGGTCATGTGGCAGGCAGAGACACTGGTCCGTATGTCATGAGAGTGACGGCTTGTTCCACAGTTGGCTCGGATGGGAGCAGGAAGACTAGTGGTGTCCGATGTCCTGACGGCGGGAGTTACTTTGCTGCTGTTGATGTTGCGAGAAGGCAGTTCGAGGAGGCGGCTCGAGATGAAGGTTGCAGAGGAGCTGAGGATGTTGATGGTGATGTTGTAAAGGAGGTTGATGCAGAGAGATGCGAGAGGCGAAGATGCTTGCAGAGGCTGGGGAGATGAGAGGCGGCAGACGACGGATGGCATGAAGCTTCTCAGAAGTTGACGGCAGGTGGCGGCTTGGGAGCTGCTTGTGGCTGTTGCGGATGGCAGGTCATCAATTGTCGGCCACAGGCGCGGAATGGACGCAGGACTTTCTCATGATGACGAGACGTTTCTTTAGTGCGAGGAGCACTTCAAGTGGTACTGCTGGTGTCTGCAACAGAGGAATCGGAGAGATGTGAAGTGGCGGTTGCGGCGGTGGAGGAGTGCAGATCCGAGAGGGGAAGTAATTACGGCGGCAGAGCGATGACTCGGTCACGGGACACCAGGTTATGTCACTTCATGCTCTGATACCATGTCAGAAGAATGCAGGTACGAGAATGGCAGGAGCAGAAGCAGGAAGAACCATTGGAACATGCACGAGTACGTCAGAAAAGTGACGGAAGCGAGAGCGGTCCCGAAACGTTGGTCGCATGGCTTTTTGAGATGTCGAGATGTCAGCGAGACGAGGTAGTCAGACTGCTGAGAGAAAGCAAGAGCGAGATGAGTGATGGTTGGCTGAGCAAAGGAGTGAGAGTGACGGAGCGAATAGCTGAGAACTATGGGAGGCTGGCGAAGGCAAGGTGTACGAGGTGCGAGTAGAGCGAAGACAGCGGCGAAGTCACGGAACCAAAGGGAACAGGATGTCACTAGAGCATCACACTTTGGCACTAGAGCGTCACACTTTGGCACTAGAACGTCACACTTTGGCACTAGAGCAGACGCAGCAGCAGATACAACAACGCACAAAAAGTGTGAGCCTTGCATTTTGGGCAAGGCACGGCGCAAGCCGTTCAATGAGAACGAGGCTCGCGCAAAGTACGTGCTGGAGGTCGTGCACAATGACGTGTGCAGACCATTCAAAAAGCCGTAAAACCGGGGCTTAAGATACTTCGTCACCTTCATTGACGACTACAGCAGAAAGCTCTACGTGTACTTCATGAAGCCGAAAGGCGAGGTCCTAGACCGGCTGAAGGAGTACGTCACAGTGGTGGATAGGAATACTAGCCGGAAGGTCAGAGCGCTACGTAACGACAATGGCGGAGAGTACGTGGGCTGCAGCGGGTGGATGAAGCACCAGGGCATCAAGTGGGAACCCACACGCCGTACTCACCACAGTCCAACGGAGTGGCGGAGCGGGCAAACCAGACACTGCTCAACATGGTGCGGACCATGCTTGTGGATGTGGGGTTGCCGCGAGGGTTCTGGGCGGAGGCTGTGCGTACAGCGAGCTATGCCATCAACCTTGACTCAACTGCGGTACTGAAGGGTAAGGATGGCTACAAGACGTCGTGGCAGGTTTGGAGCGGGCGCAAGCCAAACGTGGCGCACCTGAAGGTGTTCGGGTGCAAGGCGCACGCGATGGTTCAGGCGGCATAGCGACGCGACAGCAAGCTAGAACCGCGGGCGAAGTCGTGCTTGTTCCTCAGCTATGAGAGCACGCAGAAGGCGTATGGGCTCTGGGACCCGTGCATGCAAGAGATCATCCGCTGCCGTGACATCGAGTTCGACGCCTAGCAGAGCTTCAGCAGTAGTAGCAACGACATGAGCGTTCAGAACACTCCAAAACAGGGGGAGTGGTTCCAGCTCCTTGACTACGAGGAGGAGCCGACAGACGCGGAGGTTGATGATGCGGCATCAGAGCGCGGCAGTGCAAAAGGTGCGGCAGCCGACGCGAAGGACTCCGATGACGATGTAGCAGGGCTAGAGATCCGGTGGACTGATCCGTCAAAGGAGGCACCGCGAGACGTAGGGGAGCACTACGATGAGACGTTTGCTCCCATTGCCAAGTTCACAAGCATCCGGACGATCCTTGCGGTGGCAGCCCCGAAGGACGTGGAGCTTCACCAAATGGACGTAAAGACAACATTCCTCAACGGCATCATCAACAAAGAAATTTACATGGAGGTGCCGGAGGAGGTGGAGGCGTCGGAGGGCCGGAATTCCTTGTATGTGCTAAAACAATTACCCCGATGTTGGTTCCAATAGATGGGCAGCTTCATAGCACAACTCGGCTTCAAGCGTTGTGAGGCGAATCACAGCATGTACGTGCGGCGCAACAAGAAGCTGTATCAGATTGTCATACTCTACGTGAACGATCAGATCTTGTGCTCCTCAGACCTGCCGAGCCTACGGCAGCTGAAAGAGCAGCTGAGCAGCAGGTTCCAGATGTCGGACATGGGGAAGCTGGAGTTCTACCTCGGGGTGAGCATTACGCAGAAACGGAGAGCGTGCACGCTTGATCTGGGGCAGGCCAAATACGTGGCCAAAGTGCTCAAGCGGTACGGCATGGAAGACTGCAAACCAGTGTGAAGTCCTATCTCCACGACCTGTGAACTGAGTGCGGCAATGGCGCCGCAAACAAAAGAAGAGCGGGAGGAAATGGCAGGGGTACCCTACCAATCGGCGGTGGGCAGCCTCATGTACTCCATGGTGGTGACTTGACCGGATATGGCCTACGCCATGGGCCAAGTGAGCAGGTACGTGGCTGATCCAGGGCCACTACACTAGGAAGCGGTCAAGCGCATCCTCCGCTACCTGCAGGGGACGCGGCACGCGCGCCTGAGGTTCGACGGCAAGGGGTGGACGACCCCTTGCGTCTGGTCTGCTACACGCATGCAGAATCCCTTGGGGATGTGGACAAGCGGAAGTCCACATTCGGCTACGTGTTCTTCCTCGCTAGTGCAGCGGTCTCGTGGTGCAGCAGGAAGCACGACTGTGTCGCCACCTCCACTGTTGAAGCGGAGTACATCGTGCTGGCCGAGGCGATCAAGGAGGCTGTGTGGCTCCGCAGGTTACTGGGGGAGCTGGGCGTGCCGCAGCAGGAGCCACGGTGGTGCAAGAGGACTACACCGGCTCCATCTCGCTGACCAACAACCCAACGCAGCATAGGAGGAAGAAGCACATCGACGTGCGTTACCACTATGTACGAGACATGGTCGAGAAGGGGCAGGTGGTGCTGCAGCACTACAGCACACACAACATGCTTGCGGATTGCTTGACCAAAGTGCAACCCGCGGACCGGCACGCGATGAACGTGGCTGGGCTTGGGATGACCAGCTATGATGGGCTAGACGGCGCAGCGGGAGATGAGTAAGAGCAAGCTGGAGCAGCAGGCATGGCAGGTACTAGGGGGAGAATGTTGAAAAATTGCCCCTCCGCATGCCCAAGTGTGGCACCGGGAGGTGCCAACGAGCGGCTAGAAAGTGGAAACTCCGCTCCGGCGGATCAGGCGACTCAAGGATTGCTCAGATCCTAAAATGACTGCCCCTTAAAGTTGACGAGTCGATAAATCCGGTGGAAGTTATTTCGCCGGAATCGCACAAGTCTCGAGGGAGATATGGCCTTCCAAAGTTGGGGTGTGCGCAATGGCTCTAGGAGCCGGCTGCGACTCGAAATCCAGTGGATAATCAACCGGATTGAGTAACAAAAACACCATCTGGAGAAATTGCTCCGGAAGGCCTGCCAAGGCATCCGGTGGATAATCCACTTGATCAGGTGGATCATCCACCGGATCCATTAGTGCAGGTTGTTACAGAGGGACTTAGCCAAAATCATGGCTCAGTGTCCGAAACTTAGTGTGTTTTGTTACTCGGAGACTTGATCAAAATTCTGACTACAGGTCCGCGCACAGGTTTCGAACCTCGTCATACCCCATGACCAAACTTAACCCAAAAGTGGGGGAGGTGTATGGAAACAGTGTAGGGGACCCATACATCACGTGAAATGGGATCTGCGCCTTGGAAAAGGCGCTTCACACGTGAAGGAAGGCACCACGGCATGTGGCGGCGTCAGGCTTCTGTGGTAGGTGAGACCTGCGCTTCAGCAAGTGTAACTTGGGTTACGCTTGGCCGAATTGTGCACAATGTGGTACGTTAGAGAGCTCATGACTAGCCGTATAAATGTTGTGATTATGTTCATGTCCACAAACTAACTCAAAACAAAGTAATTCCCTTCACAAATGGACTGTCTCTAAATTCATGCTCACATAGCGTGAGGCATCCAGAAAGCTCACGCTCAGTCTCAGATTTTTCCAATCAGTAGACATGAACGATCAGACAAACGTCGGGACGGCATCCCGCGGATCTCTTGACACAAGGCGTACCGGCTCTTCAACCCGCAGAGGTAGCAGGTCGTGAGGAGTCACGACATCACGTTTGACGAGGACACCCATTGGACAGACAAGGATGCGGGTCTCTCCAAGCTTGGGGAGTGGCTACCACTCCTTGAGGAGGGGACACTAGAGGACACAAAAGAGGGTGACATCCGAGAAGTTCCAAGCGGCGAGAGCCATCCGGGGGATGGAGGAGCGGCGGATTTGCATTCAGCCACATCGGACAATGAGTGCAAAGTGCTGGCAGCAGTGTAGCTCAACAAGGAGGAGGGGAGTGAGCCCACATCTCCAAGGTCCCCAAGAGAAGGGGACCAGGCCAGCAGTGTGAGTGGTGTCAGAGAGGGCAGCAGGAGCGAGAGTAGCAAAAGCAGCCTCAATAGCAACAACCTCGGAGGAGCAGACGTGCAAGGACGACGGTAAAACGGTATGATGTCGCGGAGGACATCTGTACTGGGTTTGCTCGAGCATTCTTTGTACAAGAGGAGCCCAAGACTATCAAGGAGGCGAGGCGTTGTAGTGGAAGGATGGGGCTGAGTGGGAGGGAGATATAAAATCTGAGCTTGCCTCCCATGAAGAGAATGGTACTTGGCAGATGAAAAGGCCGGAGGCCGGAGGTCGACAGGTCAACACCCCCCTCGTCCCCCATCGCAAAACTCTTTAGTGTATTTGGGAAGTACAAAGAGGAGAGTATTGGAGGAGTGAAGTTTTTTTGGACTTGTGTAACAAATGTCAGCTATGGACAAGGGACATAGGCATCCGGATAGGCATAGGACGGACTAGGCATGCACTACTCCCTTGGATTAAATCCCCTAAGTCTCATCTAGATAGACAAGGCATGCACTGCTCCTTTGGAGAAAGTCCCCTTGGTTTAAACTGGAAATTATAGCCAGCAAACACTACCTAAGACAACTCCTTGTGGATTAGACGTTCCAGAGGTAGTCTCTGGAGCAAGAGATCACTAGGTCAAATCCCAACCCAATGCCTAATCTTCTTTCTGAACAAAAGGGGGACACGAAGGTTCTAAGAGACGTCTTAGAACATTCCAAGGTCCTTCCTGGTGGTTGGCGCCACTTGACGGTCACAGAGAGTGCCATGTAGGCAAGGGGGATGATGCAATCCAGATTACCCGCTGTGAGGAGAATCATGTAGTCCAGGTGGCGACGTGACCCAACCTGGCCTTCGCAGAGGGCCAAGTGAGCCGCTATGTTGCTGACCCTGGGCCACTACATTGGCAAGGAGTGAAGCGGATCCTCCGCTATCTCAAGGAGACAATACAGTCACGGCTCATGTTTGGAGGGGGAGCGCGGGACGACTCCCTCAAGCTGGTGGGCTACTCCGATGCCGACTGGGCTGGTGATGTGGATGACATAAAATCCACATCAGGGTACATGTTTGTGCTTGGTGGTGCAGCTGTGTCATGGGCAAGTACGAATCAGGATTGTGTGCAACTGTCCAACACCCAAGCGGAGTACATCGCACTCGCACAAGCCGCAAAGGAGGTGGTGTGGCTGCGGCAGCTGCTAAGGGAGATTGGGGTGCCGCAAAGGAAGCTGACGGTACTCAAATTCGACAACATGAGTACCATCAATCTGACCCAAAACCCAGTGGTGCACAGGACCAAGCACATTTAGAACCGGCAAAGGGAGATGCGGCTATTGTGCATTGTGGCATTAAGGGCATACTCGCCGACGCCATGACCAAGGCACAGTCCAAGGACAGGTATGACGCGAGCTGCATGGAGTTCGGTCTGCGTTGTGAGGTTTGAAATGATACAGGTTCTAAGGACAGTGCATCAAGGCTGCGGTGCAAGGGGGAGATTGTTGACATGGTGTGGCCCTTGCCAAGAGTGCCGTTGATTGTACTCCCTCGTTAAACCATTGAGGATTAGTCAAAAACATGATCTGACTTAGATTTGGATTCCTTGGATTTTTCCATGCAAGATCGAGCTCTGAATTGTTTCATGTGAGTGAGTATTAAGAAAGTTAGTTTAGCCCGAAGTTCGGCTATTGGGCGGGTGGAATCTGGTACCACCATGGATGGCGGGATAATCCACCGCCAGTGATCGGATTTCGTCTCTAACAACCTCCAAATGCACCAGGGCCATGAATGAAGTGACCAGGATGAAACTCTCCTTGACTTCTGGGTGAGGAAAGGCGCTCCGATGGGTCATCGTCGAAGTGCCTCCCGTTGCCAAAAGTGCAAGGCAAGGTGGGCGGCTCCACCAAGGGTTACTTCGACGGTCGTAGCAAGGTGTCTACTGCTCCAGTATGGGTGTGCTTGGATGCAATGGTAATCTTTGATCAAACGCTATAAGGATCTGATGTAATCACTCTGAGCTAAGAAACAAAAACGTGTTTTCATTCAGTTCTAGTGAATGCGATGTGTTCTGTCTAGTTCTTTCCGTGATCCTTGTGCTCCACACTCTTTACCATTGGTGTCCATTGGCTGCTCCAAACATTGGTAGCATGCATCAATGAGAGATAAGCATCCTTGAGGGTGCCTCCACACCCACTAGTGCCAACACTCTCAGGTACCTCATGGTGGCAACTAAGATGGGCCTTGGACAGGTTGTGAGTACTTTGAGCTAGCACATGGCCAATTCCAGACCGGAGTACCAGAAGGTACTAAAGTGAATCTTATGCTATCTTGTTAGAATCCTCAACATCAACATCATCTACAACGGCACCGACAACAACATCATGGAAGAATTGAGTGAAAGTACAACAATACTAGTTCCTGTCATGCCGACAAGTAGAGGAAAATTGCACTTGCCAAGAACCCCGACTACCAAGCTTGCACCAAGCACATCGATATCACCTATCACTTCATTGGGCACATGGTACAGGAGGGTGTCAGGTTGCTGATATTTGCATGAAGCCAATGACCCGTGAGAAGCAGCTATACAGCATAAAGGCATGTGGACTCAGCCCAAGTTAATTGCGGCAAAGTGGGAGATTATTTTGAAGTAGTCTTAGTCCGGCTTAGTTTTAGGTCCACAAGAGCAAGTTGTTTGAAACTACCAGATATGCACTCTGCTTCTTATTCACCAATAAGAACATCAGGTGGCAAAATGTACACGGTCTGAATTTTAGGTTGATTCAACTATCAGACAGAGAGATATGGATTTTGGAAGTTTTTTGGGTCATCGACTTCCTGTATGCGGGTGACCATGGGCGATGGCGCGATGTTGTAACCTGAGAAAAGATAGTGGCAAGAGTTCTAGGGACAATATGTGATATGATAAATATGCAAAAGATCCCTTGTCTTATAATTACCTTGTCGAACTATGCTAGCTAGGAAAAAGGGTACCTATCCTTACCTTTTAGGTAAGGTAAGATCTTCCTGTCTTGCTTGTGTGCAGCCATGGACACATGGTAGCTTCCCCTGGAATTTTGGGTGATGAGGAGTGTATCATGAGAATATTCTATAGCTCTCTATATTGTGTATGATTGATTAGCCTGATTTTTAGGCTGATTTCCTCTCTTTTGTGAGAAAGTGAACACAAGTGAGTGAGCCTTAACCTTCCTGGCTAAGTGGTATGGCTTGTGAGATGGCTGACTTGCCTTAGCTCTAGCTTTATATGTACTCCATCATTTTGAGTGATTGAAAAACTATTCTCAACTACATATAATGCCCTTTGTGTACTAAATGCTTGCTTCTCTAAGCTCCCTCTCTCCTCTGGATCCAACAGGGATGATTTGGGTCTTTGTTATCCCCTTGCATGGACATAGTGTTGCATCTACAAAAATGAGGGTCTTTGTTGGAAGATTCAGCTGAATAGCATCAATGCACTGATATGAATCTTCTCCAAATGTGCAGTCTAAAAAGCCTCAAAGAAGAGCAGAGCATTCAGAGAGGAGACCAAAGAGTGGAAAGATGAGTGTAGCGGGAGGGCAGGTTCAGCCCTCCCTCCTCGCTGAAGCGAGGGGTGGTTGCGCACCAACCCTTGCGTCAGCGAGGGCTGGCTGGTGGCCAGCACTTTGCTGGCCGCCGGCCAGCTCGTTGCTGGCCGGCTGGATGGCCGGCGGCCGGCCAAAAGACCGGCCGGCTACCGGCCTGCCAGCCGCCGATCGCGGTCTCAGCCCGATCGGCGGCTGAGGGGCCACGAGGGCCTCGAGGGCGAGGCCTCGTGGCCTCGTGTCCTCGCCCTCCCTCGCCCTCCTTGCAAACGAGCAAGCGAGGATGAGGGATAGGGGGAGCGAGGGTGAGGTCCAGATAACTGGCGTGAAATCGCCAGCGTGCCTCGCACGCGACGATTTCGCACCAAAATGGTAAAACGTAAATCGAAGTTCGTTTACGACGAACTTCGACATAAAATAAACGAAATAACTCGTGCGAACACACGAGTTCAAGGTAAAAACCCCCGGTTTGGGTCCCAAAACCAGGGGTTTGGTTAAAAACAGATATGGGCCTCCGGAGACTCGAAATATTTGAGTCTCACTGCTCTGGGTCGTTGATGACGATTGCCCCTCAGTCTTGCGAAGGGGGTAAACCCCTGACGCGGACTGAGAACGCCATTCTGCGAACTGCGACAACGAATTTAGAGTAGGAGCTGGAGACTCAGCCCATTACAGTGGTTCTCAGAGCCAGATGACCCTGGCGACCAAGAGTTCGACTGAAACAGCGGCTACGACATAGATAAAACGCCGCCGGCAGCTGCCAGCAGTAGCAGAAAGGCTAGAAGGGACTACGAAATCTACGCTTCACCATTTGAAGCGCCGTAAAGTGCGTTAGGAAGCTAGAGAAGAGCTCTATTTTTTGGGGCTCCTTCTCCACAGCCTCTCCTCGCCTCCAGGGGACCTAAGGGAATTTTGTGGGACGGGGTGGGGAGTACCCATCCCCAAACCACCAAGTTGTCCCCTCTCTTCAAGGTTCCCTCCTTCCCTCCTTCAACGAAAAATTGGAACAGCGCTTCTTCCCAAGGCCAGGGGCTCTCAAAGCTTGATGAAGCCCTAGAAAGAGGGAGGATGACACCTTGGAGACTTTTGGTGGCTCCCCCAATGCCGCCGGCTCAAGGAGGACACCGCCAAGGGGCGCGAGACGTGCCAAGAAGACGCAAGAAGAGACCAAGGAAGACCAGAAGACAAGAAGACAAGAAGACAAGAAGACAAGAAGAAAAGTAGTCTTTTTGTTCTTGACCTTGTACTTGCTTGTTTTTTTGCTCTTTTTGTAGTTTTGTGAGCGGCACTCACACTTCTTATTACTCCCTTGTATTGTTATTTTGTGTTTTCCTACATCCTAGTTGCTACCAAGTGCCGTGAGTCACGGCTTAGGAGGACTAGTTTCTGAACCCATGACCTTGTGCCGACGTGGCGGCCTAGGAAAATAGAAATTTAAATTGAAATTTCCTCACCGATCGTGAGAGCTAGATTGTAGGAAGCGATTCCTCCTTTAAGTTGTGGGGTGATCCTCACAACGACCTTCACGTGCTAGTTGCACGAATAACAAGATGGCAAGTGCCGGACCGTCCAAGACAAACAAGGGCAAGGTGGTGACGGCCTCACCACGAGGTCTCGGCGGACTCCAAATTTTCGGAGCCGCCACCGCGAACACGGTTGCCAATCCAAAAGCAACCGTACCGCCTAAGGCAACCGTGCCGCCTAAGGCAACCATAACGCCTAAGGCCACTGCACCGCCTAAGGCAACCGATGCCAACCTTGGTGACACCGAGAAGCGTGCGGAGGCCGAAAAAGTGCTCAACGAGCACGTCGATGCGCATGTGGGCGACCCCCACGCGACGGACGACCCGATTTAGGAGGATCTCCTAGAAGGGGACCCCGACGAAGAGCACGAAGCCGACGATAGCGAAGGCGACAAGGATCGTGACCATCGTCATCGTCGTGCGGCAAACTCGAGCCGATTGCTCGAGAAGGATAAGATGCCCGCCGCATCGCCTGAAGCGATCGACGGCAGCGAGACTGCCAAGAGTAGCAAGGGCGCTGAACGCGGGAAGTTCCCGCGAGAACGAGCCGGACGACGACGCCGCGAAGGCAATTCGCGAGGACCATCGTAAGCTTGCGGAGTTTACTGCTGAGGCGGCAGGCCGACTCAGGATCACCACCGACGGTGGGGATATAGCACCCCTCAAAGGAATGGGGATGGACCCCCCTTCCTACGATGCGGCCGCAATGGGGCAAGGCAGTGCCCACTCGAGTGTCGTCGCCAACGACAGTCTCCTCCGAAAGGTGGGACTCCTTGGAGGCGTGTACACGAACCGTACCCTCTTGCAGTGGGTAAGGGTGCACGGACAATGTGAGGCCTTGGAGGCTATTGCCGATGCTCTGACGACATCAGAGCTCAAGTTCGCGTTCACCAACCTGCTAGCCCACGTCGGGTAGAGCATCGCGGACCTTGACCGTGATCGCCAACTGCAGCGCCTGGCGGCCCATGAGGCAAGCCGCCGATGCAACGACCTCAAAAGGCGTTGCAGAGCGTGACCCAGGTGCGGATGCAGCAGCAAGCACAGCGTGCCGCAGCTACGGATGCCACTGTCGGTGGCAGCGACGACTTGCCTACCTCGACGACTTCGGGGTCGGTCATAAACACATCCTTCCTCCATAGTGTGGAGATCTTCTGGAAGGGCGTGAAGCTGACCGACTGGCTGAACTGTATGGAGCATGTTCTGCATGTCCACAAGGCTCCACTCAGCAAGTGGGGCGACCTTTCCACGACACGACTTGAAGACAAAATCTTCAAGTATGTGGTCAAGGAGTGGACAGCGCAGCAGGCGCACCTTGAGTGGCAGTCCATGCCATGGGAGGCCTTCTGCGCAATCATGCGCAAGAAGTGCACCCAACGTGAGGAGGCACAGCGCGCTTTCCAATAAGATCAAGGACTTCAAGCAGCTGGGCAGCTCGCTCAAATCATACTTGAGCGAGTATGCCGCACTCATGGAGGAAGCCGAAAGCTTCACCGAGGGCGATGGGACTCAGACCTTCAAGTACC
Organism: Penium margaritaceum; assembly: GCA_023375785.1. Lineage (NCBI taxonomy): Eukaryota > Viridiplantae > Streptophyta > Zygnematophyceae > Desmidiales > Peniaceae > Penium > Penium margaritaceum. The sequence continues at coordinate 602,851 of SZWC01000062.1, forward strand.
CGGAGTGCATGCTGCTGGAGTTAATACGTGATGGTCTTGCCAGCGAGAAGCTGAAGGACAAGACCACCACGGAAGCCACTGGCCAAGCTTGGACAAGCTGGAGGGCGTTGCGTGACTACATGAGCGAAATGTATTCAGCGAACCCGAAACACTACTCTGATGCACAGCCAAACGCGCGTGCACAGCAAGGCCGCGACATGTGCATGGACGCTGTAGGGGCTAGTGGGTCAGCAAGACAGCGAGGCGGGGCCAAGGACAAGTAGCCTGTAAATTCTCCAGCCAAGAAGGCTGGTGGATACAAGGGCTCCAACAACAAGTGCAGCTGCGAGAACGACGAGCTACAGGCGGCGCGTGAGCATCGCAAGACATCCTTCCGCGAAGGGCTCTGCTACAACTGCATGCAGCCGGGCCACTTTAGGGCTCAGTGCCCTGAGGCTGCTAGGGGTGGACAAGAGGCCGCGGCGTTAGCTACGGTAGTAGCACCTCGTGGGGATGGTGCAGCCGGAGGCCGCGGACAGAGCCGTGGACAGGGTCGCGGTCGCGGCAATGGGCCCGGCCGTGATAACGGACAGGGCCGTGGGGCGGGTTTTCCCCACCCCTGAGTGACATCAGTAGGGACCACTCAGGGGTAAAACTGGATCACGAGTGTGGGTTCATGTTTTCAAATGAGGATGTTAAACAATTTGAGTTTTTGACGAGTTCAAATTTCTCTATTGTCTTCTCTCATCTTGTTGAACCGCATTCTACACTTGCTTACCGACATTGCCCACTAAACCTTGCATCTCCGGATGAGATGCATGATCGTACATGCTTAGTGGTGGCGACACCGACCACTATGCAAGAGTTGTGTGACACAGTGATTGAAGCAAACATCCTCAAAGCAATGAGTTCAATCACGTTTGTAGTACCTTTAGTCGACGATTTCGACCTAGTCAAATTTAAAGACAGGAAGGTGCTAACCGAATTCACACATGCCCAAAAGATGTGGACTCGAGTGGGTGAATCATGGAAGTTGCGGCGCCCGTCGTACAGATTCCGTGTTTATCACAAACTCGTCTTGCCCTCGTCGAGTCTGTTCATTCAGAAGAGTGGAGGCAACATGACGATGCAGTTCAAAGGACACCTAGCTGGTGCTCCCGTGAACGTACTTGCTGAAACTGGAGGGGACGACTCTTTTGTTAGCCTTGGGTTTACCCGACAGGTTGGCCTGAGGTATGAGCCATCGAATGGCACAGTTGTTGTCAATGACAACCGTACGGTACCCGTGATCGATCCTTGTAAAGCGAAAATTTGTATTCAAGGGTACACACAGAGTGTCACGTTGAAGGTACTCAACCTTCTTGACCCGTTTGACGTGGTGCTAGGCGATCCATGGATCCGTGACAACAAGGATCTAATATGCTTTGAATCAAAGCGTTTGATCCTCCGAAAATAACAACGCCGCTTTACGTTGATTCCGAGTACGGAACTATCACCGACCCGATTCAAAGTCCATGCCAGCTTGTCTGCAATGCAGGTCAAGAGACGTATTCGACAAGGTTGTCGATGCTTCTTGGCTCAGCTGCAGAAAGTGGAGGACGACGTGACGGAAGACACGCCACAAGAGATCAGATCTCTATTGGCGGAGTTCTTGGATTATTCCAAGACCCACCGGCTGGGCTTCCACCCGAAAGACACATGGGCCACACGATTCCATTGCAACCGGAGGTGACTCCTCCGTTCAGACCCATGTATCGCGTTAGTCTAGCAGAAAGGCGAGACGCCGAACGCCAAATCAAAGAGTATCTTGCAAAGGGGTGGATCGAGCCCAGTAGCTCGCCGTACGTTGCGCTGATCCTTTTTGTGAACAAAATGGATGGTGGTTTACGCATGTGCGTGGATTACAGGGCATTAAACAAGCTGACGGTGAAAAATCGATTCCCCTTACCGCGGATTGAGGACCTTTTTGGCCAACTCCAAGGCGTAAAACTATTTTCGTCCTTGGATTTGTCTCAAGGGTACCATCAAATTCGCATCACGGAAGATGATGTGCCCAAAACTGCGTTTCGAACGCACATGGGACACTATCATTTCCGAGTGTTATCCTTCGGGCTTACGAATGCCCCGGCAACCTTCCAATGAGAAATGAACCGAACGTTCGCCAAGAAACTTGGACTGCTTGTCTTGGTTTACCTGGATGACATCCTTGTTTTCTCCAAATCAATGGAAGAGCACATAGAACATCCGCGCGAAGTTCTCGCAATCCTTCGGGAATAGAAGTTCTATGCGAAAGTGAGCAATTGCAAGTTTGCATAAGATGAGCTCGAATACCTTGGACACATTGTCGGCAAGGACGGCATCCGTGTCGACCCACGAAAGGTCCAAGCCGTTGTGGACTGGCCACGTCCCGAGAATGTTGGGCAGATACGGTCTTTCTTCGGCCTTGCAAACTACTTTTGACGGTTTATGCAAGGGTATTCGACCCTGGTAGCACCACTAACCAGGCTCACGCAGAAAGACGTGCGTTGGGAATGGACACATGGTTCCGAGAACGCTTTTCTTAAGGTCAAAGAGCTCATATCCACGGTGCCCGTCCTAGCTCTTCCGGATCCATTGCAACCGTGGGAGGTTCGATGTTATACGTCTGTAGTAGGACTCAGAGCCGTCCTCATGCAGAACGGTCACCCAGTTGCGTATGAGAGCCGGAAGCTCATTCCCGCGGAAACGCGGTACATGACTGGGGATCAAGAGCTCCTTGCGGTACTACACGCTTTCAAGATGTGGCGTTGCTACCTCGAGGGTGCTGAAGGGGGTGTGACGGTCGTGACCGACCAAAAACCATTGGTGTTTTTCTAAACGCAACCAAACTTGTCAAGACGACATGCGCGTTGGATCCAATACCTGAGCCGATTCTCATTCACATGGGAATATCGGCCAAGACGCATCAATGTGGCCGATCCACTAAACCGACAGCCTGTAGAAATTAAAGCAACCACCAAGGTCAGTGGGTGTTTTATGGCCATTGCAAGAGCAACAGTACAACCACCAGATCCCCCTGCACCTCTGCGGAAACCACCACGAGAGATTTTCCATTACAACAGTTTTGAAAACAGGATCCGGATGGGATACTGTGTGGATTCTTGGTTTCAAGACTCTCGAAATCTGGAAAAGTACAGCTTGGTGGAGGCCGCAGGAATCTTCTGGCACGGAGAACAAGTTGTTGTGCCAAACTCGGGAGATCTTCGAGCAAAGGTTCTCTCCCAGTTCCACGACCCGCCGGTCGCAGGTCATGTGGGACCCCGAAAGACCGGACAGGCACTCTCGGACCACTATTGGTGAACAAGGTGGAGTGTCGATGTCCGTAAGTATTGCATGACATGCAACCCATGTCTTTGGAATAAGGCTAGTAACAAGAAGCCTGCTGGACTCCTCGAATAGCTTCCCATTCTGTGGACTCTATGGGAGTGTGTCAGCATGGACTTCATTACTGGTCTTCCGGACACGGCCCGTGGCCATGCTGCAATACTAGTGGTCGTGGATCTTTTGACAAAGATGACACACTTCATTCCTACAACCACTGACGTGAACGCAGAGGAGACCGCTCGTCTCTTCTTTGAGGGTATCGTAAAGTACCACGGCTTGCCATTGCACATTATCTCTGATCGAGATCAAAATTTTGCTAGTAAGTTCTGGCAAAAGATGCACGAGTACTTCGGCAGTGAGTCGCAAATGTTGACAGCATTTCACCCTCAACCTGACGGACAAACAGAGCACATGAATTGCACTCAGGAGCAGATACTCCGCATGTACGTGGACTCTGCCATGCATGATTGGGACGAATTCCTAGCACTGGCGGAGTTTGCAGTAAACAACTCGGTGAACGAGTCCACACAGTTCACACCGTTCGTGTTGAACAGTGGTCGGCATCCAGTGGTACCCTCTTCATTGGTGAAGAGTGGGAGTATAGAAGGGCAGGTTCCTTCCGCTCAAGCCTTTGCCGAGCGCATCGACTCCTTGTTACAGGAGGCAAAGAGTCACCTTCAAGCAGCTCGGAAGCGACAAAAGGCATATGTCGACAAAGGTCGCCGGGAGGTCTCGTTTGACATCGGTGACAAAGAGCTACCTAGCACTAAAAACCTTCGATTGAAGTCGCCAGGGGCAAGAAAACTTCTACCAAAGTGGATTGGGCCGTTTCCCATTATGGCGCGCATCGGGCCAGTGGCATACCGATTGCTACTTCTGCCGAGTATGAAGATACATGACGTGTTTCATGTGAGCCTGCTGGCTCCATACACAGAAGACGGAACCGTTCAGCCACCGCCAGCAGTCCTTGCTGCCGACGGCCAATACGAGGTCCTTTGCCTACTCCAGCACCGAGAGCGTACTCTTTGGTCGCGCGTTGTTAGGGAGTACCTCGTTCATTGGGCGGGTTGTGGACCTGAACATAATTCATGGGAGCCAGAATCTCGGTTGCCCATAGGGGTGGTCAACGAGTACTGGAGCGAGCTTGCAGCTCACGCAGATTGACGCGTGATAGGAGGTACCACCTGAACGCGGAAAAAATGAATGACATTTCCACAGGGCAGCATTCATGGACAGCGACAATGGGAGGTTGAGGACGCCCAACATGGTTGTCGCGCGGACGCTACAGCCTAAAGGGGGGAGGCCGCTAGCCGTACTGACCTACAAGTTGCATCTTAGGTCTAAGTACCATGCACGTGTTCATGTTTAGCTGGTGATTGAAATTATTAATATTCTTTCACAATGTTGATGAATCACTGACTGACAATCCTACTTGTTCATGAACCGGGTTGGTTCATAGTAAGCGGGGACGAATGTAGCAGGAGGGCCGGTTCGGCCCTCCCTCCTTGCTGAAGCGAGGGGTGGTTGTGCACCACCCCTCGCGTCAGCGAGGGCTGGCCGGCGGCCAGCACTTTGCTGGCCGCAGGCCAGCTCGCTGCCGGCCGGCAGGACGGCCGCCGGCCGGCCAAGCGACCGGCCGGCCACCGGCCAGCCGCCAGCCGCCGATCGTGGCCTCAGCCCGATCGGCGGCTGAGGGGCAACGATGGCCTCAAGGGCGAGGCCTCGTGGCCTGGTGCCCTCGTCCCCCCTCGCCCTCCTTGCAAACGAGCAAGCGAGGACGAGGGATAGGGGGAGCGAGGGTGAGGTCGAGAGAGCTGGCGCGAAATCGCCAGCGTGCCTCGCACGCGACGATTTCACGCTACAACGGTAAAACGTAAATCGAATTTCATTTACGACGAACTTTGACATAAAATAAACAAAATAACTTGTGCAAACACACGAGTTCGAGGTAAAAACCCTCGTTGGGTCCCAAAACCAGGGATTGGGTTAAAAACGGATATGGGCCTCCGGAGACTCGAAATATTCGAGTCTCCCTGCTCTGGATCATTGATGACGATTGCCCCTTAGTCCTGTGAAGGGGGTAAACCCCTGATTCGGAATGAGAACGCCATTCTGTGAACTCCGACGACGAATTCAGAGCAGGAGCTGGAGACTCAGCCCGTTACAATGAGAGATGATGGTGAATTATCTATCAAGAATGTGTGTTATTACCCTTTGTTTGTCACGGCCAAACCGTAGTCGTGCTTCATGTGTGGTGTAGTTAGCTTACATGTGACCCTAGCAATCATATTGCTAGCAAATACGATCATCTACATGTACGTAACGACATGGTGAATGTGTTCGGAATTGGGTCATCTGGCTCGGTTTTAGGCCCACAAAAGGAAGTTCCAAAAAACTACCAAACATCTGCTGCGATCGTCAGTCTAACTTGACCATTACAGGTGGAAAAATGCCCTGAATCCAGGTTTGAGGCCAATTCAATGTTCAGGTAGAAAGATGTAAAATTTCAAAGGATCTGGGGTCATTGACCACCTGTGTCTGGGTGACCATGGACAAAGCCTCTACGCCTTAGCCTGATAAAGGAAAATGGCAACATGTACGGGGTCAAGACCTGATGGGAGAATTTTGAAAAAGTTCCTCTATTTTAGGATTTCCTTGTTAGAGTGTGATAACTAGGAAAATGAAACCTCTCTTTACCTTTTATGTGAGGTAAGATCTTTCTCCCTTGCTTGTTTGCTAGACATGAACACATGTCAACTTCTCATGGGATTGTGGGTGATGTGACCAACAGGATTACACCACGAGAGTACTATGTAGCTCTCTAGGTTGTTTGTAATTGGCCAGCATGATTTATAAGCTGATTTCCTCTCTTTTGTAAGGCATTGGACACAAGTGAGTGAGACTCGGCCTCTGTGGCTAAGTGATGTGGCTTGTGAAATGGTTAGCTCGCCCAAGATCTAGCTATTCATATACTCCATTGATTTAAAATGATAAGACCACCATTCTCAAGCACAATTGATGCCCTTCCAGTCTCACATGCTTGCTGTTCCAAGGATGCCTCTCTTCTCATGATCCAACACATAATATAAGAGGTAGGATTTGCCACATTTAGCCAGCACGAGTCATCACTTTGACAAAAGTGGATTAGTGTCAAACCTTGAACAATATTGACAATCTATCATACGTACTTCAAGTTTGTGAGACGAGATTTCCAAATAGCCCCAGATCATGAAAATCCAATTATCATATTTAGATTTATGCTCAAAACAATGTTGGCCAAGACTACACTCTTCTCTTTATGTAAGACTGTCACTTTGTAATCAACATATCATTCTTGTTTCATAGTCACGGCATTCTTGGCTGCTTCAAGGCTCTTGACACGAAGACCCCGCACCACTTCCTTCTTTACCTGTCCCTCGCGGTTGAGGGAGCAATGTGACACAACCGGTGGTGCCACAGGTCCAGGTCTCCATCGTCCTCCTTCGCGAGGTGGGCAACATCGAACCCCACCCGGCTGCCAAAGATCTTTGTACGGAGCAGGTACAAGTTATCCTCTCACTTTCCACGTGCAATCACCTTGCCATCCCCCTCGTTGCGAATGATAGCATCCTTCTTCTTGAATATCACCTCGAGCCTTTTGTCAGTAAGGCAGCTCACTTACAGCATATTTGTCCCAAAGTTGGACATGTGGGGCACGTCACAAGCAAAATTCATCCGGATTGGGCCGCCTACATCCACCTTGATGCGAATATTGCCTTCACCAGCAGCCAACTCTGTTTTGTCATTGGCCAGAGTCATGCGCCACTCTGAGGTGCCATAGGTGAAGAATACTGTCCCCTTGCATCACGTGTGGCGGCCCAATCCGGAGTCAATCACGGAGACTCCCAGATCTATCAAGTCGGCGGACTCTTGCGCCATCATTCTGTGGTCGTCCTTCTTTCCAGTCTTCCCTGGCTGGTCTGCCTTCTTGCTGGGGTAGTTGCGTGTGTGGCCTTCTTTGCCACACACGTAGCACTCCCCTTTCTTGTCATCTTTCTTGGTGCCCTGCTTGGCACCCTTCCCCTTCTAGTTGTTGTTCTTCTATGCCCCATGGCCACTGCTATGGCTTGACGGACAGGTTGGGCATGCACTGCTCCCTTGGAGTAAGTCCCCCAAACCTTGTTCGTGGTGCAAGTCCAAGCGAGACACCAGAAGTGTAGCGCAACGGATAGCATCTTGGACTTAGGAACAACAGGTCCTACGATCGAGTCTTGATGTGCGCAGAAGGTTTTTTACCTTTCTAGCACAGGGGAAGTTTCTTAGACATTTCTCCATGCATGAGGAGAGTGCGCCACTTGGCGGTCAGTGGATGTGCCATTTGGCGGACTGGTGAGGTGGTGTGGAGTGACCACCCCAAAAGTCCCACTACCCACACACCTTAGAAGCCAGGCCTACGAATATACGTACCAGGCTCATTCCTCATTCTAATTACACAATCTGGCCTTACATGCTCCTCACAGAGTTGTCCAGCTAAGGAACAGTATAAAGAAGACACTGGTTGGTCTAAGCCCCAGGAGTTAGTCTTTGACTAGCACCTCACGCGAAAGTGACCAAGTGTTAAGTGGACACATTTTCTAGCAAGTGATTGCCTAGGAACTGCTCAGTGTGGAACCGTGATCCTGAGGGTGACATCTTCTCCTAGCTGAAATGCTAGGAGCAGACGGCAGGTGCTATTGTGTCGGCCCTGTTTTCTAGTCCGTTCGCCTCAGGCCGGTTGACAAAGGGTTATGGGCCCACACTGACCAGTTGTAAGGCACGCTTCGCTCAACTCTGGTACGCTCTCTCCAGGTGCGCACGCCGGCTCCATCAGGTCCATCAGCTCCATCAGCTTCATCAACTTCAACGCCTTGGTCTACACTCAGCACACAGGGACCAAGGAAAAGCTCTGCCCTTGGAGGCACGACCCTTGAGTCCCAAGCAGGACAAGCTCTGGCCCTGGTGGCAAGACCCTGGGTGTGTTGGTGTAGATATCTTCTCTGTCTACAGGTGAACATCGGCTGAAGGGGTAAGCAACGGATCTGCATCCTAAAACCAGTAGCAGACATCAGCTAACATCAGCCTACATCGGCCTCAACGCAGCAGAGACGTGGGAAGCACATAAGGGCAACAAAAATGGTTGACCCATCAGGAGGAGTGGGGACTGCCGCAGGGCAGTCCTCAAAATCAACACTGGCTACCAGAGGGCAGACCACTGGAGCAAATGTGAGTGCTACGTCACTGCCGCAAGGTCTTGGGCCCTTGGGAGGAATCCCCATTTTTTAGGGGATTGACCTCCCCCTTTGGAGATAGCAGTTTGAGCTGGCGATGAAAGTGCGCGGCTTCATCAAACTACTGAAGGGAGAGGAGCAGGTTCCCGCGGAAGGCACATCCGAGCATGAGGCATGGATGGATCGAAATGATATTGTCATGTCATTCCTCAGCAACGCGATTGCTAAGGAGTATGTTCCCATCATTGCTGGGTACACGCTGGCTTCCGAAGCTTACGACAAGCTCAAGCGCGTGCACCAATCCACCTCCCTCGCGAACAGATTATTCATCCTACAACGGCTGATGAGCATGCGGGTGAATGAGGGCCAATCAATCCCCGATTTCCTACAGGAGTTTGAAGGACTCCTTGGCGAGGCTCGCCAGATGAACTGGGACCTTGACAAGAACATGCAAGCCATGATTCTCCTCATGGCGCTACCGGAGAGCTGGAGCCCGATGATCACCGTCATGGGCGGCTGGAAGGAGGACGACCTGACGTACACGACAGTGTCCGAGTACGTGCAAAACGAGGCCATGCGCCGCAACGGAAGTGAGGTTATCTTCTCAGCCTATGCCGCACGCTACGGTGGCCGCGGGAGCAAAGGGTCAGCCTCTGGTCAGAAAGGCGGCAGCGGAAGCGATGGTGGCGGAGGCAACAATGGCGGCAAGGCTCCCAAGCAATAGGGTAACTGCCGCAACTGCGGCAAACCTGGGCACTGGGCAAGAGAGTGCAGGTCGCCACAGAAGGAAGACGGCGGAAGCGGTGGGAACAAAGGCAGCAAAAAGAGTGGCAAAGAAGCTACCAACATGATGGCACAGAGCACGCCTCCAGAAAAAGGAGCGGCGCTGCTCAGGCCAGGAGCTTTTGGGCTTGACTCCGGCACCGATCATCACTCTAGCAACGACCAGGCTGGATTTGTCTCCATCGGCCCCACCGATCGGCGGTTCAGATGCGCAAACGGTAGCGTTGTGAACGCAAAGGGCGTGGGCGACAAGCTGGTGAGCATCAGCCTCAATGGTGCAGAGAAGGATCTACGGCTACGTGACGTGGTCTACATGCCCTCCTTTGCGGCAAACCTTCTGTCCGTGTCAAAAATAACGGACAACGACATGACGGTGGTGTTCACGCAGAAGAAGGTGGTCATCGCCAGGAACGAAGACATCAAGGTCCTCTACGCCAACAAAGATCTTGTGGCACAGGTTCCACGGTTTGACGGACTCTACGTACTGCAGACAACGGCAGCAACGAGCTCGGAAAAGGAGGGCCATGCGAGTGCAGCGGAGGCAGTGGTCTCAACATCCACGCACGACAGCACACCAACGAAAACTGAAAAAACATCCTTTGCCGCAAAAGACGAAGACACTGATCTGTGGCATAGAAACTTTGGGCATGTGGCAAACAGCACGCTCCAAGTCATCCAACAACAACAGCTGGTCCGTGGCATGGATGGCTGCAAGAAGGATGCGGTTGGGTGTGGCAGCCTGTGTGAACCTTGCCTCCAAGGCAAGACAAAGCGAACGTGCTTTGAGCGCAATGGTCGCCGCGCAGAATCAGCCCTTGACCTCATTCACACCGACGTGTGCGGACCCTTTCGCACGGCGTCAAATGGTGGTAGCAAGTATTTTCTGACCTTCATAGACGACCACAGCCGCAAGGTGTGGATCTTCTTCCTCAAAGCAAAGGGAGAGGTCAGAGAAAAGTTGCAGGAGTTTGTCGCCATGGTGGAGCGGCAGACCGGAAAAAAAGTCAAAGCGATGCGAAGCGACAACGGTGGAGAGTACGAGGCATGCAAGGGCTGGTTGAGGCAACATGTGATCAGCCACCAACCCACAACGCCTTACACGCCGCAGAGCAAAGGTGTTGCCGAACGGATGAATCAGACCATCCTCGGCATGGTGCGTAGCATGCTCTTTGATGCAAAGCTTCCATCGTGGTTCTGGGCGGAAGCGGCAAGAACGGCATGCTATCTCGTCAACCTGACTCCTGCGGCTGCTCTGGGCAGACGCAGGAAGAAGAAGGGAAAGCAACAGATGACGCCACAAGAAGTTTGGTCAGGGAAGAAGCCGGACGCATCACACCTGAAAGTATTCGGCTGCACCACATGGGCAAAGGTCCAGGCGGGTGAGGGTGCCGGCAAGCTGGATGCAAGAGCGCGAAAGTGTGTTATGGTGGGCTATGAGACGGCCCACAAGACCTACCGCCTGTGGGACCTGGGAGGAAGAAGACTCATCACCAGCCGGGACGTAACCTTTGACGAAAGGAAACCAGGCAAGGAAGAGATGCTTGATCCCACGCAAGCTCCAAAACAGGGAGAGTAGTTGGTGCTGCTGGAGTCAGGAGGTCAAGCTCCCGAAAACTGGCAAGTGGTGCCAGAACAACAGGCCTTGAAGAATAGTGGTGTGGCAGGAAGAGCGGCTGCGCAGGCTGACACAGCGGCGAGCTCTGATACAGAGTCGGAAACGTCCGAGGCCTCTGAAAACAGCTCGGAGGCCAGTGGCTCTTCAAAAGAAGAAAACTTAACTTCAGGGCAGCCTGTAGCACAGGAGCAACAGCATTGCAAAGATCCACCAGCAATGCAACGTCGCGGCACACGAAAAAGAAAACAAACTCCAAAGTAAGACGCTGACATCGGGAGCTGGACTGGACTGAGCTGGTCCTGTTTGGCTCAGGGAAAGCCGCTCACTGTAGCTGAGGCGCTGGCAAGGCCCGATGCGGCCAAGTGGAAGATGGCGGTGGACAGCGAGCTCGCGTCCATCGAAGAAAATGGCACATGGGTGCTGGTGGACAGACCCGCTAATGCTCACGTGGTGGGCTCAAAGTGGGTGCTCAGGTTGAAGCAGAAGCAAGATGATAGCATCAACAAGTCCAAGGCAAGGGTCGTGGCGAAAGGATTCTCACAGCGCGCAGGGTCTGAGTACGATGAGACCTTCGCACCGGTTGTCACGTTTGCCTCAATCAGGTCCGTGCTTGCCGTCGCTGCCGCCAAAGACCTTGAGATCCACCAGATGGATGTGAAGACAGCTTTCCTTTATGGGAAGCTCGACAAGGAGGTGCTAATGGAGGTGCCGGAAGGTGTCAAAGCACCCGAGGGTAAGGTGTGCAAGCTGGTGAAGGCGTTGTACGGGCTGAAACAGGCCCCACGGATCTGGTACAAGGAGATGGACAGCTTCATGGCTGAGATCTCCTTTGCACATTGCAGGAATGACCCAAGCGTCTATGTGCGGGAGGACAAACGTGGCTTGCTGCTCGTGGCATTGTACGTGGACGATCTCATCATGTGGTCTTCCTCGCAAGAGGCCCTTACGGACCTCAAGAAAAATCTGGCCAGCAGGTTTAAGATGAAGGACATGGGACCTCTCGAGTACTACCTCGGGATTGCTGTTCACCGCAACCGCAAAGCAGGCACCATCGAGCTCAACCAGACCAAGTACATCATGGACGTCTTGAAGCGCTACAACATGGAAGACTGCAAACCCGTCAGCACGCCCATGCCGTCCGACTGCAAGCTCTCCTCGTCCATGTCACCAAGCAACGAGGCAGACCGGCGGGAGATGCAAACCATTCCGTACCAGTCCGCCATTGGGAGCCTCATGTACGCGATGGTGGGAACGCGACCTGACATTGCTTATGCGGTGGGTCAGGTGAGCAGGTTTGTGGCCAACCCTGGGCCAGAACATTGGCAAGCTGTGAAGCGAATTTTTCGATACCTCAGAAAGACTCGGCACGTCGGACTTCGGTTTGGAGGTCTTGAAGGTTCAGACTTGCTGCGAATGACATGCTACAGTGACGCGGACTGGGGAGGACGGATTGATGACAGGAAGTCCACCTCAGGGTTTGTCTGTCTTTCCAACGGTGGTGCAGTCTCGTGGGCAAGCAGGAAGCAAGAATGTGTCTCGCTTTCTACTGCTGAGGCGGAGTACATTGTACTCTCCAAAGTGTGCAAGGAAACGCAGTGGCTTCGCAGTTTGCTTGGTGAGATCAAGGCACCACAAGAGGAAGCAACGGTCATCCGCATCGACAACCAAAGTGTCATCGCTATGGAAGAGGACGACATGATCTCCCGGCGTACGAAGCACATTGATATTCGGTACCACTACTCACGTGACCTTGTCGCCAAGGGTGTCGTGGAACTGGAGCACGTCGCAACCAAGAAAATGCTTGCTGCTAGACAGAAACTTGCATGTTGCAGGTGCTCGAGGAGTCGGCATGGTGGATGCAAGAGATGAGAACTAAAGACCAAGAAAGTTGACGTGCACAAACACAACCTAGAGCTACAGGCTCGTGCCGAAGAAAACTACCACATCAGGTGGCCTAAGGTGCAAGGGAGAGATTATTGTTCTTCTATGCCCCATGGCCACTGCTATGGCTTGACGGACAGGTTGGGCATGCACTGCTCCCTTGGAGTAAGTCCCCCAAACCTTGTTCGTGGTGCAAGTCCAAGCGAGACACCCGAAGTGTAGCGCAACGGATAGCATCTTGGACTTAGGAACAACAGGTCCTACGATCGAGTCTTGATGTGCGCAGAAGGTTTTTTACCTTTCTAGCACAGGGGAAGTTTCTTAGACATTTCTCCATGCATGAGGAGAGTGCGCCACTTGGCGGTCAGTGGATGCGCCANTTGGCGGACTGGTGAGGTGGTGTGGAGTGACCACCCCAAAAGTGCCACTACCCACACACCTTAGAAGCCAGGCCTAGGACTATATGTACCAGGCTCATTCCTCATTCTAATTATACAATCTGGCCTTAGATGCTCCTCACAGAGTTGTCCAACTAAGGAACAGTATAAAGAAGACACTGGTTGGTCTAAGCCCCAGGAGTTAGTCTTTGACTAGCACCTCGAGCGAAAGTGACCAAGTGTTAAGTGGACACTAGCAAGTGATTGCCTAGGAACTGCTCAGTGTGGAACCGTGATCCTGAGGGTGATATCTTCTCCTAGCTGAAATGCTAGGAGCGGACGGCAGGTGCTATTGTGTCGGCCCTGTTTTCTAGTCCGTTCGCCTCCGGCCGGTTGACACTTGTCTCCCTCTCCACCTTGAGGGCGGACGGCAAAGGCAGAAAATGATGTTGTACCACTCTCTCTCCTACCACACTGCATCCATTCATTGCGGGACGTACTCAGCCACCTTTGGGTACTTCAGCTCATCAATGGACCAGCCGCCTACGATGGTGATCATGGGGCACCAATTTTCCGGCAAGGGTAGGAGGATGATCATGGCTTGCAGCTGAGGTTCAGCCTTCTATCCGGTAGCTACGCATTCATGTTTTCCAGGCCAAGTCAAAGTCGATGCTAAGTCGCCAAGTCGAAAGTCGAAAGTCGCCAGTCAATCACCCAAGTCGAATTGGCCATGCCAAGTCGGTGCTTACGATTGCACTACACTGTGTCATTTGGCCTTAACATTGTTTAGACTTGCCTTTCACTAACAATTGTGCAGTTTGAAAAGAAACATTCTTTCCTATATTGCACAAGACATGTCCTGGATCCCTTAACACATCAGCTTAACTACAACTTCCATTTCTTTAGTTCATTGTACTATGCATGCTTGGGGAGCACTACTCAACCCCTTAGGTGGAAATTGCTGTCACAGCAGATGCACAACCAAAGTACCAAAAGCAAAAGAATGAGATGAAGCTGGAAATGAATTGTCACTCCTTGTGCAAACTAATTAAGAGCAACCTAGTGAAAACAAACTAGGGAAACAAATGAGACACAATAAAAGTGAATGATCAGATGAAGGTCACCTAGGGACCTTTACGGCCTCTCTTTGCGCGTTCACTGGTTGTAGCAGCAGCTCTCCTCCCTAATCATCTGGATGCTGTCACTCTATCGGTAGAGCCTACTTTAGAGCCAGCTAGTGCCCATGTTGCAGAAGTATGTGCTCGTGAAGCACCTGCTGCTGATGCACTTGTTGGTGAAGCTCCTACTGTTGAAGCTCCTGCTGCTCAAGCACCTGCTGCTGTAACACCTGATGCTGAAGCACCCACAGCCTCAAAATATTTGCACTTGCGCATCTGCCCTCGGGACTCTTGACACCTCTTGTCTCCCATCTTCATCTCCCTGCTGCTCGTCCTCCTGGTTGCTCTCATTCCCACCTTCTTATTCCATCCCAGCAATCTCTTCATCCTCTGCCTCATCATCCTCATCGTCACTGTCCAAGCCCTCCTTCTCCCCTTCCACTTCCCTTATCTCCTAAACATCGGGATCATCAGGATCTCAGGCATCAGCAATGGTGGAATCCCACACAAATTCTTCCTCATCCGTGTCATCCACGTCTTCATCAACCTTGCTATCGCTGCCCTCAGCCTCTTCCTCTATGGCCTTCCTGATGTCACTGGTCAGCTTCTTCCCCTTCTTCTTCCCATACATCCTTGTCAACCGGACGTTTTTCGGACAAGCAGTTCTAGGGTGGAGACCTTCAGACGGTTACGCCTGGCTGTCTTGATGAGTTCATGCTTGCTGAAGCAGCGCTCAGTGTCGAAGTTGCTGCAAGGCTGTGCCAACAGCCTCATTGTGAATGCTCTAAGGACAGAAAGGCTCGTCATGTGGCAGGCATGCCATCTGAAGGCTGGAATCTCACCAGATATGACTTGTTGTACTGCTTGCGTGGCCCGCTGTACATCCTTCATCTTACTTGGCTTTTCGTCCAGCTTGATCCGGCCATTTTCAAACGCCTCCAACTCCTTGTCCATGGTGTCCCGGTCTCTTAGATCCAGCACCAGCGCCATGACGATGGTGTTCGACGCCTCCACAATCTTCTTGTCGCCGTCAAACGTGTGCCCAAAGTTTTTTTTGGGTGGCAACGACGTGCTGTGGCATACACTGGACAAGACATTTGATTAGTCCAGCGATAGGACAGCCGCCCTGCCACAAACTGCACCCATTCCGGGTTGCACTTCACAAAACGGCTGCCTCGGGACAGTCACAAAGCATTGATAGCTTCAATTGTGTGAAGAAGAATCTCAAAAACAATCCCTGCAGTTTCACTGATGCTGTCTGCCTTGCAAATGACAAGCACGATGGGAAGCATGAGTTTGACCATGGCCTTGACCTACACCCAGAACACCCCTGTCTTCACAATTCTGTGCACCTCCCTTTTTTTTCCTGCCACCCAGCATCCTTGCCGACACCACCAAAGTCAATCCACCTCGTGCTGGTCACAGTCTTGACAAGGACCTCACGCAGCTTCAGCAATCTCTGAAACATGTTGTGCACAGATCCGAACCGGGTAGCATAGGCAGGCAACAGCACCAAACCACCCTCTCTCTTCAGCCAAGACCTGAAAAGGTCTTTGTTCCTGGAAAATTACATGACTCTCTCAGCCTTGCTGATAAGATTCCCTCCCCATTCTGTCTTTGAAACATCCTTCAGCACGGAATCCAAGGAGTGTGCCGCACAGTGGCTGAAAAACACAGCCGGATACATGTTCTTGAGCTCAACGTATGCCTTTTTGTTTGCTGACACGTTATCGGTGATGACCATGATGACCTTTTCAGCTCTCACCTCTATGATGGCGTGGTCGATCACTGTAGCGACGTGGTTGGCATTTCTGATGATGCTGCTAGCATCCCGTGAGAACAGGTGGGCCACTGCCTCCGCGTTTGAAGCCATGGCGAAGTAAATCGGCCGGATCTAGATGTCGGACCACTCGTCAACTCTAAGTGTCACACCGAAAATGTCCCAGCCAGCGCGAAGTGGTACTTCCAGTACCTCCAGCTCTTTGTCCAGTGTTGGAAGGAGCTCCCCTGTCACCTGGTCCTTGGATGGCAGCCTGAAGCTGGGGGTGGTTTTGCGTGCATCCTCGACCAGCTGCAGAACCACGTCGTCAGGGCAGAAGGAGATGGGCAGCGCGTTTTTTGTCATTATCTTGACTATGGTCTTCTGGCAAGCAGCGTTGTTGGCGTTTGCGATGTGCTCGGACATGAGGGTTTGATGTGCTGAGTTTAGGAATGTAGCATCCACTGGAGTGATGCTGCAGAGGGAGGATGGGATGGTTGCTGGATTGTGAATAGCTTCTGGAACGGTAGGAGTGTGGTCGGCTCCGTTGGGGGTGCTTCTAGATGTAGCTGCTCGGTGAATTGCGCAAAGCTCCTGATGCTTGTGCTCGGCCATGAGCTCAACCCAGTCCACTAGGCTGGAAGATGTGCCCCATGGCTCACCCTGGCCATTGTACAACTTTTTGTCAAAGGACACCCGTCCATCAGAGGACGGCGGCAAGGGGGAGAGATTGAGTAAAGCTCGGACAGCCGCAGTATCCACCTTGCACCTGGCGATATTGGAGACAGCTGTCCCAAAGTGCCCTCGCATGCGGTCTGAACCGCCTGAGCCAATTTTTCTGCAAGGCCCTCACTACCATCCAGGATAGCCTCCAGTGGTAGGGATAGGTCTGAAGAATCTGCTGAGTACACGGATGAGGAGGTCTCCAGCCAGACACAGCTGTCTGGCAAAGGGAGTGCTAGTGCTGGCCTGCTTGGTCCTACTGGCCATCTTCGACAAGCTGACTCGGAGTCACACTGCATGCTCTCGATAACTTCGAGCTCCCCTCACCCAGAAAGGCGGTCTGGAACCGCATAATGCAGCTCCTTTCCATCCCCGTCCAGGTTGGCATGACATGTCATGCAATGCCCAGGTATTTGCTGCATCGTAATTTGTTGAAAAAGCGCCACAGAGTAGCACAAGGGGCTGGTGCGTTACTTCCACACAACCTGCATGCATTATGCACACAAGAAACACGCCAAAACCGTACGATGCATGGTTGGGTCCATCCTAGCCAGCCAACCATCATACAAGGCAGATGTCTCACCCTCTTGCATGGCTGTTGCCTCGGCAAGAACCCCAGCAAAAATGGTCATACGGGTGCCGAAGCAAAAATATACACACGAGACCTGATCTGGAATGACGAGAAAAAAAACCAAGGCCTGGTCCAACTTGGCCAGAACCCAAATGAGGTCATCCCAGTCTCTGGGAAAAAAATGGGGGTCAAGTCAAATCCACGTCGATGTTGACTTTTATCGACTTAGTGACTCCGACTTAACCCCGTAAAGTCGGAAGTGAAAGTAATCATGGCTACGTACTTTAAAATAAGTGACTCGATCTGCTACGGGATCTCCATGATGTTTTTGCCTTCATTAGCTCGGAGGGTGATGAGATTCTTGAAGAAGAAGAGCTGCTTAGCAAGGTTGGTGCACTGGTAGATGGTGCAAAGCTTCTTACAGGCCTCCCCGGCCTCCGTGCATCCTCGAATCAGTGCGCGCTACGTCGGAGCTAGAGCTAATACCAGCAAGGTAAGTGCCTTCTTGTTGCGCTTCTTGTACTTGTCCACTTCCTCCGGCTTCACGGTATCCGTTGACCAGATCAAACAGGCCTTTGTCGTGGAGGTAGAACTCAAATTGCCACCTCCACAAAGGGAAGCCGTTCCCGTAAAATTTTGAGGTGGTGCTGATGCTCTCTTACTTGGTCGTTGCCATGGCGCTCAGCGGTAACGTGAAAGGTGTAGAGCTAAGGTCCTATGCACATGGGTCCATGACCCTTTTTTGGCACTAGTGGGTGTAGAGGCACCCCCAAGGATGCCTAGCTCTCACTGATGTACGCTACCAATGTTTGGAGCAACCAATGGACACCAATGGTAAAGAGTGTGGAGCACAAGGATCATGGATAGAAGTGGATAGAACGCATGGAATTCATTAGAACTGAATCAAAACATGTTTTTGTAGTGATAACAGTGAGATTGCATCAGATCCTTATAGCCTGTGATCGCACTGGAGCCCTTGCTACGACCGTCGAAGTAATCCTTGGTGGAGCCGCCCACTTTGCCTTGCACTCTAGGCAAAGGGAGGTTCTTCGACGATGACCCATCGGAGCGCCTTTCCTCTTCCAGAAGTCAAAGAGAGTTTCACCCTGGTCAAGGAGATCCCTATGGTCACTTCATTCATGACGCTGGTGCATTTGGAGCTCGTTGGAGACGAACTCGGATCACTGGCAGTGGATTATTCCGCCACCCATGGCGGGTACCAGATTCCACCCGACCACCACCCGAACTTCGTGCTAAGCTAACTTTCTGAATACTCTGTCAGATTGAGTGATTCAAAGCTCTATATTGCATGGGAAACTCCACGAAATCCAAATCTAAAGTCAGGTGAGGTATTCCACTGCTCCTCAGTGGTCAAAGCAGGGAGTCCGATCAATGGCACTCACGGAAAGGGGCACACCATGTCAACAGAGAGTGCCAACGACGCTCTGGTACTTTTACTACTGAGGTACATCAGCTTCTCCATTGAAGCTCACGAGGATGTATGAGTACATTCTAGAAAGGTCTCGTTCATCTAGTGTACATTGCCATTCTATTGTTGCATATGAAGAATTGGTGCTTCACTCCCTTGGTATTGAAACATACTCGTTGAATGTGGTTTACGAACTCACTACCGTTGTCTGTGGGAATCTGCTTGAAGGTCACGTCAGTTTTGTTTTGGACTTGAGGGATCCATGTCTTGATAAGATCTGCAGCTTCATTTTTGTATCGTAGGATCTTGCTCCACACCTAGAGATTATAACCGGCGATAATAAAAAAATATTTTTTTCCTGCTAAAGAAGGTTCCTTGGTGTAGCAAAGATCCATATGGATGGGCTTGAAAAAAGTATCTCTCAACAGACAGTGAGGTAAGACAGGAACGGGCGTTGTTCTTCCTTGCCAGTGAGGCATCCATGACAGGGGGATGTAAGTGCAGAAGTGATCATTTCAGGCTTGAGTATCTCAAAGTCCACATGTACAAGACGCTTGTGCCAAGGCTTTGCCATGGATGGATTAGAGCTTGTAGAAGATCATGTTGCTAGGATAGATACCACGTGTGGTTCATCCGTAGGGTCCATAGAGGCAGGACTGTTAGAATTTTCTAGAAATTTGAGGTTCTCTTTTTGTTTTGCAACAGCTACCAGTTTGTCCACTTTTTGTTGAAGAAACAAATGGCATGAAATCCTCTATCATTGATTTGGCCCACTGAGAATAGGTTGGCCGCAAGGTCAAGGACGTATAGGACATTGTCAAAACTCCAAATTATATCTTTGCCTTTCAGTTGGATCAGTATTTTTCCGAGTGCCTTGGCCATCAGCAGGAATCATCTTGCTGTCACCAGCACAAACCCGTTGTGCTTTAGAATGTTGCTAGAGCAATACATGTTGACATGGTTTGCCCCTTGCCATGAGTTCCGTTGATTGTACTCCCGGGTTAGACCACTGAGGAGGGGTAGAAAACCTGATCTGACTTTAGATTTGGATTTCTTTGATTTTTCCATGCCGGATTGAGCTTTGAATTGCTCGATTTGAGTGAGTATTCAGAAAGATAGCCTAGCCTGAAAATCAGGTGTTGGGCGGGTGGAAACTGGTACCCGCCATGGGTGGCGGGATAATCCACCGCCAGTGATCCGAGTTCGTCTCCAATGGGCTCCAAATACACCAAGGACATGAATGAGGCAACAAAAAGGACCTCCTTAACCAGGGTGAACTTCTCCTTGAATCCTGGACGAGGAAAGGTCCTTCGACGGGTCATCGTTGAAGCGCCTCCCGTTACCTAGGGTGCAAGGCAAGGTGGACGGCTCCACCAAGGGTTACTTCGACGGCCGTAGCAGGGGCTCTACTGCTCCGATTTGGATGTGCTTGGATGCAATGGAAAGCTTAGATCACAGGCTATAAGGATCTGATGTAATATCACTATGCTAACTAGCAAAAACGTGTTTCAATTCAGATCTACTGAATGCTACGTGTTCTGTCCACTCACATCCGTGGTCCTTGTGCTCCACACTCTTCACCATTGGTGTCCCTTGGCTGCTCAAAACACTGGTAGCGTGCATCAGTGAGAGCTAGGCATCCTTGAGGGTGCCTCCACACCCACTAGAGCCAACAAGGGGTTATGGGCCCACGTGTCTAGAAGGACCCTAGCTCTACAACGTTCACACTACCGCCACGCCATGGCACCGACCGAGCAAGAGAGCATCGGCGTCTCGAAGTTCGACGGACTTGGCTTCCACTTGTGGAGGTGGGAGTTTGAGGTCTTCCTTGATGACAAGAGCCTGTTTGAGCTGGTCAATGGTAAAGAAACGACCCCTCCGGATACTGCAACGCCAGAGGAAGTGGAAGCGTACAAGAAGTGCAACAAGAAGGCGCTTGCTTTGTTGGTGTATGCAGTTGCTCCGACGCAGCGCTCCCTCATTCAAGGATGCACGGAGGCCGCGGAGGCCTAGAAGAAGCTCTGCACCATCTATCAGTCTACCAACCTTGCGAACCAGCTCTTTTTCTTCAAGAGGCTCGTCACCCTCCGAGCCAACGAAGGCGACGACATCATGGAGATCCTGCAGCAGATTGAGTTCATGACTGCTGAGTGTGTAGCCACCGGGTGGAAGGTCAACCCTCAGCTGCAAGCCATGATCCTCCTCCTGGCCTTGCCGGATAGTTGGAGTCCAATGATCACCGTCGTAGGCGGCTGGTCCGCCGATGAGCTGAAGTACCCGAAGGTGGCTGAGTACGTACGCAATGAATGGATGCGGCGTAGTGGGAGAGAGAGTGGGACAACATCAAGTTCCGCCAATGCCGTCCGCCCTCAAGGTGGAGAGGGAGGCAAGAAGGGGAAGGGTGCAAAGCAGGGCACCAAGAAAGGTGACAAGAAGGGGGAGTGCTACGTGTGTGGCAAAGAAGTCCACTACGCACGTAACTGCCCCAACAGGAAGTCGGACTAGCCGGGAAAAGCTGGAAATAAGGACGACCGCGCAATGATCGCAAAGGAGTCCACCGACTTGACAGATCCGGGATTATCCGTGATTGACTCTGGAGCCGGCCGCCACACGCAATGCAAGTGGGCGGTATTTTTCACCTATGGCGTCTCGGAACGGCGCATGATGGTGGCCAACGACAAAACAGAGTTGGCTGCCGGAGAAGGTAACGTTCGTATTGAGGTGGATGTGGATGGGGAGGCTGTCATGAGCACAATTCATGACGTGCTCCACATGCCCAACTTTGAGCTGTCAATGAGCCGCCTTACCAACAAGGGGCTCGAGGTGCTCTTCAACAAGAAGGAGGCCATCATCCAGAAGGAGGGGTCGGAGAGGTGATTGCACATGAAAAGCGAGAGGACGACTTGTACCTGCTACGTGCAAAGATCCTCGGCAGTCGGGCAGGGTCCGACGTTGCCCACCTCGCAAAGAAGGACGATGAGCCCTGGACATATGGCACCGCCGACTATGTCACATTGCTCCCTCAACTATGAGGGACATGGCCAACAAGGAAGTGGTATGGGGTCTTGAGGTCAAGAGTCTCGACGCAGCCAAGAATTCCGTATGCGAGCCTTGCGTGGGCGGCAAGGCAACACGGCAGCCGTTCGATGGCAAAGTGATGCATGCATCGGTGAAGTTGGAGGTGGTCCACACTGACGTGTGTGGACCATTCGAGAGCTCAATTGGGGGCGCTCGCTACTTTGTGACCTTAATTGATGACCACAGCCGCAAGCTCTACCTCTACATCATCAAGAGGAAGAGCGATGTCTTGTCGTGTATGCAGGAGATCGTGGCGGCTGTGGAGTGAAAAACGGAGTTGAAGGTGAAGGCATTCCGGAGCGAAAACGGCGGCGAGTACGAGGGCTGCTCGGCAAGGATGAAGAGCAAGAGGATTGTGTGGCAGAAAACTATGCCACACTTTGCGCAGCAGAACAGATTCACTGAGAGAGCAAACCACACCATCCTCAATATGGTTTGGTCTACGTTGAGCGATGCCGGCCTCGCTCAGTGATACTGGGGCAAGGCGGCAAGGACAGCGGCATACATCATGAACCTGACGCCGACGAAGCCACGAAAATATGCGGAATCCAAGGTGTGGAAGTTGCAACAAGAAATGTGGAGCGGGAGGAAGCCAAAAGTGGCACATCTCTGCACGTTTGGTTGTGTTCCACATGCTGTTGTGCAGGCACGGGAGGGGCAGGGCTAGCTGGACCCACGGAATCGCTGGTGCATCTTAGTCGGGTACGAGAGTGGGAGTAAGGCGTACCGGCTCTTCGACCCGCGGAGGCAGCAGATTGTGAAGAATCACGATGTCACGTTTGACGAGGACAGCCGTTGGACGGACAAGGACGCGGGTCTCTCCAAGTGGGGGGAGAGGCTACCACTCCTCGAGGGGGAGATGCCGGAGGACGCAAAAGAGGGTGACGTCGCATCGGCTCTAGTCGACGAGAACCATCCGGGCAAAGTGGGAGCGGCTGATTTGCATTCAGCCGAGTCGGACAATGAGTCCGAAGTATCGGGAGCAGTGGAGCTGAACAAAGAGGTGGGGAGTGAGCCCGCATCCCCATGGTCCCCGAGAGAGGGGGAGCAGGCCAGCGATGCGAGTGGCACCGCGAGGTGGCAACAGCAGCAGCAGCCTCAACAGCAGCAGCCCCGGAGAAGTGGACACACAAGGACGGCAAAGAGGTACAATGGCGCATAGGGCATCTTGACAGGGCTCGCTCGAGCATTCTTTGCGCAAGAGGAGCCCGAGACCGTCAAGGAGGCGTTGCAACGGAAGGATGGGGTTGGGTCGGAGGGAGCTATAAAATCTGAACTCGCCTCCCGTGAAGAGAATGGCACCTGGCTGCTGATTGACAGGTCAAAGGGCGTAAAAATCATCGGCTCCAAGTGGATCTTCAAGAAGAAGCTCACCAAGGAGGGGAAGATGGAGCGGAACAAAGAGCGGCTTGTCGCGAAGGCGTACGCCCAGCGGAAGGGTGAACACTACGATGAAACCTTCGCACCGGTGGTGAAGTTCGCCTCCATCCGCTCCATCCTCTCGGTGGGGACGGTACGCGACTACGAAGTCCATCAAATGGATGCAAAAACTGCATTCCTCAATGGCAACCTGGATAAGGAGGTCTACATGGAGGTGCCCGAGAGGGTGGACGCACCGCCGGGGAAGGTGTGCCGGCTTCGCAAGGCACTCTACGGGCTGAAGGAAGCGCCACTCATGTGGTACCTGAAAATGGACGGCTTCATGGCCGAGCTTGGCTTCAAGCGCTGCGAGGCGGATCACAGCGTGTACGTGTGGAAGCAGCCGGATTGCACCAGATTGTGGCACTTTACATGGATGATCTCATCCTCGTGTCGTCGGACATGGAGGAATTGGTGAGCCTGAAGCGGCAGCTGGGCGGTCGGTTCAAAATGACTGACATGGACGAGCTCGAGTACTACCTCAGCGTCGCCATCAAGAGGGACCGCAAGGCATGCATGCTCGAGATGGGGTAGGCAAAGTACGTGCAAGAGGTGCTCTGCCGCTATAACATGGAGGACTACAACCCCATCGGCACACCCATGACCACCACATGTGAGCTGAGCTCGAGCATGGGCCCAAGCACGGACGAGGAGAAGGAGGAGATGGCAGGTGTGCCATACCAGTCCGCAGTGGGGAGCATCATGTACGCCATGGTAGCAATGCGGCCCAACCTGGTCTTTGCAAAGGGCCAAGTGATTCGCTATGTTGTTGACCCCGGGCCGCTGCATTGGCAAGCGGTGAAGCGGATCCTTTGCTATCTCAAGGCGACAAAACAGTCGCGGCTTGTGTTTGGTGGGGGAGCACGTGACAAGCACCTCAAGTTGGTCGGCTACTCCGATGCCGACTGGACTGGTGATGTGGATGAAATAAAATCATTGTCGTGGTACGTTTTTGTGCTTGGTGGTGCAGCAGTTTCATGGGCAAGCAGGAAGCAAGACTGTATTGCACTGTCCAGCACCGAAGCGGAGTACATCCCGCTCTCGGAAGCCGCAAAGGAGGCGGTGTGGTTGCGGCGGCTGCTAAAGGAGATCGGCGTACCTCAGAGGAAGCCCAAGGTACTCAATGTTGACAAAATGAGTGCCATCAGTCTCACCCAGAACCCAGTGCTGCATAGGAAGACCAAGCACATCGAGATCTGTCATCACTACGCACGGGACTTGGTGGCAAAGGGAGATGCGGCTATTGTGCATTGTGGCACTAAGCGCATGCTCGCCGATGCCATGACTAAGGCACAGCCCAAGGAAAGGCACAACGTGAGCTGCATGGAGATTGGTTTGCACTTTGAAGTTTACAATGCTACAAGTTCCAAAGGTAGGGCATCAAGGCTGCGGTGCAAGGGGGAGATTGTTGACATGGTGTGCCCCTTGCCATGAGTGCCGTTGATTGTACTCCCTGGTTAGACCACTGAGGAGTGGTAGAACACCTGATATGACTTTAAATTTGGATTCCTTGGATTTTTTCATGCAGGATCGAGCTTTGAATCGCTCGATTTGAGTGAGTATTCAGAAAGATAGCCTAGCCTGAAAATCGGGTGTTGGGCGGGTGGAATCTGGTACCCGCCATGGGTGGCGGGATAATCCACCGCCAATGATCCGAGTTCGTCTCCAATGGACTCCAAATGCACCAAGGGCATGAATGAGTCAACCATAAGGACCTCCTTGACCAGGGTGAACTTCTCCTTGACTTCTGGGCGAGGAAAAGCGCTTTGACGGGTCATCGTCGAAGCGCCTCCCGTTGCCTAGGGTGCAAGGCAAGGTGGACGGCTCCACCAAGGGTTACTTTGACGGCCGTGGCAAGGGCTCTACTTCTCTGATTTGGGCGTGCATGGATGCAATGGAAAGCTTAGATCACAGGCTATCAGTATCTGATGTTATCGCACTATGATAACTAACAAAAACGTGTTCCGATTCAGATCTACTGAATGCAACGTGTTCTGTCCACTCACATCCGTGATCCTTGTGCTCCACACTCTTCACCATTAGTGTCCCTTGGCTGCTCAAAACACTGGTAGCGTGCATCAGTGAGAGCTAGGAATCCTTGAGGGTGCCTCCACACCCACTAGAGCCAATAATACAGACCAGTCCTTTTGACTTGTCATGTGCTTGATGTATCCTGAATCAATGATCTGTTGAACGATGGCAGCGGTGAGGAGAAATGCATTCTCCATCGAGCACTTAGTGAGCTCCTCATGAACTGGTTACTCTGGATCCTCTGAACTATTGTCTGGATATGCTTCCTTGGATTTTGCCTCTGCTGGATCATTTGTCTAGCTATCATCTTGAGGCAGAAGATTGACCTGTGTGATGTGATCACTCATGTCACAAGCCGAGCTCACTAATTCATGCTGAATAAAGTTGCAAAAGAGCAGTGCTGAGTAGTTTGCTGGGAAAGTGGACACAATGGCTGAATTCAGTGTGAACGGGCCCACTTCCATCATGGCTTGTAATTGTTGGAAGCAAGACTGTTGATATTGGCAAATATGAGAATGAGCCTGCACATGGCCTTTGTGGTTGTAGTGCTAGTAGATATGCTCGTAAGGCTGCACATTAGGTCTTGGTGTTTTGTTGACATGCTGAGGTATATGCAAAGTGGATATTTTCCCTTGGCTTACAAGTGGATTTCCGTACCATTGATGTTTTCGAGTGTGATGATCAGGTCTATCTTGATAGTTTGCAGCCAGGTCAACTTCTGTGCCATTTTCCTTCATATTTCAAACCTCATCCTGGATGAGTTCTTGCACAGCCTTGTCAAGGGTTAGCGCATGCGGTTGTACTTCTGCTGATACTACTGCCACTGGCGCCAATACCACTACTACTAAAGTTTGTGCAATAGCTAAAGCTTGCCAATTTACCATTATAGCTTGTTCCATGCTGCTTCTGGCTCACCCCATTTGTGATATCTTGTCATCATCTTCTTTGTGATAAATGTTGATGGTCTTGATTCTGTGGATAAAGCATGCATTTGAAACATGGGGGAAGACTTTTGAATAAAGCATGCACCAACACCCTGTCAGAGACTACTTCTTCAAGTGCCACAACATGCCCTGCTAGCTCTTTCAGGTGTGTGACATGATCCTCCAACCGTGTTTTCTATCCCATCTGCAACGTGTGTAGCTTGTTGAACAAACTTCCAACTTCATCATTGCTTTATTTCTCATATCATGTCTTCAGAGCCTTCTATGGCAATCTGGAAAAAAAGTCAGTGTTGTTATCATGGATCAGGAATGTAAGCCGCTCTTCGAACTGCATGTCTAGCAGACTGAAGGCTTGGTCGCATCGCCAATTGAACACATGTCATTGTCCTCAAGTTGTATCCACAAGAGTCTCTGTTGGTGGATTGACAACAATAGGCCCTTATTGAGAAAGACCGTTTTCATGTTGAAGGAGAATGTATGATCATGCCATTCATAATTGGAATTTTGAATTGGTCTACATTCATGGCTCCTTGAATCATCTTGGCAGAATCCTGGTAAGGCACCACATGCCTTGATAATAAATATGTGTTATAAGTCTTAAGATTATTAGATGTCTCAGGATGTTGAAGGAATCTCATGTGAGCTTGGCATGTTTCTAGCTAAATACATTGTGATTTGATTTTCATACAAAACACTCTGGTGAGGTACACATGTGATTCAAGAGTTATTTAAGAGGTGCATACGTTGAAATCACCAGTACACGACTCATCTCTTGAAAATTCCAATGGTATGCTATACTTGAAAAATGGTGAAGCACAGATGAAGTACTAGTCAAATGACATAGCTAAGCATTTGTACTACTCTAGAGCATAGTAATTCAAAGTGGTTCTTTGGAAACTGAGGCTGTGAATGTCTGCGACTCTTGTGTCTTGCTACATTTGTCACAGGATCACTGACGCCGTTTGGTGCTTCCGGTCACTGATCGACTGAGGTTGGCAGACACCCAGTGCCCTTGGTGTGATACACGGACAAAAGAAATTGCATCTCTAGCTCAATCATTGATCTCCGTTGATCTCTCGAGAGGGGTTCCCTCACTTGAACTCTCACTCCACTGATAGCTACGAGTGATGAATCACCACCGTCAGATCACGGTTTTTGAAACGCGATGGGTCTCTCTATCCTTGTTCTTGCTCTGTTGCACAAGTCAGATATCACATTCGCATCTAGACCAAGAGGAGCACTCGCTCGCACTTTTGGTCAATCCGCCGTTCCATCGCTAGACAACTGCGAGTGGTTTTGTTCTCTCCAGTAGAATATAGGTCTGGTCTCATTGAACTGTCACCTCCATGGAGCTCCAATAGGACGAGTACAGTAGTTAGGGCCGCGGATGGATGGATCGGTGGGACACGGGCAGGCCTAGTACCACTTTACGAATGTCTTGGTCTTGTGTCCCTCCCTTCTTTGCACGCCTCTACCAAGCCCGAAAGCAGATGGCTAATTTTGGGAAGCCCAAAAGTAGCCACCTGCTCCAACGCCTCTTTTGGGGGGAACAGGGAGGCAACTAACGGAATCGCGAGAGAAGCAACGGTAGGAAGGAAGGTAAGATAGGAGAACTGGTCATGGGAGTACTCTAAATCTGTGCTATGGTCTCATGTGGGGGATACAAAAATGGGGGACCATGAGGGCAGGGGCTAGAGAGGCCTCTGTTCGTGCCTACGCCTCATCAGCGGGGCATAAAAGGAGGTGATCCAAGGAGAGAAGGGCTAGGTGGAGACAGATATAGCAGGGAGGGACACAAGATCAAGACAGTCATAAAGAGCTTTATGGGCAGTGAAGAGTGAGAGAATTGGTGACGATGTCGGCTGTCTGAGTCTCGGTGGAGATGGAGAGCATGTGAACATCGCTAGCTGCAACGGCATCACAAACGTAATGATATTGTCGACGGGCATGCTTGTTGTGGTCATACAGTACTGGGTCTTTGGAGAGTGCATTGATACCTTCTTCGACGCAAGAGATGGAGGTAACATAGATGAGATTGAAACCGAGCTCACTCAAGAGCATGCGGAGCCAGTCAGTCTTGGGTGTAAACTCACTCTCGGTCATGTGTTCGGCTTTTGTGGAGGAAAGTGCGACAATGGACTGGTATCTGAACGCCAGCTGACAGGGTCGCTGTTGAGCAGAAACACATGTTTGGAGGTGGAGCGACTAGTGATGTTTGCGTAATAGCTACTGAGAAGGTTTTTGCCATGGGTGGCATAGCCTGTGCTGAGGGAAGCATTTAGCACGCGTAGAAAACACTGCATTTGGCGACACCAAGATTAGCAACAGTGGGGGTCTGACAACCTTGGCGAAGCGCACTGACAGTGTAGGATAATTCAGGTCGCGTATAGCCACAGAGGCAAACATGAGGGATCTGACAATGTTGGGGTAGATCTTTACGCCTGCAGGAAGCAGCACATCAGCAGTGTGAATGGGCTTGCTCAGGCCATGTTGCTTTGCAACCGGTGTAGCAATGGGGCGAGCATCATCAAGCCCGAACGTTTCAACAATGTGTTGAGCATATGTGGCTTGCTTGAGGAGGACCGTACTTGGATGGGTGTGCTGCTGGATCTTAATGCCAAGGAGTAAGTAAGCGGACATATGAAGCTCATATCAAAACGCTATAAGAGCTACTGTTTGAAGGCTGAAATGGTGGCAAGACATGGGTCAAACAGAATGAGATCATCAATGTAGAGTATCACGCCAAAAATTTGGCCACCATGATGGAAGTACACCGAGTGGTCGGGGTGAAGTCGAGCGAGGTCTTGTGTAAGGAAAAACTCATGGACCTTGAGATTCCACTGGCATGGGGCCTGCTTGAGACCGTAGAGAGGATACTTGAGGTTGTCAAAAATGAGGAGTCCCCATAGATTTTTGGTTCATACAGACGCAGTGAGAGAAAAATACTGCTACATTGTGGAAATGATCCTATAGCAGTGTGTACCCAAATCTGCACTTTGAGCACTCACTCATACCTCAGTTATGTTCACGGAAAGAATCTTTTTTATACAAAAATCAAAACAACAGATACATAAATACAACACATTTACGGCTCATAAATTTAGCTTTCCAACGATACCGGTCTCATAACAAATGATGAAGTACGGAGGATAAAATGGGAAAAATAGACTACTTTCCTATGTGTACTAGAAAAAGTGACGAAGTCTAAAATTTCTGGTACTTGCTATGTCTTCAGGTCTTCAGTCACGAGCATCCCAGACGATGTCCGGTGTCTCTGGTCACTGAGCAAACCAAGGCTGGCGGATGCCAAGCGCCCGCGGTGGGATCCACGGACATGATCATCTGGATCTACGGTGGATCCTCTGCTCCCGTCAATCTCTTTGTTTGTTGCTTTGAGAGAACCTCATGCTTGCACCCTCGATCCCTTGATGGCTGCAATAAATCTGCTTCCCTCTTGATGACCGTTACCATCGGATCCTCCTTTAGAGAACTGACATTGCTTCAATATCTCAGTCCGATGCCTCCGCCGAGTTCCATCTATCGTGCCCAATCTCTGGTCTGTGTTCTTGTTACTCCGCTACTTGCCATGTCAGCGGTAACAGGCCAATAGGAGCTCATGCTTTCACTCACGTTTGATTTGCTCTCACTCTCAGCCTCCACCGAGACCACCTCTACTACTTGAGCAAATCACTCCGGAATAAATGCAACCTGTTAACATTGATAAGGTAGAACGTAGGCATAGCAGGCCACGACCGGCGCTGTAGTAGGATCCGCAGCGAGATTGTATGCGCGTAACTGATCCTGCCATAGGATACGACAGATAGGGTAGATAGGAAGGAGGGGCGGGAGAGAGAGTGGCAACCTCTCTCCCACCCCTCTTGCTTTTCTTTTGTGTCTTGAGATACAAAACATCTCACTTTTTGGAAATGACTGGTTTGTGACATAGATTATGTCACATCGACATAAGTATGTGTACAAACTAGGCCAGAATTCTAACATTCTCCCCCTTCAATCCCAATCTATGTCAGATTGGAGAGCACAACCAGCACCCCCCCTGCGAGCAGCAAAGGTACGAGGAGACGAGGCATGCAAATGCATGCCATTAGAGCACTTCCCTCCCTGTGCAAAGCAAGCCGAGCAAGCGGAGAACATCAAGCAGGCGCTTGGCGCGTAGTAAGGACCGGTGTGTGCAGTGGGAGCGACGCAAACAAGAAGCAACAAGCAGAAGTAGTAGCGGCAGACACAATGGGCCAGTAAGCACCCACCTGTTCCAATGCCTCATTTGGGGGGAACAAGGGTGCTAGCGGTTGTAAGCGAGCCCTTCGTCTGTCCCAATACCTCATTTGGGGGGATAGAAGGAGGATCGTCACGGCCAAAGCAGAGAGGCAAGCAGGAGCAGGAGCAGCATGGGTACGCAAGGAGCTAGAGAGGAATCAACATAAGGTGATCACAAAGGAAAGTGTATCGCTTAGTGTCAAGAGCCTTGGTGAATATGTCGGTTGTCTGATTGTCAGTGTGGATGTGGAGAATCTCCACTTTGTCGCCGGCAAGGTATTACGCACTTAGTGATACTCGCATTTGATGTTTTTGGTGCAGTCATGCAGGACTGGATCTTTACTTAGGGTAATGATACCCTTGTTATTGCAGTAGATCAGTATGGGTACAAGCTGATTGAAGCCAGGTTCACGGAGAAGCATGTGGAGCCACACGGCCTCATAGTGCTCTCCCTCTTTGCAACATTTTGTGCCATACAGGAGGAGAGGGCCACCACCAATTGCTTCTTGGACCATCAGCTGACTGTACCACCTTGAAGCAGGAACACATAGCCCGATGTGGACTTGCTTGTGGCCAGGTCCCCAGAAATATCTACATCACAGTAGTCTGTGAGAACAGTAGGGCCACCAGTGGCATAGCGAATGTGGTGATTTTCCGAGCTCCAAAGGTAAGATGCTGACAGGCTTGGCTGAGGGTTCCTACCGCGTAGGAGAGATCGGGCCTTGAAGCCACTGAGGCAAACATAAAAGATCCAATGTTGCTTGGGTACAGCTGGCAGGTATCCGGATTCACTATAGTAAGGCCACAAGATCTTGTGACACCTCGATTTTTTGCCATGGGTGTGGTAGTGGCAGATGCAGAGCCAAGGCCAAATTTATCATCCACTTTGTTGGCGTAGATCTCTTGACTATGTGTAGTGCGTTACCTGGAGAGACCATGGTTGATGTGGATGCCCAGGTAAGGAGACTGAGATCCAAATTTTCAAAGCACGAAAAAAAAAAAAATCTTCAATGTTATGATGGCAGAAAGCATGGGGCCGAAGATGATCAGGTCATCAACATAGAGTATCAATCACATGGAGTGTTTCCAATGGCAAAAACACACCAAATGGTCCAAATGAAGACGATGTAGCTCCTGAGCAAGGAAACAATGATTCATTTTCTTGTTCCACTGACGAGGGGCCTGCTTCAGCCTGTATAGTAACCGGTTAAGTTTGCAGACAAGGTGTTTCCTGCCTGCTTTGATGAAGCCTGCAGGCTATGTCATGTACAAAGTTTCATTGAGGTCTCCTATAAGAAACGTGCACTTCACATCCACCTAATGCAAGTACCACGTATCTCCGGCAGAAATGGCCATGATCACGTGGTTGGAAGAATATTTGACAACTGGCACAAAAGTGTTGCTGTAGTTGACACCGAGGATCTGACTGTAGCCACCCACTACCAGGCAGCCTTTGTAGCAAGCTGGCTTCTTTTTTGCGTCAAGCTTTGCCTTGAACACCCATTTTCAGGTGATTATGGGCATGATCTCAGGGCCATTGACAAAGATCCAGGAATCTTCCTTCTCCAGCTGCTAGAATTCCTCAAGGGCATTCCTCAAGGGCACATACTTTCCATTGCTCGGCATCGAGACGATTCATGGAATCTTTGTAGCTTACAGGGTCAACCACTTGAGTGACAAACACAGTATCATTGTCATCTTCATCAATGTGCAAGAAGCTGATTTTTTTGTACGTGGCTGCTTGTTCCAGCCGGCTGCAACAAGCAGTGAAGAAGGCCGGAAACAGCCGGGGTGTCAGTTGTGTTGGTGTCCGAGGCGGCAGCTGATGCTGGAGCCACAATAGGTTCAAGAGCTTCAACTGGGATGACTAGAGGAGAGATACGGTCATGGTTTTCAGGTGCTAGATTAAAATGGATACACTGGGTAGGTTCAGGAGGCTCTGCTACAGCTAGAACTGGTGTGACATCTGGAGTTGTAGCAGCAGGAGCTCAAACTTGAAAGTTTTCATCAAGGATAGGGTAGCTTCTCCAAAACAACATTCTTGTTCTTCAGATCCCAAAGGTGGTAGATGTCAACATGGTCGTCATATCCCAATGGAAAACAAGGAGGGCTGCATGGTTCTAGTTTGGAGCGCTCAGAGGGATGAACTTAGGCATGAGCCATGCATCCAAAAACTCTTAGGTCCCAAACATGTGGATGGCGTCCTGTCCATGCTTCATAAGCAGCCTGGGAAGCTTACTTGTAGGTGGGAGATTGGTGATGTATCCAGCCATGTGGAGTGTTTCTGCCCTGAATGAGGAGCTGAGACCAGCTCTATGAATCAGTTTTTGGCATTTGTGGCATAGTCCGTGTGTGCTCCAGGAGTGTCCTAATCATTTGTTAAATGCGACCATTTTGATGAGGTGTCTTGGGCACAGTTGTTTGATTCTTGATTCTCTTGGAAGCATAGAAGGCCTTCAGAGTGTCGTTCAAAATGTTTTTGTCATTGTCTGTACGAATGATCTTGAATTTGATACTAGATTTACTTCCACTTGTAGCACCCATGCCTTGATAATTTTAGCAGTGTTTCATTTGTGACAGATGATGTGGACCCACAGTGTGTGCGAGTAGTCGTCAAGGATAACCAGATAAGAGTGCTTCCCTGTGAGGGATGGTTCCTTGATGTAACATATATCCACATGGATCAGGTCAAGTCACGCGGTAGAGTGAATCTCTGCATGGATATTGAATTGTTCTTGACATTCCTTGCCAGTAAGACAGGCAGAACACGGGATGCTGACAGAAACCGGCGGTGGCAGAGCTGGCCAAAGGTCATGTAATGCAGCATGGGATGCCATTTTGGTGAGAGTGGAGTAGCCCATGAGTCGTTTGTACCAGGGATTTGATGTTGCACATGTTGCTGATCCAGAAATTTTAGTGGCAGCAAAAGCCGTTTGATCTTCTTCATGAGGTCTCGCATATGGTGTTGTATGTAGAATAGTCATATTTCCAGCTCGATTGACGGAATTCACCATTTTATTTCAGTTGTTGATGACACTAAAATTCAAAAAAATGCTTTATTTCTCTGGGCTGAGGCTCACAGAGAGACCTTTGTTGTTGAGGCTTGTGACTAGAAGCAGGTTGGCAGCCAACTCTGGTACAAATAGAACATCTGCAAACACTCTTGTTGCGGACTTTTCTTCAAGGGTTTTATTCACGCAAACTTGACTGGAACCCGGTGCTTGAATGATGCGGCAATTCCCTACATAAACAGATTTATGCGTTGAGAAAGGTGTATAGTCGGAGAACCAGTCCCGTTGCATGACATATGATTTCCACAATCCAGTCCAACATTTCAGCAGCCATAAGGAGTGCACTGTCAGTTGTGAACATTGAAAATTCCTCAAGAGTAAGATGGTTGGTAAACCCATGTGCTTCTCTGTTGGCGGTTTCTGGTCCATCTTTGGCATTTGGTATCGTGCATTTTGGTTATGGTGACCCAATTGGTGTTCCATATGCATAGGTAGAGCAGCTGGACATCTACATGACAGGGTTAGTGGAGCCCATACTTCCCTTTTCTTCAAGCATGCAGGCCACTGCAACAGCAATCGCGGCTGTCAGATTTTCTGGATCCTCCACCAGGAAAGCTTGATGTTGCCTTTCTTCCATTTCTTTTTTGTTCCCTTTCTTTTAGCAGACCTATCGTACACATTCTTCAATTTGAACATAGAGAAGGGAAAACGCTGATGTTGATAAGTTTGCTGATGTGAAGTTTCCAATTGTCCTAGACTGCCATTGTTGGCAGGGTTGCCACACCCATAGGTGCTGAAATGCTGAGTCCATTGGCCTTTCTTCTAGTAGATGGTGGTTTGTGCCAAGTCATCAACATTCTTTCACTGATACAGATTTTGAACCAGTAATAACTCTTCCACAGCCTTTTCAATGATCAGACTGTAGAGTTAATTGACTTGTCGGGCATTTTCTCGTGCGGGAACCTTTTCGTTGATTGCCATCTTGTTCTTCATTGGCTTTCCCCGCCTGCCCTTGCTGAGCCAGGCATTACTCTAACTGAGCCAATCGCTCATCAGAAGTCCTGCGTTATTTCTGAACGGTTTGTAGACGTTTGGTGGAGTGGTTCAAACAAGGTGGCAGTCCTAAAACAGTGTGAGAACAAGGACCTTCTCAGAAATTGGTTCACCAAGATTGGTGATCCTGCTACTCTTATGTTATAAATGTGTAACATGGTCTTTGAGCTTGGCGTCTTCCTCCATATGCTGAGTGTGGAATTCAGTGAGAAGTACACCAAGTTCAACACCACTCGTTTTCTCATATCGGTCCTTGAGTGCCTTCCATGCCATTCATGGACACAGAGTATCGTCATTGTGTTGTATAGGGAATCTCAGCCCTTCTTGAAGGTTCATAGCCAAAATTGAGAATGCTTGCCTGTGGCAACGTTGCCATGTTGTTCTTACTTCTACCATTAATGCTACTCCCAAAGTATTCCCTAGTGTGTCCACCATACCCCACAGTCCCTTGTTTGGGAATACCACTCGCATGTTGAATGCAAATGTGGTAGTCACCTCCATCGAATGGAGGAATCTTGAAGCTATTGCTGCTGGTAGTGTACGCCGTCATGGCCATGGTTGAAGTGTCATAGAGAATCCCCTACTTTGATACCAAATGTTGAATTTGAAGAGTCC
The DNA here is from genome assembly GCA_023375785.1 of Penium margaritaceum. Classification (NCBI taxonomy): domain Eukaryota; kingdom Viridiplantae; phylum Streptophyta; class Zygnematophyceae; order Desmidiales; family Peniaceae; genus Penium; species Penium margaritaceum. Next base: position 638,121 of record SZWC01000062.1, read on the forward strand.
CAAGAGATGGTAGGTGTATACAGACGCACTGTGAAAAAAATACAGCTACATTGTGGAAACAATCGTAGAGGAACCTGTATCCAAATCTGCGCTTTTAGCACTCACTCATGTCTCATTTGTATTCACTGACATACTCCTTATACAAATACCAAGAGGTTACACAAATACAACAGAGTTACAGCTCATGAATTGACCTTTCCAACAGTATCGCTCTCATTAAGGATGATGAAGTACAGACGACACAATTATTAAAACAAACTACTTGTCTTTTTGTACTAGGAAATTAGGAAAAGCGACTACGTTCAGAATATTTGGTACTTGCTGTGTCTTCAGGTCTTGATTTAAGAGCGTCTTGGAAAACGATCGGTGTCTCCAGTCATCGAGCGAACCAAGGTTAGCAGATACCCAACTCCCTTGGTGTGATCTACAGACCAGATTGTCCGGATATGTGGCGGATCCTCTCCTCCCATCAATTTCCTCGTTTGTTACCTCAAGACGAGCTTGTGCTCATACTCTTGATCCCTCGATGGGTGCGATCAATCTACTGCCATCTCAATGATCCGTAACCATCTGATCCTTCTTAAAAAAACTGCAATAGCTTTAATGTCTTGGTCCGATGCCTTGGCCGATTTCCCTCCATCGATAAAACGTGTGGTCTGTGTTCCTGTTACTCCGCTCTTGCCATGTCAGCGGCAACAAGGCCGAGAGTAGCTCACACTCGATCTCTCGTTTGCTTCCCTCTTGCTCTCATTCTCCGCCAAGACCATGTCTGTCATTTGCAAGAATCACACCGGAATGTATGCAGCTGGTTCACGTTGCTCAGGTACACCTTCGACATAGCAAGAGGCGATGGGTGCTCTAGTACGGACCGCAAAGAGATGGTTCTGAGCATAAACGATTCCGCCATATGATTGGACACATAGGACAGATAGGCAAGAAGGGTGAGAGAGAAAGTGGCAACCTCTTTCCTGCCCCTCTTGCTTTTCTTTTACGTGCTGAGACACAGAATAGCCCAATTTTAAAAAAACGGCCAGTTTCGGTACAGATTATGTCACATCAAAATAATTATTTCTACAAACTAGGCCAGATTTCCAATAAATGCGGTATGTGTTGGAATTAGGATCAGCCTCAGAGGTCAGGATCATCCATCCAATTTGGATTTCGAGCACTCAAGCTAAGCTACTAAGCTACTAGAGTGCAATGATATGATTTTCCTCTCTCTAGCAGCTTATCAGTGCGTATCAACACTGCACCCAGGCATGCGGATGGACAAATGAAGACACTTCTGACCAGAAAGACAGACGATACGGCCCCTAGGGATCAGCAACCCATGACAATATCAGTTGGTCACACATTTGTGTGACCGATGAACATGCAAGATACATACGTGCCACATTAGCCACGAGCGTATGTAGCATGCATGTCTAGCTCTCGTGTCTAGCTCTGCATAAAGTACTCATTGCAACATGGCAGCTGGCAAACAAGACTTCTGGCACCGAATGATCATCATGCGGGTAAATCTGCCCAATTTCTTGGCTTTCACCACCAGACATCGTTTGTGGCTTGTGCAGCTAGAGGTCTTTCACTCTGAGATGTGTACACCAACCCAATGTCTCAAAATCCATGTGTTTTCGGAAAACTGTCAGCTTCTTGCATGGTGTTGCATATAGGTGAAGTCAAGAGATCACTTGCATGCTTTTGTACCCCACATTACCACTCCTCTATGATCCGCATATGCACACAATCACATGTACTCTGTAAATTGTGCAAGATCCAAGTCAGCGAGTTGGGAGGTCATGCGGCTCACCCACAGTTCACATACGCACAACACCGCAAACTGGTAAACAGGCATGTGGGAAACTTGCAAGCGACACAGCAGTGGAGCACCAGAGTTAGGGGGCCTCACAAGAGAGAAACCAAGATAAAGTGCAAGACTCATCTAGGGGGATTACGAGCACACAACCGACCATCAGCATGTACACCAGACTTGAACATGCTACCATTGAGAGCCGTAGTGAGGAATTTTGCATGTTGCTGACGCATGTCTACCCAGACCACTTCAATGTTCCCTGTCGCAACCTTTTCAAGCACAAATTGATGCTCAATGTTGATGTGTTTTTTGCATGGAATCATGCTTAGAGATGGCCTTTATGCTCTGGTTATCACAGTGCAAAGTCATGCAATAGATGGGCATGCGTAGATGATCAACAAGCGGCACAACCAGAATCTCTTTCACATACATGTACCAAGTGCGACATACTCAGCCCAATGTTGAATTTGTGGTTTGTGTGAGGGACATTACAACAACGTTGGCACATGGAAGAGCATCGATGCTACCTCAACATTGTGTGGGGCTCGTAGGGGCAACCAGGACTGTCTGAGACAGTCTTGGATACGCCTATGTGCAGACCGAGCACAACACCTGGACATTGTTTACGGTGGAGGTCGGCTCTTTGATTCACGTTACCAGAGGAGCGCATGCATGCACCGCACCAAAAACCCATGTATCGGCCAAATACGTTGCCAGTACTATCACCCATGTGGCATGACTAAAACTAATTGGAGCCAATGGAGATCCTACATGGGTGGATTTCAACATCAGTCTGTGCCAGGCGTGATCGAGAGGCAATGGCTGCTCTCATCATGGACGGAGATTTCGATGGCCAATAGCATGCATAACCTCGCACTCAGTGGATATTCTCAAGAGATGCAGACATGGTGGGATGTTTTGAAATTTGTTGAAACGTTTTACCATTTACAATTGAATTAAAATCTGTTTTTGAGCGGTTTGAATGGCGACTTATTCGCACATTTTTTAATTAATGTCAAATTTTCTACTTGTTCTTCATTTAATACTTTAGTAATACAAATCACAAACATATTTGGCTTTGCTTGCTCCATGCTGGACATTGGTGTCGCCGGTCGTATTAAGTCGAAACAATCCTGAATGCATCCGAGTAATTCCTGAGAGTCAAGGACAAAGACTTTTCATTCTCAATACTCAGTAACAAGCCAACGCCATGTTCGAAAATGAAGCAAAGACTTTGACCAAAACTGGTGGCCCACGCCCGGTCCTTCCCAGCGTGCATTCCTCCCACCATGACTTCCCAACCAAGTTCAAACAGCGCTCCCACTACTTCCTCAAGCCTCTCAACTGCTCCAGGCTTTGGCATTTCTGCTCAGTTTGACCGAAGCAAGTGGTTTCCACCAAGGAAGAGGGTGATTACTGGTGATTTTCTCAGTGAGGAACTGTCAAAGAAGTGCGAGCCGTGTCCAACAAGCAGTAACAAGGCAGGCTTTGTCTTCGGGTCATGTGCAACGAAAGTCAATGGATCATGTGACAACATCCACAGACACTTAGCATGCAGCAACATGTAGGCATGCCTTGGACGTGGAGCTTCTCTCTCCTCTTGTAGCAGGATGGCAGCCATGATGGAAATTGAGGTAGCCTCAGAGGTGAACTTGGATCAACACAGACATTACACGGTTAAAGGGATACACAGACACTCCATTAACTCCATTAACTCCAGATACACGAGTCATAAACACGGCCATATCACTTGGCCAGATAATACAAACACGCTGAGATTTAAGTGCCTAACCAAGGCCTCAGGAGGATAGTGAATCTTCTGTATTTTCCAACGGTATGCTGCATGCCTGTTTTGGTGCACTACACAAGAAGCTATCTACAAATGAAGTTGCTACCCTAATATGCTAGGCTGAGACGAAGGACATGAGAATCCAGCTGAGAAATGGCAAGGTAGGACTGTCCGCCAGTGTTGTTTCTTGTGTCTTCAGGTAATCCTCCATTCGGACGTCTGGCGATGCAGAGGCATGCTGCATAATTTCCGAGCGATGGACATGGGGAGTTCTTGGCAAGATCAATGGATTGTGCTCTTCCAATCTGCAACGTTGCTTGTGCTCCGTGGATCCAGCAACCGGCCGATCGAGGAGCCCACCGGTCATCTTGACTGCCATGCCAGCTGACTCTCTTGGCTCCCTCCGGCAGCCTGCTTGCCGTTCGATCACTTCGCTGAGCATCAAGTGAGACCGGTCAGTCTCACTCAGTGATCAGTGCTTATATGCTCGATCGAGCCTCTCAAACACCGCTTGCTCTTTTGCGGTGCCAAGCCCGTCCGACACATACTATTTCCCTTGTATCAGTTGTGGAATAACCTATGCCACTTTTGTTTATAGGCCTGTGCGCCAAATCCAGCCATTGGATGAAACTCCTTCACATTAGTAAGGCTGCATCTGCCAGAATGATGCAGCCTTACTAATGTGAAGGAGTGGCATCATTCTGCCAGCTGACCGTCATCAAGCTCATGGCAATTTCACTGTTGCCTATCTCTTTCTTTCAAGAGCCGATTTCCATGGATGTTATCAAGGCAAGGAAGAAGACAACGGATGGTTTTTGGTTACCAGGCAAGGAAACTATCACCGATGATTTACTGCCTAAGCTAGATGTGAAGCTAGTTGAGCTTGATGCACGTCTTGAGGAAGTATAGTCGAGATACGACATGAGCCTTGCCGTTGATGAGTTCTGATAGGCAGGTTAGACCCATCTAATGGATAGACAAGGGATGCAAACCATATTGCCTCCATGATAGAGTCATTAATCACTATAGTGGGTGAGTCCAAGGTCATTTCAGTGGTTTGTGACAATACATCAGTGAACAAGCAAGCCTGTTCAGAGCTGAGGGTGAAGTATCCAAAGTTGTTCTTTCAAGGATGTTGCCTCACAATATTGACCCAAGTATGAAGGATGTGGGGAAGTCTGTATGGGCCGGAGGGATCATTTTGAAGTTTGAGAAGGTCGTTGCCTTTTTCAAGAACAACGTCATATCTGTGACATGACTAAAGGACAAAACAAGAGGGAAGGTGCTGAAAAACAGGTTTGAAATGCACTTTGCATCCATCTTTGACATGATGAAGAGGTTATTGGAGCTGAGATCTTAGTTGGAGGAGTTTGTGCAGCTTGATGTGTGGAAGAAGATTGGCTGCACCGGGATGCGAGATCCAAGATCAGGAAGAAGGAGGTGAGAAGTCTTCTGGCTATAGGTGAGACAACTGAATGATCTACTACTGCCGTTAGTCAAGGTGGTAAGGGTGGCTGACTCGCCTGGTGGAGGGGGCTGGTGAGATCTACGAGAGGTTGCTAGACTGAACTAAGCAGCTGAAGGCCCAGGCAAAAAGAAGGGGAGGAAGGGGAGGAGGGTAGCTGAGTTCCATGTGAACTTCGTGTAAGGCAGACTAGACAATCGCTGTTCGAAAGGAAATTTCATGTCCTTTGAATTCTACCGCTCAGCGCCTGCATCCAGACCATTTTAGGAATGACCTTTAACAAGAAGCCACCACCCTACAAGCCTCGTAGGTCGTGGTGGAGGCCTTGGTACCTGAGGAAAAACAGGACCAGATCATGAAGGAGATGGGGATGTTTCACTTGGCACAGGCAATGGTGAACCATCATCCACTGGGAACACCTCGCACAAATGCCAAGGCTGTTACAACAGTTGTAAAAGTTAAATGTGTGACAATGTCTACTGTTAAGTGGCACATGAACTATGTGTGAAATCTGCCAGTGTTGAGTTACCTGGCTCTGAAGTTGCTGTCACAGCCTTGCTCATCATCCGAGTGTGAATGTATTCTTTCCATACATGAAATGATCCACAGTGCCAGGAGAAACCGGCTGGAGGTGTCAACNGGTTGCTAGACTGAACTAAGCAGCTGAAGGCCCAGGCAAAAAGAAGGGGAGGAAGGGGAGGAGGGTAGCTGAGTTCCATGTGAACTTCGTGTAAGGCAGACTAGACAATCGCTGTTCGAAAGGAAATTTCATGTCCTTTGAATTCTACCGCTCAGCGCCTGCATCCAGACCATTTTAGGAATGACCTTTAACAAGAAGCCACCACCCTACAAGCCTCGTAGGTCGTGGTGGAGGCCTTGGTACCTGAGGAAAAACAGGACCAGATCATGAAGGAGATGGGGATGTTTCACTTGGCACAGGCAATGGTGAACCATCATCCACTGGGAACACCTCGCACAAATGCCAGGGCTGTTACAACAGTTGTAAAAGTTAAATGTGTGACAATGTCTACTGTTAAGTGGCACATGAACTATGTGTGAAATCTGCCAGTGTTGAGTTACCTGGCTCTGAAGTTGCTGTCACAGCCTTGCTCATCATCCGAGTGTGAATGTATTCTTTCCATACATGAAATGATCCACAGTGCCAGGAGAAACCGGCTGGAGGTGTCAACCCTGAAGCCCCTTGTACGGTGCCATGTTTTTTTTGTGCAAGAATTATGGCTGGAATGGATGCAATATAGCAAAGGACCTCGTAAAGGCCGCATGGAAAGAAGCAGAAGGTGATGCCAGTGAGGATGACGGAGAGATTGTTGAGGAGGGAGTGCCAAGTGAGCCCGAGGATTGGGAGATAGATGAGGAAGGTCAGGAGGAGGAGCAGGAGGAGGAGGAGGAGGAGGAGGAGGAGGAGGAGGAGGATGAGGGAGGGGAAGATGATGGCATTGTGGAGGTCATGGCCTCTGTTCCTGCAATGAGAGACATGCCAGGAATGCCTCAAGCACCTTCTTGTGTGTGCTCGTGCACAGGAGAAGCCGGCAAGCAGTAGGGCAGCCCTGGGAGGAAGACGAGCAGCAGATGTGAATGAAACAGGAGGTGGGGAATAAGCAGCCAAAGGAAGAGCAGCAGCCATGGTTGAAACTGGAGGCAATGGGGAAGGAGCAGGTTGTGGAGAGGGATAAACAGGTGATGGGGGAGCATCACGTATTGAAGGAGCAATAGGTCAAAAGGGAGAAGTAACTATGGAGGGAACCGCACATAGGGAAGGAGCAGAAAATGGGGAGGGATCATGAGGTGGGGAGGGAGCAAAATATGAGGAGGGATCAGCATGTGGTGAGGAAGCAGCAGGGAGGGAGAGAGGAACAGGTGACGGAGGGAAAATGGAGGAACTAGCAGATGGAAAAGGAGGAGCAGAAGAGGAAGGGATAGAATGTGTGCAGGTGGAATCATCTCCAACTTGTGTCCAAGCATCAACAGCGCCTTCAAGGATTCGAAGTGCCAGGCACACCGTCAAGCATGCTACACTAGTTGCTCTAGCTGCAACTAGTGTAGCATTGTCAGGCGAACTTCTGCCGCTGGCCCGCGGGGAGGCTAATCCGCGGAAGGAGGAGATCGGCGGGATGACATCCACGCGCGGCACGCTGGCTCCCGCGGTGAATGCGGTCGAGCATGGGGTACCGCGGAATGAAGCAGAGGGGGCCACATGGCGGGAAGCCGCCGCAGGTTGACATTGTCATCTGTGGCGGCCGCCCGACGGATATCTCAAGCGCTTGTGGCGGAGCTAAAAACGGCAGGAGAGAAGGGACAGAAAATCCGCGGTGAGGAAGGAACAGGGGACGAGCCGCAGGAGAAAGGCACAGTCGCGCAGCCAATCAAGCAAAGGAGGCAGGGAGGCAGGCGGACGGAGCGATCAGAGTAACAACAACCAATCACCACCGGAGTTGGTACATCAATCACAGAGGAATACCTGAGGGACGCACCTAAGAGAACGAAGATTCAAGAAAGAACACGAAGACCGCACTTGTGAGCCGCGGATGAAGAAGATAACTGAGTAGAGCTAGGAGAATGACTTTCCCTGTTCTTGAGGATGAGACCCGCGGTATGCATACACACCGTGTGGAGTCCAAGTAAAGAGGAAAGAGATTGACATGTGAGGGATGAGACCCACGGCACGTAGACGCGTCGTGCGGAGTCCCAAGTAGATAAGGCCTAGGTAGCAGTAGCACAAGTCGTCGAAAATCTTGGTCGCACTCTTGCCTCAATACCCCAGTTCTGATGTACTTTGCATCCGCTTATCAAAGACATTCACCCACTCCTGTCTATGCCCTCAGCATTCCGCTTCTTCCTGCCCCATCGCTCTCGGTGTCTGACTGCGGTGTGGGGTTGAGTACGTCAGAAGCCAAGCCTGGAGTGAAGTGAGCTACCGGTGGTGCCCTTGCTTGTGCATGGCCGCGGAACGAGGTTCCGCGGAGAGGGGCTGGAAGCCACGAGGTGGCTGGCTTGCGTGTGACAAGAAGTGGACCACGGAGTGCTACTCATTCGGTGAGGTTCTTGCGTATAGCCCCAGGCTAGTGACCCGCGTAGCTACTAATGGTCTATGGTTAGTGGACAAGACATGTAGTCCGTGTGACTGAGTGCGGAGAGAACCAAAGCCCGGTGAAGTGAAGGCCCGGCAGTGCCCTTGTTTGTGCACGGTCGCGGAACGAGGTTCCGCAAAGAGGAGCTGGAAGCCACGAGGTGGCTGGCGCGCGTGCGGCAAAAGAGGACCGCGGAATGTCATTCATCCGGTGAGGTTCTTGCGTGCAGCTCCAGGCTAATGGATTCGCATAGCTGCTGATTGTTTGCACTTGATAGAAGAAACCTGCAACCTATGTAGCTGAGCGCGGAGAAAATCAAAACTCAGTGGAGTGAAAGCCAGGCGGTCCCCTTTGCCTGTAGTCGGTAGCGTAACAAGGTTCTGTTGCGGGGAGCTGGAAGCCACGAAGAATCACTTGCTCAGCAGGGTTCTCCCGCATAGGCATAGATCAGCGGTCCGTGGAACCATTCATTGTTCAGAATGGTGTGGTGGACAAGCAATTGCCTATAGGAGGGCCTAGTCCGCGGGGGAGGTAGCGGAACGAAGCAGGCGCGGAGATAGTCAGAGACGCGGAAAAATTGGGGGTGTCAAGCATCCAAATGCACAACAGGCACAGAAGCAGCTGCTATAACAGCAAGTAGACTGGCAAGGTGCAAGACTGCTGCACTCTGAAAGTAGAACTTTGATTAATCATTGGACGTTTTTACAAAGTTCATGTTTTCAGTCCATTGTCTCCATGTTTTCTGCCACAATGTGTCATCCATTACCATTGATCTGCCATCTCTGAACGTAAGAGCTTAGAAATCCAACTTAGTGTACTGAGTTTTTGTAGTGAAGCTGTCAACATGCATGCACAGTCCACCTTCCATAGCATAACAATATGCAGCATTACATTTTAGCCCTAGGGAAGTGTCAAGACGGTACAGATGTGCCCTGAAATATGAATAACTCCTGAAATATTACTAACCTGGCCCAGTACATGCCTTGAAAAACATATTGTAAGATAATGAGTCATAGATGTGTTTCTGGGGTGCTCATGAACTGCAAATGTTTGAATGAATTGAATTTTTGCTGTAAATTTCATCTTTCATGCCTCTAAAACCGGCCTTAGCTGGCAACCCACATGAATGTGGTAATACGTGGATACATCGATGTACCAATGTGTACATTGATGTACCATTGTTCAGGATGCCAAAAACAACAGTGACTTAGCCTTGCTAGAGGTGCGTGCCACACACCCCTATTGACCACTCTTCCATGAGACAGTAGTGCCACCAAAATGAAAGGTGTAACCAAATCACATCTAGGCAGTGGTGTCATGAGCCCAACCACTGTCAATTCATCCATTTATAATGGATGAGGGATGTACATGAAAGCACGGCTAACACGCGCTATGGACAGCACATATCAGAAAATACAAAGGGTAGCCTCAAGATGGTGGGCCCGACACTGTTGCAAGAATTGTGCTAGGAATTCGACCGTAAATACCACATCATCACATGTTGTTGTCCCAAGGAACATGAACGACTCAATGACGTAGACCTCTACGTCACCAACTACCTCGTTGGTGACATCCAACGACTCCCCCAACTGCGACACATCTAATGACTCCAGCAAGCACAGGCCCACGGGGGTCATGCGAGTGGAAGCGGTGGAAACATCAATCAGCAACGACAAGAAACACTCTCCCAGAATATAGACATATGCAGCCTTGTGAATGTGAATAATGCAATTCTGGAAATCACTCTTGAGCTCCATGCTAAGGAAGACCTTGAATAGAATGAGATATTTCATCCTGTAGACCGGCTGGAGAAGTGCCTTTACCAGCTAAACAATAGATGGAATGGATAAGGCAATGAGCAAGTCATCCCACATAGACCAAGATGGCCACAAGAGGCTCACATGGTAGACTGAGAAAGAGTGATGCATTAACAGCGTCATGTCCATAGTCGCCCCTCTCAAGATTATATGTGATCTCCATGTTCCAGGAATGAGGAGACTGTTTCATTTCTTACAAGGTATTGCAAAAGCGGTAGACTTTGTCTGTGCCGTTGGTGAAACCGGATGGCTAGACCATGTAAATCTCCTCATCATCTTGGCTATGTAAAAATTCATTGTTCACGTCCATCTGCTCCAACTCCTACTCATAGTGACCCACATGGTAAAGGAGGATGCAAGCACTGGTCCAGCTACCAACAGGTACAAAGGTAACGTTGAAGCCGAACCCAAGGATCTCAGTGAACCCCTTCATCATCATCTGTGCAATGTATCGCTCCAGTGAGCAATCTTGCTTCAGCTTGCACTTCAGGACCCAACGATGTGAAATTGCCTTACGTCTGCAAGGTGGATGGACTAGTTCAAATGAATCATGTTCCTTGAGAGAATCAAGCTCATCTAGCATAGATTTCTCACAGACAGCAGCATCAACAACCTCTCGAGCCTACGCACGTTCATGGGCTCAGTGAAAAGAAGGGAGTGGCTGCTAGCAGCAAAAGCAAGCAATCACGTAACCAGAGACTCAGGACTCAACAGCACTCTAAAACTCGTCAGCATTTAGAGAGTAGCTAAGAGCAACGTTCGGCTGGACAACACCATTCACAATGCCATAGACTTCAAGACCAGTGGAATGGACAGACGGTGCCAAAGAGGGCTGGAAGGCATGGGAGCGAGTAATGCACTGTGAGGAAGTCTGTGAGGGAAGAGCTCAAAGTCTCCCCCAACGCACGTGCAGCTCAGTGTTAGCAGCAGTCTCTGTCCGACAAACAAGAACAGTAGATATAAAAACGGAGGGGCAAGGAGCATCCATGGCAAGTTATGCAAGAGAGTGGGAATTAGGGGCAGATGTAGAGGAATCTCGATGTGCAGGAGGAGGGACCTGTGTACTGGGAAAAGACAGGGTAGGAGACACGGACTCATATGCAAAAACTGACGTAGGAAGTGGTGAGGACTCGGGATGTTTAGACCTTGAGACCTCTGAGGAGGGAGAAGACTCGGAGACAGCCACGGATACTGACATGTTGTTGAGGAAACTGTCAGTTTAAAAGGGGGTCCACCCCCGAGATGAAAGGCTGAACATAGAACACATCTCTCAAGCCGACGAAGTGAGTCAAGAGATGGTGGGGGAGTGTGGTGAGACAAGTCATGCATGAAAACAACCTCAAAGAACAGGACATCCGGGGACTCGATGACACAACACCAGTCTGGGTCTGAGAACCACCAGGCCTTGGACAGGGCTTAACCCTAAGGAATGGACATAGACGGGCACGAGGAGAGATTTTTCTGTCATGCCGGTCTATAGGGAGCCAAACAGCAGTGACACAGCTCCACATGAAGTTCAATGTGACAACCAAACCACTGCTCAAAACGAGTGATATGGAGGAGAAGGGGACCATGAGGCACAGGGTTCTAGAATTACGTCATGTTAGACATAGCCGCAAAACAAAAGAGCAATTCAAGACCCAAACCAGATAGAAGAGTGTGAATTTCATTAGCAAAGTATGGTTCTAACATTTGGAGAACCCATTTTTTTAAGGTGTGTAGTGGGTCAAGGCCTCAATACACACACCACAATACAAAAGGAAGCGTGTAGCGGGACCCATTAACTTGTTGGAAATTGGGCCATCCGGCTTAACTTGCCTTTACAATCAGAGTTAAAGATGCAACGATGACTGCTGCATGCTACCTCAGCCTGGGGAAGCCATGACTCATGAAGAAAAACACATTGATCTCTTGACAAAGCGGAAAGTCTGAGCGCATGCTGGAATTTCATTAGTATGAAAAAGGACGTAGTGGCTCACCCCTTTCAGGGAATTAATAATAAAAGGGACCCATGACATTGGCATGCAAGAAATCAACGGGATGGGGGGTGCCTGACTCAGAGGTGGAGAAAGGAGAGCGTTGTATGTTTTCTTGAACACAGTCAAGACAGGCAGCAGGACATGGGAGAAGAAGGGTAGAAGAATCCAGACAATCAGCATGCTGAGTGCAAAGGAGGATATTCATAAAAATGATATGAATGTGGTGGAGGTGGGGGTCCAGGAGCTCAACATGGGCAGGAGTGAGAGAGCGCACAATATGTACCGTGGCAGATGTGCATGAAGTGGGTGCAAATGAGAGCAAACTGAGCAAACAGTCACAATGAAGACCGCGGAATATCACATGGCCGGTCCAAGGAAGCAATGTATGTGCGACAACGTGCCTGTTCTTCGATGGTCGGGAAAGAGAGTAGACAGATCTCAAGGGCAGGGACATCCAACAGGTCAAGGAGAAAGGGCTCTCTCCCTAGGCCCACGAAGCAAACAACGTCCCCTCACTGAATAGGAAGTAACTGACCACAACCGGTACAAACAAAAAGAATATTACTGACAAGACCTAGGGAGATGAAGGATGCACGATGAGTCGTTATGTGTTGAGTGGCCCCTGAATGGAGGATCCAGAAGCCACTAGACACAGGAAGGGTAGAATAATTTGACTGATAGCAACAGTGGAAGAGGGGGGACTAGGGGAGATGACTGACCACAGGAAACACAGAAGCGAGGACGGGTGAAAGAATTCCAGTCCTCACTCCACTATACATAATCAATAGGAAAAAATCCCTGAACCTACCCATGCCCAGAAAACACGCTACACAGAGCACCATCAGAATCACATGCCAGTGACCGAGATCCATCTTGGATGCCCTCACCTCCCTCATCACGAAGGCGGCATTGCTGCATGACACTTGCAAGTGCATCTAGAACTGACGCTCGTCAGCACTGGGTTAAAGCGTAATCACCATACAGAGGGATGGTTGATTCCCCCTGATTGAGGGAACCACAAAGGAGACAGTAAACCAAAGTAGACTGGCCCGCCATAGAACGGTGGCCATCCCCAAGGAGAGTGGGTCGAGCTAGAAGTAGCTGTAGTGGTGTAGACGCCTGCTGTTGTGCTGGTCATGAATGAGCGGCAGGAAGAGGAGGAAGAAGAGGTGGATGAGGATGATACCACTTTGCTTTCCCCAGTCGAACGAGAACGTATGGCCGAGGCTAGGCGTGCATCGTCCGGTGGCGTAAAACACGTTTGAGTAGAATACCTCTATGTGCCATAGTTCTATCAAGTCAACAAACCGAGAAAAAAAGAGGTAGACAATGTGGAGGGATCCTTGTCTTTTCCCTCATCACCTTCACCCTGGCCATGCTAGAGCTCTCCCAATCCCTGAGTCGCCAGAGCGGTCTTAGCTAAGGTGGTGTATGAATAAGAGGTCACTAAATAGATTGAGGAGGAGGTAGGGTCGGCATTGGTCACAACGGTCATGGCTGCACTATGATTCCTCTTGTTTTGCAATTCATTCCACAAGTCAGTTCGGCGCTCGGCAGTGAACTCCCACAAGGTGCCAATGCTAGGAGGGGACTGATGAAACATGGGCTCAGATGTAAGACGGTTGAGCTTACTCACTTTCATTTTACGGTCTATATCTGAGAACTCAGAGAGGAGACCATCGATTACGGAGAGGACAGTGGAAATATACCCGGGGGCTACCGGGCCGAGATCATGGAGGCGAGCGGGGCCGGGCGTCCAACAAGCGTCAGCCATTTCATCAAGATGCATTTTCAGCTGCTTGAACTGTAAGTTGAACAGACTCTGTGCAACGTGCACAGTGACAGTGTTGCAGATTTTTATCAGGGACTAGGGTTAGTAAGGATGCAGCACACTGGGTCTACATTGTAGGTTCCAATCTTCGTGAAATCTTCAGGACTGCTCATGATGAGGGCTCATACGTCAAGGGTAGCCTAAGAAGGGGATAGGGAAAAAGGGGGGAACAATATCATAGAAATATCCCCAGATCTTTTCACCCTGGATCCAGGCTCTCAGATATACCTCCCACAATGCAATAGTGAGAGAGGAAGTGAAGTGTGGATGGGGAGTTTCAACGTCACGCAGACGTGACTGGGACGATGCAAGGGTTTTGGCTACAGCTACAAAAGCGGCTGCTACTACGGAGACGGAGTCAGAGGACAAGAGGATTGTGCCCATGGGATTACAAGTACAAGTGGAGCCAGGGTAGGAGCTAGGAGTTAGACGCAACATGACCATATCAGCATTTTTGTCTCAAAAACAAAACATGATCGTTCTTTGGCAGCACGTTTTGCACCAAGCATCGTGGTACTCATTGTGCGCGCACTGCATGTCAGCCTAAAGAGCACGATCCTGCTCATCATCAACACGCATGATGGCAGAAAGTTCACTCTGTTGAAATTCTTGCTAGAGTTTCCCTTTCCCCGGTGCGCGTGGGAAACATGGATGCAGGTGTGGAAAAGGCTTCCTGACTGCAACACGGCCCAATCTAGGACAAAGAAGATTTAGTAGTGCACGTAGTAGAAATGAGAGTAAAGAGACAGAGGATACATGCAAGAACTAAGGCAGCTCAGCAAGCCAAGCTACGTATAGAGAGTGGTAGCAGTGCTGAGGCAGCACATGCCGTGAAAACAGCAACAATACACGCTGAGGAGACGACCAGGAAAAGTACTCCAGTGACAGCCATTATAGAGTTAGTAGAAGCGGCAGTTGCTGTTGAGAACAGGAGAAGGAGATGCTTTGAAGAGCCAGAAGAGGTTCATATGGCGACAGCTGCAAACGCCACAGAAGAGGCAGCTTTGGCTACAGAAGATGTGACAACGTCTGCTGCACCTGACACCTGGGCAGTAGTGTTCGCAGGTGCAGCTGCAACAGGGCCCAGGGATATGGCACCAATGGTACAATGGGGACAATGTAGAAATGCAGACAATGTATGTCTGCATTTCTTTTTGGGCTACGGTTCTACCTGGTGGACATGACGCACCATCGGATGCTGCAAACATAGAAACGACAGCAGTGCTAGAATCTAATAGTGCTGTTAAGAGACAGAGACAATATCAGGCAGCAATGGCATGTAGAGGGTGGAGCGGCAGGAGCCTCAGGAGGAGCTGTCCCTTCCGATGCGGCTGGTGCGGCTGCAGTTGCAGGCTATGACAGTGAAACATCTCAAAGTGTCGGTGAAGATGGTCTCAGAGCGTCGATTAGACCAGTGTAGATGTGTGGACGATAGCAACGGTTTCTCTGAAAAACGGATGGGCTTACTGGAGTTTGTCGATCTTGCTGCTCTAGCGGTGTTTTGATTCGTGGCGGTGCGTCCTCACAAAATGACATGTTGTCTGATATACCACGCGCTCGATCGGCCTCTGCTTCCTAGGCGGAAAAGGTCGTACTCCTCAACCCGTATGTGGCCAGGGTAAAAGCGGTAATACTCCAGCCACTTATCACGCTCCTGCACCTCCTTGTATGTTGTGACGTCATTTGTGCGGTACTAATCAGCAACAGCTCTGGGAAAAATGTCAACCGGCCTGAGGCAAACGGACTAGAAAACAGGGCCGACACAATAGCACCTGCCTTCCGCTCCTAGCATTTCAGCTAGGAGAAGATATCACCCTCAGGATCACGGTTCCACACTGAGCAGTTCCTAGGCAATCACTTGCTAGCAACTGTGTCCACTTAACACTTGGTCACTTTCGCGCGAGGTGCTAGTCAAAGACTAACTCCTGGGGCTTAGACCAACCAGTGTCTTCTTTATACTGTTCCTTAGTTGGACAACTCTGTGAGGAGCATCTAAGGCCAGATTGTGTAATTAGAATGAGGAATGAGCCTGGTACATATAGTCCTAGGCCTGGCTTCTAAGGTGTGTGGGCAGTGACACTTTTGGGGTGGTCACT
>SZWC01000062.1:673108-693158 GCA_023375785.1 Penium margaritaceum
CTAGCGGAAAGAAGCCGTTGCTCTGCTCATTTGTCCTGTTCTGTCCTTTTATGACCGAGGATGTTCATTCCCTCGAGTTAACCAGAACAGTTCTACTCATCCTGTTCCCCCTTGGTTCCGCGGCTTCGCCGCCGTGTCTTCGCTCTGCTCGTCCCTCGCACTTTCTGTCTTCGCCAACTCTCAACGCTTCGCTCCGTCACTCTCGCTCCTTCGCTCAGCTCTCATACTCCACCAACCATCACTCCCCTCGCCAACACTCTCTCTCACATCAACCTGTCTACCTCCGCTACCTCGCATCTCAGCTTCTATCAGCTCCCGCGACTAACTCCTCGGACCGCTCTCGCTTACATCACTCTGCTGACGTACACCTGCATGTCCCAATGCTTTTGCTTGCTTCTGCTGTCGTTGTTCTCGTGTCTGCATTATTCTGACATTCTCAACCATGTCCCGTGTGTAGTGATAACACACGTCCATGTGCTCTGTCCTCCTGTGTTGCGTCGGGTTGCTGATCAGCAAGATGGAGCCAGTGTTCTCCTCTTGCACTATAGTAGGCTCTTGTTACGCCCAGCTCCCCCAACAACCTGTGGAGCCACACCGCCTCCTTGACAGCCTCGGTTAGCACGATGTACTCTGCTTACACTATGGAGGTGGTGACAAAGCCCTGCTTTCTACTGCACCACGAGACCGCTACACCAACAAGGAAGAACACGTAGCCGGATGTGGGATTCCGCTTGTCTACATCGCAAGCGTAATCTGCATCTGTATAGCAGACCAGACGCAAGGAGTCAATCCATCCCTTGCCATCGAACCTCAAGCACGCATGCCACATTACCTGTAGGTAGCGCAGGAGGCCCTGGACCGCCCGCTAGTGGACTGGCCCTGAATCGGTCACGTACCTGCTCACTTGGCCCACCACGGTCCTGTCCAATGGCCACCATGGCGTACATGAGGCTGCCCACCGCCGATTGGTAGGGCACCCCTGTCATACCCTCTTGCTCTTCTTTTTTTTAGGCACCATTGCTGCACTCAGTTCACAGGTTGTGGAGACCGGACATTCAACTGGTTTGCAGTCCTCCATGCCGTATCACTTCAGATTCTTGCCCATGTATTTGGCTTGCCCCAGCTCAAGCGTGTGTACCCTCTGGTTATGCATGATGTTCACCCCGAGGTAGTACTCCAGCTCCCCCACGTCCGACATCCGGACTCTGCTGCAAAACTGCTCTTTTAGCCGTTGTAGGCTGAGCATATCCTTTGAGCACAAAATCAGGTCGTCCACGTAAAGTGTGATGATCTAATGGAGTTGCTTGTCACGCCGCACGCACACGATGTGATCTAACTCAGAGCACTTGAAGCCGAGTTGTGGCGGGAAGCCGTCCATCTGTTGGTACCAGCAACAGGGCGATTACTTTAGCCAATACAGGGACTTCCACAGCTTGCACACCTTGCCATCCTGCGCCTCCACCCCCTCTGGTACCTCCATGTAGCTCTCTTTGTCTATGATGCTGTTGAGGAAGGTCATCTTTACGTCCATTTGGAGGAGCTCCATGTCCTTCGCGGCCGCCATTGTAAGCATCGCCCGGATGCTTTGGAACTAGCCGACGGGAGCAAACGTCTCATCATAGCGCTCGCCCTTACGTTGTGCATATCCCTTCGCCACCACCTGTGCCTTGCACTTGTCAACCACACCTTCCTCTGTGAACTTGGTCTTGAAGACCCACATTGAGCCGATGACCTTGGCATCTTTCGGCCAGTCAACCAGCTCCCATGTGTCATTTTTCATGATAGAAGCCACCTCCGATTTGATGGCTGCATCCCATTGATCCCCTTCGGGCTGTGCAAGTACCTCTTGCATGGTAGTCCGCTTCGCTGATGCACGTAGCATGTACCGCATCATGATGATCCATCGAGTGGTACTTGCATTGAAGCGCTTCCCCGCTTTCTATTGCCTCCCGCTGCGGCGTGGCGGTTTCGGTGGCGCATCATCACTCTGCTACGATCCCTCCAAATTTTCACGCTCTAGTGAATCATCTACCACACAACTCCCCGAGGATCTCTCCCACTCCGGTGAAACATCTCCCAAATGCGCGACACGTCCAACAGATTTTCCCTGATGCCCGATGTGCACTTTGCCGAGAGTGCGCACCTTGGCACCCTTGGTGCCTTATCCGTCTGATCCTTCCAGTGGATCTCATCGTTAGCTGGATTGTCATCAGAGTCCTCCACGTCGGCTGCCACCGCTGGTGGACAGTCGTGCTCTAATGGCGCATTCTCAACTTATGTGTCCTCCAGCTCCTTCTCGTAGTCAAGGAGCTCGAACAACTCCACAGCCTTTGGAGAGTCTACCAACCCCATGTCTTTGCTACTTATGTAGCTCTGTTGCTCATCAAAAACAATTCCTCGGCTGCGTATTTCCTCCTCCTTGCACACCTCGTAGAGCAAGTATGCCTTTTGTGTGTTCTCATAGCCAAGGAAGATATAAGACTTTGCCCGCGGCTCCACCTTGCTGTCACGCCGTTGCGCAACCTGCACCATTGCGTGCGCCTTGCACCTGAACACTTTCAAGTATGCCACACTTGGCTTGCACCCGCTCCAAACCTCCTGCGGCGTCTTCCAGCCACTCTTCCTCTTCAGCACCACTATAGGAGTGAGTTTGATGGTGTAGCTCATCGTATGCACAACTTTCACCCAGAAGCTTTGTGACGATTTTGCATCCACTAACATGGTCCGTACCATGTTCAACAGCGTTTGGTTCGCCCACTCTGCCACGATATTTCACTGAGGTGAATAAAGCATGGTTTGTTCCCATTTTATACCCAGCTGGTTCATCTACCCGCTAAATTCCACATACGCTCTGTCGTTGTAATTGTGCAACACTCTGGCCTTCTCGTCAGTGTGCCTCTCCACCGCGGAAACGTACTCCTTCAGCTGGTCCAGGACCTCGCCTTTCCGCTTCCTGAACTACACGTAGAGATTTTTTCTCTAGTCATCAATGAAGGTGACAAAGTAACGTGCGACGCTCTTTGATTCCGTCTTAAATGGTCCGCACACGTCGCTGTGCATGACCTCCAACAGGTTCAGGGCACGATTCATGTTCTGGTTGAACGGTTTGCACCGCGCCTTGCCCAAAATCCAAGGCTCGCACTTTTTGTGCGTTGGTGCATCTGTCGCCTCTTCCGCACCGTCCATGACGGGCCGCGTACCAGCTCGCGCTTCGCCATCTCCTTCACGACTGCGGGTGAGTAATGCCCTAGTCGTCCGTGCCTGAGCTCCAGATCAGCTCCTCCTCCTTTGGCCAGGTTGACGGTGCGGTCCTGCAATCCTGCTGAATCTGTCGCCGTGGGTATCACCTTGGTCTCCACGATGTAGAGGCTTCCCTCGTGCTTAGCCTCCAACACAGGCTCGCCGCCACCGTCCTTCTGCATGACTATCCCCTTTCTCCTAAAGAGCACCTCGTACCCCTTGTTCGTTAAGCAGCTGACACATAGAATGTCAGCCAAGTCGGGTACGTGTTGTACGTCCTTAATGACGCGCTTTTCCCGCTTTCCACCAACCACCACCTGCACTTCCACAACTCCTTGGCCAGCCGCCGGCTCCACCTTGTCATTCCTGAACACCATGGCCTTGTTGGACTTGGTGTAGTTGATGAACTCAACCTTCTCGACTTGGGTGTGTTCCTCCAAGCCTGAGTCAAGGCATTGCCAGATGGCCTTCTTGAGGTAGTGATTTTGAGTGCCATTGATGGGCACCTTCTTGCCTTTGGTGTCCTTGCCACCAGCCTTTGGCTCCTCGGTGCACTCACAGGTCAAGTGGCCCTCCTTGCGACAGTTATGGCACGCACCCTTCTTACCGCCCTTCTTGATGCCGCCATGTCCACCACCTCCCTTGCCCCGCTTCCGCCACCATGCATTTTGGAAACAAGGGTCAATGAGGAAGAAAAAGACTCCTCGTAGCTCCATCACTACACCTCGTTGTGGATCTACTCTGTGACCACGCCATAAGTGAGCTTGTCCTCTATCCATCTTCCCAAGATGGTGATGAAAGGGCTCCAACTCTAGGGAAGGGCCATGAGGAGGTCATCACCTGTAGCCATGTGTCTATCTTCCACCCCACGTCATTGTGTTGTGAGGCAAGCGACTGGATCTGCTGCATCTCAAAGATGAAATCATCTCCCTCCTTGATTCTCACGATTAGGAGTTGCTTCATCGCGAAGATTTTGTTCGCCACCGTCTTTGACTGATGGATGACGTAGAGTTTTTGCCAAGCTTTGGCTTTCAGCTTGCAACCTTGAAAGTAGCCTCACTGTGACTCAGCCATACTGGACACCATGGCAGCATGAACGCCTTTGTGTTCTTCTTTGCGAAGGTCTCCTATTGCGCTTCCGTCGCTGTCGCTTCGTCGAGGACTTCCATTCCTTTCATAACCTCGAGCAGCCCCTTATGCGCGAGGTGTAGCTCGAAGTGCCACCTCCATAGTCCAAAGCCAAGGCCACTTGTATACTTATGGATAGACTATGTCTCCTTCTGCGCCATTTGCGCAGTCTTCTACTCCGGGACCTCAGAGCTTGACGGCGATGTCTTCCGCGATGACAATCCCGTCCGTCGCGAAAGACATAAGCGATATGTAGACTGGTCAAGGCCATGAGCCCATAACCCTTTGTCAGAAACCTGTCTGGTGGCAGTTCCAATGTGGCCTAACAGATCTTCACCGTATTCACGACTACTTCTGTACAGGTTTTGAGCTTAAGCCGGAGCTTTCTGGTCGCCTCACACTATGTTTCTAGGAGTGGAAAGGAGTTGAGATACAGAAATTTTTACGAAGGTCATAACACAGTTTTCCAGTAGTTATGGACATAAACATGATCTCAACATTTTTAGGCCTGGTCATTAGCTCTTTTAACATACAAAACAATGCGTGATTTGGATCACCGTACCTCCCAGCAGTTCAGTCGGCTGCGTGCACCATGTCGCCCTCTGAGGCTCACTCACACATCAAGGACCCATCAAAATGCCATTCCGGATGTCCCTACACGTTGTGGTGGTGCCCCTCCCGCCTTTGGAGTCTGTTTCGATGAGTTAATCATCAAGTTTGGTGATGGAGATTGATGTGGTTCGTAACCTGTTTGCAGACCTGCAGTCGGAATTTTGACCAAGTCCCTGAGTAACAAAATGTACAAATGAACTTCGAATGCCGAGCCAGGATTTTGGCCAAGTCCCTCAATAAAAAATTGCTCTACTGACATCCGGCAAATCATTTACCGGGCGCCCCTGCAGCCTTTTCCGAGCAAAATCCCCAAATGGACATTTGTTACTCGGTTTGGTCAATTATTCACCAGAAGTCGAGTCGTGGTCGGCTCCCAGAGCCGCCGCACATACTCCAACTTTGGAAGCTCATATCTCCCTCATTACTTGTCCAATTCCTATGAAACAACTACCACCTGGTTTTGCGCCTTTTCAACTTTCAGGAGCAATCCTCCATTATAGGATATGAACACCACTTGAGTCGTTAGATCCAAATTTGAGACATTTCCTCTCTCTGGCGGCTCGTTGGTGCCTCCAGGCGCCGCACTTGGGCATGCAGAGGGGCAAGTCTTCACATTGGCAACCAGTCAGGTGGCCGATATCGCCTCCCGGTTACTTGCATTTCACATTTTGTCCATGACAAGCTTCCTGGGCGACCCGCACCATCGCCAAGCTCCAGCAACGGTTGGCGTACACCCGTCCCTCCTCCGCCGCACGGCGTTCAGCGGCGATGATGGTGACGACTACATCAGCGATCCCCGCCGCAGTGACCAGATAGTCGTCGTCCATCTAGCAGCGGCTTGTAGAGGGGGCATGCACTGTCATGGAGCTCCGGTGGAAGTTGGCGCGTGCCCTCACACCGTCCGCCATGGAAGTTCTGCCGGCGAAAATGGCAACGCCTACTGTAGCTATCGACTGTGCCTTCCCTGCTCCCATTGGGGCGTCGCTAAAGGCTCAATAGTTCATCACAAGAGCCCCCCACCTCGTCCATCTCTAGCGGTAGTCGGCACACCATATCCAACAGGGAAGTACGAGTGTGTTGGCTGAGCTGGGGGGTCCCTCTACCGGTCTTGTTGCGTCTGCGGCATCCCGTCAGAATGTTGTGCCATGTTCTCCTTGCTCCGGTGAGTATGATAACTCCAGTGCTATGCGCATTTGTGATGAAGTCTTGTCGCAACGGTGCATCGAGACGTGCACCGGTCTTGATGACTTGTCCTAGATTGATGAGTTACAGTCTCGTGTTGTCGCTTGTTTGTTCGCCGAGAAGTCCTCTATAGAACTGCATGTCTCAGCGGCCTGTTGTGTTTCTTGTTGTTATGTCACAGCGTCGGAGCGTGTGGCAAATGTCACCTGGACTGTTAATTCAGGTGCCACCCACCACATGACCTGTCGGCATTAGGAATTTTCCGTCCTTGGTCCTGCTGGTCTTGTGCAGTCTGTGCACACCGCAACTGGTCAGGATATCCCAGTGCAGGGCGTAGGCGTAGTAAAGTTCCATGATTCAGCTGGACCCCTCTATATCTCGGACGTCTTGTATGTGCCTGAGTTGGAGCTCAGCTTGATTTTTTTGTGCCTACACTCGCATGGACCTCGAGGTGTTGCACACAGGTGAGAGTGCCTCAATCTTCGGCTGTGCCACGCAAGAGGAGGTCGTGCCTGGACCATCTGAAAAAACCAAAAAAATAATAATAAAGAAAGGTCTTGCATAGCACAGTGGTCAACAATCTGTACCACATATCGGGTTTTCGAGTGCCTGACCCTCCCTCCCCGCCTTCCACCTCCTCCCGTGTGTTCGTGACTGGCACACTCTAGCCTGAGCATCACCGTTTGCTACACAGACGTCTGTGTCACATGCATGTGGATGTCGTTGACCGTCTGGTACATACGCAGCCTGCTCTCGGTCTTGATGCGGCGGTTTTCAAGTACCTCTCAAGACGGACTGTCTACAGTGTGTACAAGGCAAAATGCACCGTGCCACCTACCCCTTGTCCAACTCGCGGGCGGTTCGCCCCCTCGAGTTAGTAAACTCAGATCTCCTGGGACCTCTCCTTGTCGAATTCTAGGAGGACAGGGGGCGTTATGTCCTCACGATCATTGACGACTTCACCCGCATGCGGTAGGTCTTCACTCTTTGTCAGAATACTGACACTGTAGTCGCAGTGCAAATCTGGCTCGTCATGGCAGAGCGACAGTCTTACAACGCCCTCCAAAGCTTCCCCTGGGACCAGGGTAGCAAGTTCCTCGGGGAAATATCACGACATTTCACCGCGCTCAGAATGGCTCACAAACTCTCCGTCCCTGCCACACTCCAACAAAATGGTATGTCTGAGCGCTAGAACCGCACCATGGAGGATGCGGTCCGCTCAATGCGGTTGGACAGTAGCATGCCCCAGTCTTTTTCCTTCAAGGGCATGACCTGTATGACATGGTTCTGGAACCGGATCCCTCATGGTCCACTTCTGAGCAACCACACCCCGTACGAGTTGGGGTTCGGCCGTCGGGCCGACCTCCTACTTGCCTATGTGTGGGGGTCCATTATGTGAGTCTAGTTCACCCTAGGACAGCAAGAATCCAAGCTCTCTCCCCCCAGTCGCATCTACGCCTTCGTTGGCATCGCTCCTTACTCCAAAGCATGGAGCTTCTTGGATCTGAGCCGTCGATGCATCGTCGAGTCAGGTGACGTTGTTTGTTTTTAGCGTATCTCGTAGCGCGACCTGCTCGCAAGCGGCTTGGCGTTCGAGAACTGTTCTCGGTGCGATCTGTCTTCACGCGTTTGGGAATTCTGTGTTGGGACGGAGGACGTCCTGTGTCTGTACCTCCTACCAATAGCATGCCTACTCCACCTGTATCGCCTGCCGCCACCGTGCAACGTCACCTATGTACATTGTTGCATTGGAGTCCTCGATGTCTGCATCGCAAGCTGCTCAAATGTATGCATCACCCACGTCATCTGGCTCTAACATGCCTGTGCCATATGCGCCAACTGGCGCTACCATGCCTATGTCACTGACATCACCTGTAGCGTCACCAGCTTCTACCTGTGACGGTATGCAGTCACCTGCCTCAACCGATTCTGCTCCCCATTCTCTGTTAACGCCACCCATTAAGTCGTATCGTCGCATTGAGGGAGGGAGTCTCCGTCCCCGGCCCACCCGTAGCATGTGGAGTGGCGAACCGGGCACACAGGCACTATACCTCAGTGCGCTTTGTCTCCGCGAGACCCGCCCAGCGTGCTTGACCGGGTGGGCCCTACTCGCCCATGAGCGTGAGTTGGCACGTGATGCCTCATACTCTATGGTCACTCTGGGGCTACCGTCAGCAGCGTATGCCATGATCAAACGCAGCTCAGCTAGCGTGTGGGCTGATCCCATCACGTTGAAGGAGGCTCTGGAAGGTCCTCACCGTGAGCTCTAGCGCATTGCATGCAAGGCTGAGCTCAAGGCCATTGACAAACATGTTGTCTGTGAACTCGTGGACCTACCGTGGGTTCGTAAAGCCATGCAGGCCAAGTGTGTCTGACGGAAGAAGCTGAAGCCGGATGGCTCTGTCGACAGCTACAAGCCCCGTCTGACCGCCAAGGGGTTCTCACACATGGAGGGTGTTGACTACACCGACACCTTTCCCCTTGTTGGCCGCATGACGATAGCCCTCACTCTGCTAAGCCAGAGGGCACAACATGATTGGGAGCTCTTCTTGGGACAGGAGCCATCTGGCTCAGTTTCAGGTCCACAGGAGCAAGTTCAAGGAAACTACCAGATGCCTGCTCCGAACGTCCATCCGACTTCACCATTGGAAAGATCAGGTGGCAAATTGTCTATGGTCCAAGTTTCAGGCCGATCCAACAGTCAGATTGAGAGATATGAATTTTCGACGTTTTCGGGGTCATGGACCGCCGGTATCTGGGTGACCATGGGCGATGGCTCCATGCCTTAGCCTGAGAAAAGAAAAAGGGCAAGAGGTCCAGGGTCAGGACCTGATGGGAGAAATATCCAAAAAGGTCCTAGATTCTTAGATTGCCTTGTCAGAGTGTGCTGACTAGGAAAAAGGTACCTCTCCTTACTTTTTAGGTGAGGTGAGATCCTTGTGTGCTAGCCATGGACACATGGCGATTCTACATGGGATTGTGGGTTATGTAACCACTAGGACTGTGCCATGAGAGCATTTTCTAGCTCTCTAGGTCGTGTGTGAATGGTCAGCCTGATTGCTTGGCTGATTTCCTCTCTTGTGTGAGATTATGGACTCTAGTGTGTGAGCATTAGCCTCCATGGCTAAGTGGTGTGGCTTGTGAGAGGGCTGACTTGCCCAAGCTCTAGCTCAATATGTACTCCATCATTTTGAGTGATTCAACAATCATTCTTCAGCACAACTGATACCCTTTCAGTCCCACATGCACGCTGCTCCAAGGCTCCCTCTCTCCTCCAGATCCAACATTTGGTATCAGAGCCATGTTCTGCCAGTTTCAGCTAGCACAAGCCGTCACTTTGAAAGTAACGGGTTAGGGTCAAACCTTGACCAAATTTGACAATCGACCATTGGATCTTCAAGTTCACAAGACAAGATTTCCAACGAGCCCAGAATCGCGAAGATCCAACAGTCGGATTGAGACTTATGCTCAAAACGAGGTCGGCCAGGGCTACACTCTTCTCTATGAGGAAGACTGTCGCCTTGTGATGACCATAACTCTCTTGTTTCTTTGTCAAATTTAAAAATTGGCACATGCGAACTGTAGTATTTTTTCCTAACCTTTCCATTGATGCACAAATATTTGCATTCCATCAATTTGTTTGGGAGAAACGCCGTTTACAACCTGGCTGGTCTGAGTTGGAGTAGGAGCAGAAGCATACCCTGTTTTCAAGAGGGCATATCTTTCAAAATCCCCTGTTGATGACCCTGTTTTATGGGTCGATCTGAAATTTTTTTAGCTGAATTTTTCAGTGGCGGGCTCTGTCTTTTATAATTCCTAGTCTGCAAGCATCTACAGTCTATTTTCTGTCAGACAGATTTCTGGCAGAAGCAGCAGCAGAAGCAGGGATAGCGCCGCCACCCAAGGGCAGCGTTGAGCATCACCAAAGTTTAAAATGGCATCAGCAGGCGTGGTCACTGCATTGCAGCCCTTGGAGAGGCATGAAGGACGCACCAACTTCACGTTTTCAAAGATCCATACCCGCCTCCTTTTGGAGGAAAGGGGCTTGTGGGAGGTGGTGAGCAGCGACGAGCGCGCTCCGCCTCCATAGGCAAAAGGCATCACCGCAGCGCAGGTGGTGGTGGGGAAGACGCCGCAGAAAGGTGCACCAGATGCAAGTTCATCTACAACTACAGCAGCGGCATATGAGTGGAAGAAGGACAGGCAGGCGTACAGGCTGTTTGTTAACACCATCTCCAACCCGCATCTTCAGTACGTGAGTGACAAGGCTATTGCAAAAGAGGGATGGGACGCGTTGTGCAAGAAGTATGTGAGCAAGGATCTTGCATTTCTCATGCTTTTGGAGGATTAGATGATGGCGTTGAAAATGCAGGGTGGCGAAGGGATGGAAGCGTACTTGGACAGGGCAAAGGAGCTGGCAAAGCAGCTGAAAGCGGCCGACAACCCTGTGGAAGAGACGCGCTTCATCCTCCTCTTACTGAGGGGACTCCCAGCGAGCTACGACACGGTGCGAGAGACGTTGGAGTGCTAGCCGACTCTCGACCTGGACTTCATCTGCACGCACGTGGTGCAGGTAGAACTGCGTCAGAGTGCAGCAAAGCGTAATGGCAGCGGCAGTAGTGAAGCAGCATTTGTGGCCACAAGCTCACGTAACCAGCAGTAGCAGCAGTCTGGGCAGTAGAGAGGCAAAAAGAAAGGCAAGTGCCACTATTGCCAGATAGAGGGGCACTACAAGAAAGAGTGCTTCAAGTTCAAGAGGGACCAGAAGGATTAGCAGCAAAAACAAAAGCAGCAATCTCCACAGCAGCAACAGCAGCAGTCACAACAACGTCAACAACAGCAGCAGTAGAACCAGACCAGCGTGTGTCATTTTGGCAACATGAACGTGGCCAAGGAGGTGCGCGACCGCCTCTTCATGGTGAAGTCCCATATGTTGTAGGTGGAGAAGGCGAATCTCGCATGGTACAAGGACTCAGGGTGTACCAAGAGCCTGATGAACCACAAGGAGTGGTTTACGCAGCTGCTCTCCATTCCCCCCCCCCCCCCCCCCCCCCCCCCCCCCCCCCCCCCCCCCCCCCCCCCCCCCCCCCCCCCCCCCCCCCCCCCCCCCCCCCCCCCCCCCCCCCCCCCCCCCGTCCGATTGCTTTGGGTGATGATCTGGTGGTGCATACTGAAGGGAATGAGATTGTGGATATGTGGTTGGAGACCCCACGTGGCATTGAAGTGGGAGTGTTCCATGGCGTGCTGTATGTACCTGATGCTGCATTCTACCTTCTCTCAGTGTCCTCTCTCATCAACACAGGACTGCGAGTCGTTTTTTACGACGACTGTGGCTACATTCTCGACAAGGAAACGGGAGAGGAGTTGGCCAGGTCGGTGAAGGAAGGCAACATGCACCGCCCGTTGGGGGCGACCAAGATCCCGCGCGAGCAGAGTCTTGCAGCAATGGTACAGGCCACAGATGGCGAAATCTGGCATGCGCGCTACGGCCACATCGGCATGTGCGCCTTGAAGCAACTTTAAACAAAGCAGATGGTGCGTGACTTGCCCACCATCTCTAACTTTGAGCAGCAGTTGTGCATCGGCTGTTTGGAGGGGAAGCAGCATCGCGAGGCGTTCTCCGGAGTAGGGGAGCGTACGAAGGAGGTGTTGGAGCTGGTCCACTCAGACTTGTGTGGCCCGATGCAGACCCAGAGCTTTGGAGGTTCTAGGTATTTTCTCACCTTCATTGATGATTTCAGCGGTTACACTACTGTGTACTTCCTTTCCTCCAAGGACCAGTGCTTTGACAGGTTGAAGGAGTTCAAGCCAATGGTGGAAAACCAGACTGGCAAGAAGATCAAGGCGTTGCGCAGCGACCGCGGTGGAGAGTACCTGAGCAAGGAGTTCCAGGACTACCTCGCAGCAGTTGGCATCAAGGCACAGCGTACCGTGCCATACTCGCCGCAGCAGAACGGTGTAGCAGAACGCGCCAACCGCACCATCGTTGAGTCGGCCGCTCCATGCTGCATGCGGCTCGGCTCACATATGACTTTTGGGCCGAAGCAGTGAGCACTGCGGTGTACATCAAGAACCGCAGTCCAACTAAGGCGCTGGAGGAGATGACGCCGTACGAGACGTGGTTCGGCAAGAAGCCGAGCGTGGGTCATCTTTGCGCATTTGGCAGCTTGGCAGACATGTACGTGCCAAAGGAGAAGCGGCAGAAGTGGGACGTGAAGAGAGCGCAGATGTTGATGATTGGCTACGACGTGGCAAGCAAGGCTTATCGCCTCTACAAGAGGGATACAGGCCACGTCATCATCTCCAGGGATGTCGTCTTCAACGAGAGCAACATCAAAGGCACCAACATTGTCTGTGAAGAGGCAGCACAACCAGCAGCTAACGAGGTAGTGGGTGCAGATATCCTTCCTGACCCAGTCTCTCATGATCCTTCGTCCACTATGACAGTGGGAGAACCAGTTTACCCTCCCATTTCTGATGTAGCAGATATAGTGGCCTCATCGACAGAAGCAGAGGAAGGAGATGTAGGACCACCAGCAGCAGCAGTTGTACCTATAGCACCGCGCCAGCCACCCGCTAACGCCCCGGCACTAGGTCGTAGGTACCCTCTCAGGGTGCGCTACAAGCCTGGTGAGCGCGAGCATTTCTGGATGCTGCAAAAACCAGACCACATGAATGTCGCTGTTGCAACAGATTCAGATGAGCCCACGTCCTACAAGGAGGCCATGGCTGCACCAGATACAGCGGAATGGGCGCAGGCTGTGCAGCAGGAGATGCAATCGCAGCTCGACAACGATACGTGGGAGCTGACTGAGCGTCCACCTAAACGCAAAGTGATCAAGTGCAAGTGGGTGTTCAAGAAGAAGCGGGGAGCAGATGGCAACCTCGAAAAGCACAACGCGAGGCTGGTCGCCAAGGGCTACTCACAGCAAGAAGGCATCGACTACACGAAAACTTTTGCTCCTGTTGCAAAGTTTGCCTCTGTGCGCATGCTCCTTTCTTATGCAGCAGCTGAGGACTTCGAGATTCACCACATGGATGTCAAGACGGCATTCTTGAACGGTGACTTGGAGGAGGAGATCTACATGGAGCAGCCGGAGGGGTTCGTCATGGATGGCCAGGAGCACCTGGTTTGCAAGCTACAAAAGTCGCTATACGGCCTCAAGCAAGCATNCAGATGGCAACCTGGAAAAGTACAAGGCGAGGCTGGTCGCCAAGGGCTACTCACAGCAAGAAGGCATCGACTACACGAAAACTTTTGCTCCTGTTGCAAAGTTTGCCTCTGTGCGCATGCTCCTTTCTTATGCAGCAGCTGAGGACTTCGAGATTCACCACATGGATGTCAAGACGGCATTCTTGAACGGTGACTTGGAGGAGGAGATCTACATGGAGCAGCCGGAGGGGTTCGTCATGGATGGCCAGGAGCACCTGGTTTGCAAGCTACAAAAGTCGCTATACGGCCTCAAGCAAGCATCGTGTGCTTGGAACCAGAAGTAGGATGCGGCGCCGCAGTGCATGGGGTTTGAGCGCAGCGAGTGTGACTACAGCGTGTATCGCTGGCAGCATGAGCATGAGATCCTCATCATCATTTTCTATATGGATGACATGCTCCTTCTTTCCAACAGCATGTCTGCACTACAGGAGTTCAAGGAGGCCATGCAAGAGCGCTTCCAGATGTCTGATCTCGGGGAGGCATAATACTTCATCGGTATCCACATCATGCGTGACCGCAAATCCCGCTCTCTCTCGCTACAACACAGGCGCTACATCAAGGATGTCTTGCAGCGGTTCGGCATGGCAGAAGCAAAACCCATTGGTACGCCGCTTGAGACGCGGCAGTACCTCATGAGCTTCAGTGGAGAAGCAGATGCAGCTTAGCGGCAGAAGTACCAGAGCGTCGTCGGCAGTCTCATGTACCTAATGGTGACAACCAGGCGAGATCTCGCACAGGCTTTGAGCGCTGTGAGCCAGCACATGGCTAATCCCGGACCTGACCACCAGAAGGCAATGAAGCGGATCTTCCGCTACCTTGTTGGAACCATCAACATCGGGATCACCTACAACGGCAACGACAACAGCATCATCGGCTACACAGACGCAGATTGGGCTTCAAACCTTGAGGATCGCAAGTCCATCTCTAGACATGTGCTCCTCATGAATGGCGGGGCCATCAGCTCGTGCAGCATGCGGCAAGTGGTCGTGGCCACCTCAAGTACGGAAGCTGAGTACGTCTCTCTCAGCTTTTGAGCCAAGGAAGCAGTTTGGCTTCAGCGTCTCATGGCGGAGATGACTAGGAGTGTAGCAGTGCCACTTCCTGTGTGCGTTGACAACCAGAGTGCAATCGCACTCGCTAAGAATCCTGAGCACCATGCATGCACCAAGCACATTGACATCGCATATCACTTCATCATGCACATGGTGCAGGAGGGTGCTATCAAGCTGAAGTTTACTCCAACCAGCAAGCAGGTCGCTGATTTCTGCACCAAGCAAGTGAACCGTGAGAAGAAGCACTTCTGCATGAAGGCATGTGGACTCAGTCCACTCTGCCTGCGGCAAAGTGGGAGATTGTTGAAAAGGAGCCATCTGGCTCAGTTTCAGGTCCACAGGAGCAAGTTCCAGGAAACTACGAGATTCTTGCTATGATCGTTGATCCAACTTCTTCAATGGAAAGATCATGTGGCAAATTGTCTACGGTCCAAGTTTCAGGCCGATCCAACGGTCGGATTGAGAGATATGAATTTTCGAAGTTTCTAGGGTCATGGAGTGCCGGTGTCTGGGTGACCATGGGCGATGGCTCCATGCCTTAGCCTGAGAAAAGAAAAAGGGCAAGAGGTCCAGGGTCAATACCTGATGGGATAAATATCCAAAAAGGTCCTAGATTCTTGGACTGCCTTGTCAGAGTGTGCTGACTAGGAAAAAGGTACCTCTCCTTAATTTTTAGGTGAGGTGAGATCCTTGTGTGCTAGCCATGGACACATGGCGATTCTCCATGGGATTGTGGGTTATGTGACCACTAGGAGTGTGCCATGAGAGCATTTTCTAGCTCTCTAGGTCGTGTGTGAGTGGTCGGCCTGATTCCTGGGTTGATTTCCTCTCTTGTGTGAGATTATGGACTCTAGTGTGTGAGCCTTAGCCTCCATGGCTAAGTGCTGTGGCTTGTGAGAGGGCTGACTTGCCCAAGCTCTAGCTTAATATGTACTCCATCATTTTGAGTGATTCAACAACCATTCTTCAGCACAACTCATGCCCTTTCAGTCCCACATGCATGCTGCTCCAAGGCTCCCTCTCTCCTCCAGATCCAACAGCTCCACCACATGGATGTCAACAATGCCTTCCTCCATGACGCGCTTGAGGAGGAGATCTACATGGTCTAGCCACCCTTTGTTGATGTCAAGGCCTTAGACAAGGACTGGCCACTGCGGAAGGCATTGTACGGCCTGAAGGAGTCGCCTCAGTGTTGGAACCTGGAGATCACAGGCACGCTCCAGCGAGCTCGGTATGTCGAGAGTGATGCGGATCCATCTCTCTTCATCTTACAAGCTCTTGCGCCTCCAACGACCATCCTCATCTATGTGGACGACCTCCTTATTGCGTCCCCAGAGTTGGAGGGTGTCGAGACAGCCACGGCGGTTCTGCGTGTAGCCCAAAAGATGAAGGACCTTGGTGAGGCCTCTGTCTTCTCAGGCATGGAGATCGTGCGCGATCGTGCATGACGGACTCTCCTTCTCCATCAGGCGCGATATGCCTTCACTTTGGGGGAGCGTTGTGCTCATCTTCTTGCTGCCTTCCGTACTGCGTCCCCTACCCTCACACCTGACGGGCAGGCTACCTTGAAGGTGAAGAACCCAGCAGAGCTGAGGGAGCTGGTCCACGTAACCTTGTACCTTCGAGTCATCTGCTCGCTCATATACCTAGCCACGACAACACGCCCCGACATTGCCTTCACTATCAACATGCTGGCACAATACTCGCAAGCTCCACGTAGGCGAGTTCTTGAGGAAACAATCGGGTATGTGCGTATGTCGTGTCCACCGCCCGCACCGGCCTCCGTTATTGTGGATAGGTATCTGTTGTTATTGATGGCTACACAAAAAGTGACTAGGCCTGGAGTCCGGACGGCAAGAGTCATTCTGGTTGCATCTTTCTCATCAGCGGTACCGCTGTCTCGTGGCACAACGGGAAACAAGGATGTATTGCACGCAGCACCGCCAAGGAGGAGTACGTGGCACGGGGCTCCGGTGCTACTGAGAGTGTAGCTGGTACGTCTGTTGCGTGAGTTGCGTCATTCCATGCCCCCCGTCATCCTGCGGAGTGACAGCAAGGGTGCGAAGGCCATCACGAAGAACTCAGGTGTGTTCCATGCACGCTCGAAACACATCAATGTCGAGTACCACTACATCCGTCACCTTGTGGATCGCAGCGCGGTTCAAATTGTTTGGATGGGAACGGGTGTGTGCGCACTGATTTCTTGACAAAGGCACTGGGTCGCTCGAAGTTTCTTGTGGCCACACGTTCCAGGGGACTTTGCCTTGCCCCCGATGCTGGTTGATCTCTTCTTTATCAGCATCATTGCTTTTGTTCTGTGGCGTTGTGGTGTCTCTGCCTTGTACCGTCGGTCCATGCCCGTTATCCTCTGTGTTGTCCAGTGCATGTATGTTCATGGACATGTTCGCCCTCCGCTCATGGGGGAGTGTTGTGTGCGTCCACAGCTTACGGTGACCCCTCGGCTCATGTCCATGCTCGTGCAGGTACCTGACGTGTGGGGCGCCACCACTGACTGCGTGATGGTCACAGACAAGTGGCGGAGCTGACATGCTCTCGGCGGTTTCCCGTCTAGTGTGCCATCCTAATGTGTTTGGATTACATGCAAGGTATGCAAGCCTGTGGCACTCACCCCAATAGTGTCAGTCATGTTTTTCTTGCCGTCGCACTTTTTCCGATGTCTGTTTTGGCCTCGTGGTGAGGTTGTAGTAGCCCGTGCAGCTGGAATGCCGCCGGAATTCTTCCCAACGACCATCTGGGGCATTACAGTAATTTGGAAGCAATAAGGAAGTTGTTGTGGGGGAGCGTAGCCTTGGCGCGCATGTCAAGAGACGGTCAATCGTCGCTTGGGTTGCGCACAAGGTGTGCCCCCCCCCCCCCCCCCCCCCCCCCCCAACAGTGTACTGTTCGCCTTTTTTTACCTAACTTCGCCGTTCCGTCACCGTTTCCCTTGCCGCGGAGTGCGTTGGAACCATGGTGAGCAACACCACGTTGTGGTGCATACAAAACGTGACGTTCATGTCTTGGTATCAAAGCAATATCAGTCTACGTAGAAGAATGATCATGTAGTTCAATGTGCCCTATCTCTCGGCCATCACCACCAACATTCTTGTGTTGCCTGTGTCACTGGAGTTCTTACACCTTGAAATGTGTGCACCGGCGGAACGTCTCGAACTCCATGCACGTTGCAACAATAGTCAGTTCCTTGCATGGTGGTGCGTCTGGGTGAAGTCACGAGACCACTTGCACGGTTTCAGACCCCACACCAACGCCTCTGAGTTGTCGATCGCCCACCTTACGGTTACTCCATTGACTTTGCCCATCTCTCTGGCCAAGCCCTCGCTAAGCAGTGTAGACAATGTTGCCATGTCGACAGCAACAATGCTGAGAAGCCTTAATGTGACACCTCAAGATGGAAGGAGGATTGGCTGCTGTACCTTCGTATGTGGGACTACACACGACAGGATGTGCTATGTGGACTAGAAACTAGGACATGAAGGGAAGTGAAACAATTCTTGTGTTTTGACACTGAGTATACCCTGGACATTTGAGCCACAAGTTGCAAATCATGATCCTGTCGAGAACATGAAAGGTTGGAACATGTGGTCCCCGAGATTGACTGGTACTTGCATTCAAACCACCATGAGATGAGTTTCATACTTACCATGCAATGTGAATCGTGGTCTTGCTCTGACATGCACACAAATAGATGCAGGCCCGTGCAGCTGCAGCAGACGACCGTGTCATGGTGTGCGCACTTGCCTCACTATGAACACGGGGAAGAAGGCCTTCCCACTCATTTCCACTAGTGCGTTGCATCCCTTCAATAGCCATGGCCATGTAAAAACCTGATGCACGTGGGTGGGCACACGGACGACGATGGCATCGGCTAGCTGCAGTGGCGGAGAGAGTAGCTTGTGGTGCCGTGCAAACGGACGGCTGCAACAGCAGCAGTGCAACCACACAGCCAGCCGTTGCACCCAACCCCCATGCCACGCCACGTCGCGTCGTGTGAATGCCAACACAACACCGCAACACTGATGCCGCTCTGCACCGCACTGAGCCGCCAACCCCGCAGCACCGCACACTTGCACATGCAGCTGCAGCCACAACACGTCATGCTTGCCAGCCTGCAGCACAGGCGGCCATCTCGACACCACCACTGCCTCCTTCGTGCTTCTGAAAGGCGGGCCCCACCACCCTCGCACGCCGCCCTAGCAACACGGCAGCCTATCCGACCTTGTGCGACATGCGCTGTCCCTCACACTAGCCCACGCGCTGTCCCTCACACTAGCCCACGCGCTGTCCCTCACACTAGCCCACGCGCTGTCCCTCACACTAGCCCACGCGCTGTCCCTCACACTAGCCCACGCGCTGTCCCTCACACTAGCCCACGCGCTGTTCCAACTGTTGTTGGTGCCGCTAGTCCTCGCCCCGCCCGTCATCCTCGCCGCCGTCACCATCACGGCGGTCGCGGCGTGCGGCGGTGAGGCGCAGCAGTGCTTGCTTCTCGCCCTTGCGTGCCTCCTCCTGCAGCAGCGCCTCGAGGTCGCTGCCGTTGGCGAGCGAGTTGAACTCGATGGAGCGCGACGGCGCGGCGGGGTAGCGGCGCTGGCACAGCGTGATGAGGCGCTTCACCGACTGCAGGTACTTGCGCGTCGTCTCGTCGTTCATGATGTGCGCGACGCTGTTGGTGTGGATCTTCTCGCGCGCACTGCGCTCGTGGATTCCCACCATGGTCACGCCGATGGGCCACGGCGCATTGCCGATGGCCAGCTTGATGTACTTGTCTGTGGCGGCTAGGTAGTCGCGCGCGCGGCACTTGTC
This sequence comes from Penium margaritaceum, assembly GCA_023375785.1. Lineage (NCBI taxonomy): Eukaryota > Viridiplantae > Streptophyta > Zygnematophyceae > Desmidiales > Peniaceae > Penium > Penium margaritaceum. The sequence continues at coordinate 692,360 of SZWC01000062.1, forward strand.
CACCATGTACAGCAGCGCCTCGCGGATGTCGTCATACAGTTGCTGCACCACCTCCCTCCACAAGCACACACCCACATACATGCACATGCACACGCAAAACCCACAGGCACATGAACATGCAGACGCTCACGCACATGCACACGCACATGCAGACGCTCACGCACATGCACACGCACACGCACACGCACATGCACACGCACATGCACATGCACACGCACATGCACACGCACATGCACATGCACATGCGCACGCGCAGGCACACATGCACGCACACCAGTGTTGACTTGGCAGGGTCGAGGTTGACGGTAGAATCGAAGGGTAGACTCTACGTACCCAGGCCTGTCCGTAGAGTCGAGGATCGATGGCAAAAATGTTTTCAAAACTTCTTGAAACTTCAGGGGTGGGATCCCCTTCGTGAGTTCTCTTTAAACATGATGTTAAAATCTGAATGTGGACTGGGAATAATCCCTCATCCTTGTAATTAATTTATGTGGGTGCTGGAACCGGGTGCACTAACTCATTTGTCTTGGTGATTACCTACCCCCATGCTTGACCAGATAACAAGAAAAAAACTTGTGCAGCTACGGGCGCAGGCAGACAGAGTGGGCGTCCACTGACGCACAGGGCTGCCTGCGCATTAATTGACGCGTAGGTAGCTCTGCGCGCGAAGCCTTCCGTTCAACCGCTAGTTTGCAGTGCGGACTTGCAGTTGCGAGGGTTGACGCAGTTCAACCTACAGGCACTCTGGACTGCGCATTAGTCGACCCGCGTCAACCCCGTTCCGCCGCCTACCTCCCCC
>SZWC01000063.1:2027-46099 GCA_023375785.1 Penium margaritaceum
GGCCAGTTGACACATAACCTCAGGGTCGCAAATGCACAAAGATCGTGCTCACGGGAAAGGGGGTTGTGTGCGGCACCCCGCCTCGACCAGGATCAACCACCCTCGCAATTGTTGCCACATCTGCACCAATGGCACACCGATCAAAGACGCGTTCCGCAAGACCAGAAAAAGTCAATGGGCTTTCTGGCCATTCTTCCATCCACGCAAGGGCAACATCAATTGCACAAGTATCATGCACGAGTCCACCCAGGGACGCGTTGTATGAGCACCAGTCGGGGGTGGAGAAATCCAGTAGGATGAATGTACAAGGGGACCTTCCATATGATGACAAGAGTTGTGACAAAAGCGTTGGGTTCGGAGAAGAGGGAGAGGAGGATCGGTAGTGGATTTCCCGCACCATCCTTTTTCTCCACAGTGAGTTGCAAGGGGGACTGTTGACTCAACAAGATCATGGAAAAACTGTAGTAAGATGATCCGTACACAAGCAATGAAATCACACATTACCTATCCAAGGATCATCGGGAGCAATGGACAGAGGTGGTGGCCACCTGTTTCACATAACACACTAGAGTACCGCCAATGAGGCACAACGGGAAAAAAATATTAGAAGACCTCCAGACACAATTGAATCACATGAAACAGGACTTGACTGGTGTGAAGGAATGGCTGACGCTGGTGCTTCAACACATCGTAAGAGAAACGAGATGCATGCAAGATGCAAAACGTTGTGCCCATAATGATGCAGAGGTGTGGAGACCCATGTACCTACTATCGTCAAAAAGCTAAGGCTGGATGAGGAGGAAACCAGGGAAAGAAAGAGGGAGCAACAGAGACAGGCTGAGTGAGCTTGCAAGCTATGAGGAGGAGGAAGTGGAAACAAATGGAAAGATAAATGATTCGACTATGTGGATGAGGGAGCCCTCCACTCCATCCAAGCCACAAGCCGAGCCGGTGCCGGACAGAAGACAACTCCCAGGTCAGGGAAAGACAAGGTTGGGTGCCATGGTAAAATCAAAGAACAGGCCAGGAAGCAGCTGCATGGCACAGTGCTAGCAGCACCAGCTGGTCAGAGTGACATAGAATGACAGTTGCAGGATGCACCACAACACGCCAAGTCTTCCAGCCAATAGGAGGTCCCAGGGGCTACCTTCGTGGAAGCCAGAGCTGTTGAGAAAGTTTTCGGAGGAACAACACCCGTGACCGCAGAAGTAATGGAAAAAGTAGACAGAATCATCAACTAGAACATGGCGGCTATGGCTGGTGAGAAGTGGATGGCGATGGAGTTGCAAAAGGAGGTGCAGTTTGACACTAGAGGGACGGCAAAAAACCCAATGAAGCAAGGATGTCACAGGGAGGAGACGACTTTGCTGGCGTGGTTCTAGGAACTGGGGATATCACTGCATGAACCGCGACAGGAAAGGAAAGTGAGCAGGGACAAAAGGTGTTTGGGATCATAACTTAGACACAGGGCAAGCCGTAGGCATCTCCATCTTCCATAGCCGTGAAGCATGCCGCGACAGGGCAGGTGTCACCTGCTAAATCCTGTGACCAGGAAGAAGAACAAAGGCCACATGAAGGTGCCAGGGTGTCAGTGGCTGAAGCAGAAGTGAAAATGAAACAAAGAGGAGCAACAAGGAGGACCAAATGCGATAAGAACAAGAGAAAAGGAAACAGGAACAGGAGGGCACAGGACATGCAGGAAGAAGTGAGAAGCATAACACAAAAATGCACGTGCCACAAAAGAGGGAAGGCAAGGAACAGCCAAAAAAACGTCAGTGGAAAGCAAGGAGAGAAACCAATGGATCAACGACCTACACATCCTAGACCTTTGACAGCCAGGAGGAGATGGCACGGATGGTAGATGCAAGAGTGAAGGTCTTTCTAAACAAGGAATTGAGTGAGATGTGAGCACTCATAAGTGCAATCCCAATTATTGGCCATCTGCATTTATAGGAACCGTACAACCACGGAACTTGGGTCCAGCAATCTGCAAGCCCACACCTGCTCCGCGACTACCACACGGAAGAAGTGGTGGAAGGACGGTAGGTGGAGCCACCAGCAAGATAAAAACAGAAGACAAGACAAGGTGGAAGAAAGGAGTTGTGGTCAACTCTGAGCTAACGGAGCCAGATGAGGAGTAGGAAGAGGGTAGTGATGGGGAGGAAGAGATTTCCCTGGGGCAGTTGTAGGCAAGGTAGCTCTTGGGGAAGCAGAAGCAGCCGTCCCTACCGTAGTGGCGGAACATCGGCAAGTAGAATCCTACAGCACAAGAGCTTTATGATCTAGGTCACTTGCGTGTATTCTTTGGCCCCGATGATTGGGAATGGTCACCCTAGATCATCTACAATGACAAGAATCTGCTTTCTGTGGAGTAGGTATGGGAGAGAAAGGAGGAGCAGGAGGAGGAGGCAAGACAAAAGAAAGAGGCAACAACAGCAATGGAAGGTGCTGTGAGAAAGGAGAAGAAGTGAAAAAGGAAGAACAAGGACCCTACTTATGTGCCAGGATAGGAGGAACAGGCCGGAGTGCGGGAGAAGGAGGATACATATTTCACTGAGAAAAGGGTGGCCCGTGTGAACGGTAGGGAGGTATGGGCAGGTACAGGCGGTGGCACAAATGCTACGGGGTTTGGAGAAGCCTCCGAAGCAGTACTAGGAGGTGTTGTAATATGTGATAGATCTCTACCGTACCCTTTGCCAAGAGTACATCATCTTCCATGACTGACGCAAGACTGCCGCACTTGCCATTGCTCCTATGAAGTACATTTGGGAGGACAAGCGGCCGTGGAGGAAGGCAAATGTAGAGTAAGGCTTCTGTGATGAATGGGTATTGCCGTCAGAAATACGGAAACCGGTGGTGCAAACTTGCCACAATCACAACCACATGGGGGTGGATAAACTGGCCTACTGCACTTGGGTGCATATCTCCAACCTGTTGGAGGTGGTTTCCCAAGTGACGCATGAGTGAATCACTTGTCATGCTTTGAAAAAGCCAAGGCCTCGTGATTTCCACGCCAATATACCCGTGAGCTACGGGGATCCCATGGAGCAGATCTAAATTGAGTTTTTTTGGGCTGCAAAAGCCATGGAACAATTGCAAATACCGGGTTGCAGCAATGGATCACTTCACAAAATGCCCATTCGACCACATCAAGCATGACAAGACGGCAACGAAAGCTACCATGTTTGATGGTTGCAACATCATTCACATTGCCAATGAGACAAAGTTTCAAGGAGACTTCAATGCAGAATTACAGCACTGGGTTGCCAGTCATGTGCACTGAGGAAGGTGCCCGCTGGAGTCAGGATTGGTGGAACGCATACACAAAGTGCTGGACCAAGCAGTGGAAGTGGCAGGAGATGATAACTGGGTAGAAGTGTTGAAGCAGAAGATGTATTTCATTAAAACCACCTCAGTTGCGACCATTGCTTTCCTGTCCCACTTGCTCATGTTTGACCAAACACCGCGGAGCGTACTTGACATGCCGTAGCAGCTACTCACGCTGCCCACATGGGATTTTCCTATGGGAAAAACAGATGAGGAAGAGGTTGCAGTGGAAAGAATGGAGGAAGCACAGAAAGATGAGATGCAAAATAATAGGCCAAACAGAGTAGTACACTAGTGGCTCATGGAGTCAGAGAATCAGAATCAAGCGATCAAGCCAGAAGTCCATTTGCGTGCTTCGGTAATAGCCCACCGTGCCTGTGATGAGTAGAGCAAGGGCATTCTCAGGAGCCGTATCTGCATGAATGGCTTTGTAATGTGCGGCAACTTTCCATAGGGAAACTGCAATTACAGCCTCTCTATGGATGAAATGCTTGTCAATAGAGAAGATGGCCGGCATCTGTGGCAAGAAGGCAATAACGACAGGAGTATATAATCTTATCTCTACATGGGATTCTTCATGCTGCCTGAGTCATGGCGAACACACACCTGCAGGTTTGGGAACAAGCTGCTACCCAATGAGGATTCATAGGGGTGGACATCCGTAGAGATTCTTGAGTTGAGGATACCATAGATCCTTGCAGATGAACGGCTGATGGTTCAAGAAACCGAGGTGGTACGTCAGATATCCATAGAAGAGGAGGGAAGGGATGCCGCAAAATGGCAGAACAAGACAGACAAAGCGATAAAGTAGTAGTAGATTTGAGAGAAACAGAAGAAGAGAGAACATTTTGAGGAAAACGTAGAACAAGAGCAGGAGCGTAGCCAACACGCCACTTCCTCAATAGAGGCACGCTGCAATATGGGTCCGTGCCACGGTTTCATAAATGACTTGCAGGGGGGAACAAAGAACTTGCTCTACACTCGGTGCGCACAGGTGGTGCAATAGGGCACACCACGTTTCCTCTAAAGATTGCATATGGGAAGAGTGCATAAGATGTGAGAAGGAGCAGGAGCTGAAGCTGAAAACTTAAAAATAATTCAAAAAGGACAACAACGGAGAGGACAAGGATGGGGGGAGCGGACGTACGGATCAGGCGGAAGGAATGGATCAGGAAGGAGGAGTTGGAAATCGAAGGGGTCATGTTGGAACTTTGCCCCTCCGCATGCCCAAGTGTGGCGCCGGGAGGCACCGGCAAGCCACTAGAGAGACAAAAATCCTTCCAGTTGGATCTAGAGACTCGAAGAGAACTTGGATCCTTGGAGGATTTCTCGCTAAAGATGAAGAATCGCTAAATCCGGTGGAATGTGTTTCAGCGGAATCGGACGAGTAACAAAGGAGATATGTGCGTTTAAAGTTGGGGTGTGCGTGGCGGTTCTCGGAGTTGGCCGCGGTTCGACTGCTAGTAAAAGATCGACCGAAACGAGTAACAAATGTTCATCTAGGGATTTTGCACCAGAAGGCTGTCGAGGCATCCGGTGCATAATATTCACCGGATCCAGTAGTGCAGTTTGTTACAAACGGACATAGGCACAATCCTGGCTCGAAACTCAGTAGAACGTTTTGTTACTCGGGGACTTTGTCAACATTCCGATTGCAGGTCCGTGGAAAGGTTTCAAACCAAATCAATCTCCATCACCAAAATCAATGATTAACTCATCAAAACAGACCCTGAAGGTGCAAGGGATACCGCCACTACGTGTAGGGACATCTCTGCCTTTGGAAAGGCGTTTTGATGGATCCTTGATGTGTGAAGGCACCTCGGCGGGCGACATGGTGCGCGACGCCGACTGAACAATGGGATTGGGGTACTGCACTTCAGCTGATGCAGTGGGAGCTGCAGTGATCCAAATTGTGCACTGTTTGGTGCGTTGGAGAGCTCATAACTAGCTATACAAATGTTTAATTCATATACATGTCCAAAATCTAATGCAAAGTTACGTTATTCCCTCCGCAAAAGTGACTGTATCATAAATCCCTTCCACTCCCAGAATCATAGCGTGAGGCAACCAGAAATCTCACCCCAAGACTTAGAACCCGCACCAAAAAGAGAAAGCCGTGAACACCAAGTGCAGACCTGTCGGGGCACGTTGGAAGCACCCCGGGAGCCAGGTTTTAACACGTCACTCATCAGATGTTCACTGAACCCCCCTGAGACACGCGGAGTGGAAGACCGATGGGCACATGAAGGTAGCAGACAAGTGGTTGTCAAAGGTCCTTGTCAGCTTGTGGTAGTCCTACCACAAGCTAACAGGGAACTTTGGGGCGGAGCAAATGAGATGGACGTGGTGGAAAAACTGTGCTGCCCGGGGTGCGAGATCGGTCTCTACAAGGATGTTGATGCACTGAAGAGTATTGAACAGGGGACGGATGACTTAACCTACGCATAAGGTTGGCAACCGGGAAAAGGGTATGTCGTGCTTGCTATCCGTGCTCCACGAAGAACGTCAAGAATACTGAAGAAGAGGTAGAGGATGAGGAAGAGAAGGAAGAGAAAGAATGAGATGAGGAAGAGAATGAGGAAGAAGAGGATGGAAGAGTGCAGGAGATAGCCCTCCAAAACGAAGATGTTCCATAGGCACGAGCATGAATGGCGGAAGAGTACATTGTGCAGCCATGGGGGAGCTAAAAAAGTAAAATTGTCCAGGATGTGTGGAGGATCTTGTTGATGATCACAAGATATGTGTCAAGTGCAAGAGGAGTCATTTCCATTGTATGCTCCCAAAGGATGTGGCGAGGGATATGCACCTCTACCTATAGTATGCCAGAGAACAGGTCACCAAAGAGGGTTCCACACGTTTGAGTACAGGAACCAGAATGAGCTTATCACGGAACCCGCATCCTGTGTCCCAATTGCAACAAAGACGTCGTAAAAACGATTGTCGCATGTCGAAGGTGTGAAAGGATGTGCTGCAAGGACTGTGTGTTTTGGGACAAGAAAGGCACTAGGATGTGCAAAAGGTGCAAGGAGAAACTGCGGTGAGTGGTACTGTTGGAAGGGGAGCAAGTGTGCACAATGTATCAAAAAGAGCAGAATGAAATGTCTCTTGTGTCGTGTGAACAAAGCACGTGGCTGGTCCACCAAAGCTGTGCGGGGTTGGAGGTGCCCATGGATGGAGGAAAATTGGGAATCTAGGTTTGCCATGGATTTCTTGAGTGGCATGAGAAGCCATGGTGAGAGGAATGTTTCAAAGAACTTCACCTGAATCAGAATCTGGAAAGTCGCCTATGCAGAAGTTGTCCGAACTTCACCCATCAGGAGCAAGAGGAGCATAGGAGATGGCCTACCATGAATACACTGGGGTGGTACTTCTCCAAGCATTTGAGTGGTGGCCAGGTGGATCCGCGACTCTCCCTAGCAAAGCAAAAATGTAGGCCTTGGAGGCCGAGCCTCAAGCAGAGGGGGTGGGGTAACAGTATGAAAAAGACCTTCCCTGCAGCCGAGAAGTCACCCACGACGCATGAACCCCTGGAACCATGGAGCAAGGGGAGTTTGGGTGGGATTCTCACGGAACAATTGTCAACTAGGCATGGAAGGAGGCATGAAATGAGAACGAGAACACTGGCTACCTCATCTATGTGGTAGAGCAAGGGATGGAGAATGCAGATGTGGGGATCGTACAAAGGAAGTGGCAGCAAAAGAAAAGGAATTCCTACATAAAAATCAGTAGGAGATAAAGGGCAGAGAATCAGTCGCATTCCAAAGAAAGGGGAATGGGAGGAGGTTACGGCGGGGAAAAACATGGAAGGTGGCAATGTGAAATCCATTCCATGGTGACAAGGGCAAGAAAGTATCACGAAAAAAATGAAGGAATGAAGAACATCACCAAAAAGGCAAGTCCGTAAGAGAACATCTGAGCCATGGATCTGCAAGGAAAGCAAAGAGGCTTGGAACATGTGATGTGCAGGAGAGGCATGTGAGTACCAGCAAGCTGGGTGGCAGAACGTAGCGAGTCGCGGAAGAGCAAAAGAAGACGTCAGTAGAAGGAAGAGGGATGAGGAGTAGTCGATAGAGGTTGAGGGATAGGACAGTAGGATATTGAGGAGGACGGGAAAGAGTGTTTATTTTATCCTATACGTGTGGTAACGAGAGATGAGACCTGTGGTGCAACGAGCCCGTATGGAGTCCCGCATAGTATTTCAAGGTAATTTAGATAGTAGTTATTCAGTTAATTTACCTTGGCATGAATACTCACAATGAGGATTTCAACTACCACACTCCCACTTGCCTCCCTCCCTCCCCTCTTTGCAATCCATTCTTCACATGTTGCTGAAGTGATTTTTGGGATTTCACCTATGCCTGTGTGCGGGCTTGCGCTCGCCGAGGAGGGACAGGAGAAGTCCCGCATAGTGATCCAGGAGCCAAGAGGGGCTCATTGGAACTCCATCCCGTGGAAGTCAAGTGGCTGAAACGAGAGCAAGGTCAGAGAGGCGCTGAATCATTGAGTGATTTGTTCAAAGTGCGCATCCATCTTGGGCCTCTTTCCTGAGGAGTAGCATGCATGGTTTGGAACATTAAGCAAGTTAATTATTTGAACTAAGATAAACATTGGTTGAGACAGATATGCGGAGGAAATTGGCAGCATAGTCTTCTCAAAGTGTGATTGCACCCAATTCATAACAGCAATAGTCAGTCAACATCCCACGGAAAGAGGACACAGAGATTGGTAAGCATAATTGCCAGCAGTGACATGGTGGTACCAATGGAACACCCAATCTTTTTGGTGGAAGGATAGACATCTCATAAAAAGTCATTCCGCGGGAAAAGTTAAAGAAGAGTTGTCTAAAGAAGACACACAGGTCCACGATGGAAGCGGTTGTGTTGGGTACAAGTATTCCACGGCAAAAAAGAGGGGCAGAATATTTTGGGGTAACAACTATGCTAACAAGCATGACGTCTCTGCTTACATTTATGATGCCTATGCTTACAAGCATGATGCCTATGTTTACAATCATGACTCGTATGCTTACATGCATCTCATCTATTATTACAAGCACAACGACTTTGCTTTAAAACATGACACATATGCTTAGAAGCATGATCCCCATGCTTGAAAACACGATTCCTATGCTCACAGGCATAATACATATGCTTACAAGCATGACGTTTTTGCTTAGAACTATGATACCTATGCCTACAAGGAAGATATCTAAGCTTACAAGAATGACGCATATACTTTCAAGCATGATGCACATGCTTAAAAACATGGCTTATGCTTACAAGCACGATGTCCTTGCTTAGAAGCATGACACATATGGTAACAAGCATGGCACCTATGCTTACTTTCATGACGACGATGCTTACAAGCATGACACCTATGGTTACAAGCAGGATGGATATGCTTACAAGAATGACATATATGCTTACAAAAATTATGGACATGCTTTCAAACATGAAACCTATGCCTAGAAGCATGAAGCCTATGCTTACAAGGATGAAACATATTCTTATAAGCACGATGCCTATGCTTATGAGCATGACACATATGCATACACGCATGGCGCTTATGCTTGAAAGCATGACGCCTGTGCTTACGAGCAGGACACATATGTTTACGAGCACAACGCCTTTGCTATCAAGCATAACACCTATAATGATGCCTATGCTTAGAGGCATAATGCCTATGCTGACAAGAATGACGCCTATGCTTACAAGTGGGATGCCATTTCCAACATGCATGATGTCCATGCTTAGGAGCATGACACATTTTCTCACAAGCATGACAACTATGCTTGCAATCATGATGCCTATGTTTACAAGCATGATGCCTATGTTTGCAAGCACAACACTATGCTTACAAGAATGATTCCTTTGCTCACAAGCATGACACCTATGCTTATAAGCATGACACCTATGTTTACAAGCAGGATGCCTATGCCTACAAGCATGATGCCCATGCTTATCAGCATGGCGCTTGTGCTTACAAGAATGACGTCTATGCTTGAAATGATGATACCTAAGCTTGTAAGCATGATGCTTATGCTTGCATGCATGACACCTATGATTAAAAGCATAACACACATTCTAAAAAGAAAAAATCTTATGCTTACAAGCATGGTTCACATTTTTACAACTAATTCCTATGGGTATTAGCATGACGCCTATGCTTACACGCATCACACCTATGCTTACAAGCATGATGCATATGCTTACAAGTATGATTCCTATGCCTACAAGCATGATGCTTGTGCTAAGAGGCATGATGCCTTTACGTAAAAGCATGAGTCATATGATTACAAGCATGTCGTCTATGCTTACAAACATGACGCCTTTGCTTTCATTCATGATGCCTATTCTTACAAGGATGATGCCTATGCTTACAAGAATGATGCCTATGCCTATAGTCACGATGCTGGTGCTCAGAAGGATGCCACCTTTTCTTGCAAGGATGAAGCCTATGGATACAAGCATGACAAATATGCTTACGAGCATGAAACCTATGCTTACAAGCATGATACCTTTGCTTAAAAGTATGATTCATTTGTAGACAAGCACGACGCCCTTTCTTAAAAACATGATGCCCACACTTAGAGGCATGCCACATATCTCAAATGATGACACGTATGGTAACAAGCATAATATATATGCTTAAAGTCATGAAACCTACCCTTACAATCATGACGTATATGCTAACAAGAGTAATTTCCATGCTTACAAGCATGATGCCTATGTTTACAAGCGTGATGCCTATACTTACAAGCATGAGGCATATGCATAGAAAGCATGACGACTATGCTTACAAGCATGACGCCCATGCTTACAATTGTGATGCCTGTGCTTACAAGCATGATGCTTATGCGTACCAGCACGATGGGTATGCTTAAAGGCATGAGGCCTATGAGTAGATGCAAGACCCCTATCTTTACAAGCATGAAACTCATGCTTACAGGCATGATGCCTATGCTTACAAGCATGACGCCTTTGCTTAAAAGCATGATACCTATGCATGCAAGCATGATGCCTATGCTTACAAGAATGATGCGTATGTTTAGAACCATAGATCCCCTGCTTAGAAGCATGAAATCTATGCTTAAATCCACAATGTATATGCTTGGAAGAATAACACTTATGAATTCAAGAATGACGCATTTTCTGACAGTCATGTAGTCTTGTAGTCTATTCTAACAAGCATGAGGCCTATGCTTACAAGCAGGACGTCTATGCTAACAACATGACACATATGCTTGCAATCATGACGCATATGCTTACAAGCATGATGCCTATGCATACAAGCATGACAACTATGCCTATGGTCATGTTGCCTATCATTACAAGCACAATGCACATGCTTACCAAAACAAATATGCTTAGAAGCACGACGCCCATGCTTACAAGCATGATGTATATGCTTACAAGCATGACACTTATGCTTACACGCATGACACCCATGATTAAAACATGATTTCTATGCTTTCAAGCATGACACCTATTATACAAGCATTACGCTTGTGCTTACAATCATGACACCTATCCTCACAAGCACGCCTCATATGCTTACCACCAAGATGCATATGCCTAGAAGCATGATGCCTATGCGTACAATCATAACGCCTATGCTTGAAATCATGACGCTTATGCTTACAAGCATGATGAATTTGTTAATAAGCCTAATGCCTTTGCTTACAAGAATGAAGCCAATGCTTACAAGCATGATGCCTATGGTTAGAAGCATAATACATATGCTTACAAACACAAGGCATATGCAGACAAGCCTGATGCCTATGCTTACAAACATGATGCCTATGCGTACAAGCATTAATCATAGGCTAAAATCATGACATCATCACTCTTATGTTAACAAGCATGACTCCTAAGGCTACAAGCATGAAAACTATCATTACAAGCATACCGCATATGCTTACAAGCATAATGAACATACCTACAAGCATGGTTCTTATGCTCACAAGCATAGTGCTGATAATTATACGAATGATGCCTACGCTTATAGGCATGTTGTCCATGCTTAAAAGCATGACATATATACTCACAAGCAAGACGTCTATGCTTACAACCATGACACATATGCATACAAGCATGATGCATATTCGTACAAGCACATTGCCTGTGATTACAAGCACGTTGGTAGGCTTAGAAGCGTAAAGCCTTTACTTGCAAGCATGATGCATATGCTTACAAACATGATGGATATGCTTACAAGCATGACGCATATGCATGCAAGGATGACCCGTATGCTTACAAGAATGAAGCCTATGCTTACAAGAATGATTCCTATGCTGACAAGCATGATACCTTTGCTTATAAGCTTGATGCATATGCATACAAGCATGAGGGCAATGCTTATAGTAATGATGTATACGCTTACATGAATGACGTCTATGCTTACAATCATGATGGTTATGCTAAGAAGCATGACATATTTCTCTATAAGATTGATGCCTATGCTTACAAGCATGAAAGATGCGCTTACAAGAATGATAGCTATGCTTACAAGCATGACACCTATGCTTCAAATCATGATGCCTGTGTTTACAAGCATGATGCCTATGCTTACAAGCATGATGCATATGGTAACAAGAGTAACGCATTCACTTAGAAGCATGAATCATATGCTTACAAGCATAATTCATATGGTTAGAAGCATGATGCATATGCTTACATGCACGACACAATTGTTATGAGCATCACACTAATGCTATCTAGCATGATGCCTATGCTTACAATAATGATGGCTATGCATACGAGCACGATGCCTATACTTTCAATCATGACACCTATGCTTACAAGAATGACGCCTATGCTGACAAGTATGACACCTTTGCATTGCAAGCATGATACCTACGCTTTTTACCTTGACATCTATGCTTACAATCATAACTCTCATGCTTACCGACGTGATGCTAATGCTTACAACCATGATGCCTATGCTTACAAACATGACGCCTATGGTTACCAGCATGCCGCCTATGCTTACAAGCATGATGTCGTTACTTACAAGCATGACTTCCATGCTTTCAAGCATGGAACCTGTGTAGAGAAACACAATGCATATGCTTACAATTATGATGCAAAAAATTAAAATCATGACTCCTATTATTTGAAATATGACATCTATGCTTACAAGCATGAAAACTATGCTAGCAAGCATGAAACCTATGCTTGCAAGCACGATACCTATGCTTACAAGCATGATGCCTATGCCTAAATGCATGACACCAATGCTTACAAGCACGATGTGTATACTTACCAACATGACACCCATGCTTGAAATCACGATGCCTATGCTCACAATGATGACGCTTATGGTTACAGACATTACGCGTATGCTTACAAGCATGATGCCTATGCTTACCAACATTCTGCCTATGCTTCCACGCATGACGCGTTTGCTTACAAGCATGACGGCTTTGCTTTCAAGAATAACTTTTAAGGATGTAAGCGAAGAAATTTTGGTTCATTGCATAGGTGTGAACCCATGTAAAGAAGAAAAATGTCTCTGCTTACGAGCGTGATGCCAATGCTCAGTAGCATAACTCCTATGCAAAATATCTTGATGCCAATGTTAACAAGCATGAACCCTATGCTCAGATGCATGACGTCTCCACTTACAACCATGATGCCTATGCTTACAAGCATGATACCTATGCTTAGAAGCATGATGCCTATGCTTACAAGAATGACACCTATGCGTACAAGCATGACTCCTATGCTTACAACCATGATGCCTATCCTAACAAGTATGATGCCTATGCTTAGAGGCATGTCGCCTATGCCTATAAGCATGACGCCTATATTTACAACAAGACATATCTGCTTAAAATCATGATGCCTATGCATAAAAGCATGACATCCTTGCTTAAAAGCAAGACTCCTATGCTTACAACCATGATGCCTATGCTTACAAGGAGAGGCACCTAACCTTGTAGGCATGTCGCATATGCTTACAAGCATGATGGCTATGCATACAAGTATAACGCCTATGCTTACAGGCATGATGTATGTGCTTACAACCATTATGCCTATGCTTACAAGCATGTGGCCTATGCTTACAAGCATGACAACTATTCTTGCAAGCATGATGCATATGCTTAAAAGCATGTTGCCTATGCTTAACAGGATGATGCATATGCTTACGACTACGATGCCTATGCTTACAAGCAAAACGCCTATACTTAGAAGCATGATGCAAAATCTTTCAAGCATGATTTATATGCTTATAAGCATGACACCTCTGGAAAGAAGCACAATGCCTATGCTTACAAGTTTGACACCTGTTCTTAGAAGCATGACACGTATGCTTGCAATCATTATTCCTATCCTTACAAGCATGACACCTATAATTTCAAGCATGAGACCTTTGCTTACAAGCACAATGGCAATGCTTACAAAGATGATGAATATTCTTACAAGTATGAAGCCTATGATTTAAAGAATGATGCCTATGCTTACAAGCATGACAATTATGCTTACATGCATGACGCATATGCTTACAAGCATGCCGGCTATGCTTACTAGCATGATGCCTATGCTTTCAAGCATGATGGCTATGCTTACAAGCATGATGCATATGCCTAAAAGCACAACGCCTATGCTTACATGCATGATGCCTTTGCTTACAATTGTGATGCCTATGCTTACAAGAATGACACCTATGCGTACAAGCATGACTCCTATGCTTACAAGCATGATACCTATGCTTAGAAGCATGATGCCTATGCTTACAAGCATGACGCACATGGTTGTAATCATGTTGCCTATGCTTACAAGGATGATGACTATGCCTACAAGCATGAAGATTATGCTTATAAGATAATGTTTATGCTCACAAAAATGAAGCCTATGCTTATAAACATAACACCTATGCTTACAATCATGAAGCATGTGCTTTCAAGCATAAAGGCTATGCTTACAAGCATGACGCCTATGTTGAAAAGCATGAATCCTATGCTGACAATGATGATGTATATGCTCATAAGAACGACGCCTATGCTTAGATGCTTCACACATATGCTTCCACGCATGACACATGTGCTTACAAGCATTACACATTTGCTGCCAAGCACTACACATATTCATAAAAGCACATTCAATATGCTTTCAACCATGATGCATGTGATAAGAGGAATGATACCTATGATTACAAACATGACTCCTATGCTTACAAGCATGATGCCTGTGCCTGTGCAGCCAGTAGTGTTGACATGGTGTGCCCCTTGCCATGAGTGCCGTTGATCGTACGCCCTGGTTCAACCACTGGGGAGTGGTCAAAAACCTATTCTGAATTTAGATTTGGATTCCTTGGATTCGTCCATGCAGGATCGAGCTTTGAATCGCTCAATTTGAGTTAGTATTCAGAAAGCTAGCCTAGCCCAAACATCGGGTAATGGACGGGTGGAATCTTGTACCCACCATGGATGGCGGGATAATCCACCGCCAGTGATCCGAGTTCGTCTCCAATGGGCTCCAAATGCACCAAGGGCATGAACGAGGCAACCATAAGGACCTCCTTGACCAGGGTGGACTTCTCCTTGACATCTGGGCGAGGAAAGGCGCTTCGACGGGTCATCGTCGAAGCGCCTCCCGTCGCCTGGAGTGCAAGGCTAGGTGGGCGGCTCCACCAAGAGTTACAACGATGGCCATAGCAGGGGCTCTATTGCTCCGTTTTGGACGTGCTTGGATGCGTTGGAAAGCTTAGATCACAAGCTATAAGGATCTGATGTCATCTCTCTATGATAGGCAACAAATACGTGTTTCGATTCAGATGTACTGAATGCGACGTGTTCTGCCTTCTCACATCCGTGATCCTTGTGTTCCACAGTCTTCACCGTTGGTGTCATTTGGCTGCTCAAAACACTGGTAGCATGCATCACTGAGAGCCAGGCATCCTTGAGGGTGCCTCCACACCCACAAGAGCCAACAAAGGGTTATGGGACCACAAGCCTAGAAGGACCCTCGCTCTACAACGTTCAAGCTACCACCGCGCGCCATAGCACCGACCGAGTAAGAGAGCATCGGCGTCTCGATGTTTGATGGACTTGGCTTCCACTTGTGGAGGTGCGAGTTTCAGGTCTTCCTCGATGACAAGTGCCTGCTTGAGCTGCTCAACAGTAAAGAAATGACCCCTCCGGATACCGCGACATTGGAGGAAGTGGATGCGTACAAGAAGCGCAACAAGAAGGCGCCCGCTTTGTTGGTGTATGCGCTTGCTCCGACGCAGCGCTCCCACGGAGGCCTGGAAGAAGCTCTGCACCATCTACCAGTCTACCAACCTTGCTAACCAGCTCTTCGTCTTCAAGAGGCTCGTCACCCTCTGAGCCAACGAAGGCGACGACATCATGGAGATCCTATAGCAGATTGAGTCCCTGACTGCCGAGTGCATAGCCACCGGGTGGAAGGTCGACCCTCAACTACAAGCCATGATCCTCCTCCTGGCCTTGACGGACAGTTGGAGTCCCATGATCACCGTCGTAGACGGCTGGTCCGCCGATGAGCTAAAGTACCCGAAGGTTGCTGAGTACGTCCGCAATGAATGGATGCGGCGTGGTGGGAGAGAGAGTGGGACAACATCAAGTTCCGCCTATGCTGTCCGCCCTCGAGGTAGAGGGGGAGGCAAGAAGGGGAAGGGTGCCAAGTAGGGCACCAAGAGAGGTGACAAGAAGGGGGAGTGCTATGTGTGTGGCAAAGAGGGACACTACGCATGCAACTGCCCCAATAGGAAGTCCGACCAGCCGGGGAAAGCAGGAAAGAAGGACGACCGCGTAATGATGGCAAAGGAGTCCACCGACTTGTCAGATCCGGGAGTGTCCATGATTGACTCGGGATCGGGCCGCCACACGCACTGCAAGTGAGCAGCATTCGTCACCTATGGCGCCTTGGAACTGCGCATGACGGTGGCCAAAGGCAAAACAGAGTTGGCTACCGGAGAAGGCAACGTTTGCATTGAGGTGGATGTGGACGGGGAGGCTGTCACGAGCACAATTCACGACGTGCTCCACATGCCCAACTTTGGGGAAAATCTGCTATCAGTGAGCCGCCTTACCGATAAGGGGCTCGAGGTGCTCTTCAACAAGAAGGAGGCCATCAACCGGATGGAGGGGGACGGCAAGGTGATCGCACGTGGAAAGCGAGAGGACGCCTTGTACCTGCTACGTGCAAAGATCCTCGGTAGCCGGGCGGGGTCCTATGTTGCCCACCTCGCGAAGAAGGACGATGGAGACCTGGTCCTATAGCATCGTTGCCTATGCCACATTGCTCCTTCAACTGTGAGGGACATGGCAAAGAAGGAAGTGGTGCGGGGTCTTGAGGTCAAGAGCCTCGACGCAGCCAAGAATGCCCTGTGCGAGCCGTGCGTAGTTGGCAAGGCAACACGGCAGCCGATCGATGGAAAAGGGACGCGTGCATGGGCAAAGTTGGAGGTGGTCCACACTGACGTGTGTGGACCATTCGAGAGCTCCATTGGGGGCGCTCGCTACTTCGTGACCTTCATTGACGACCACAGCCGCAAGCTCTACCTCTACATCATCAAGAGGAAGAGCGATGTCTGTTCTTGTATGCAAGAGTTTGTGGCAGCTGTGGAGCAGCAAACGGAGTTGAAGGTGAAGGCGTTCCGGGACGACAACGGCGGCGAGTACAAGGCTGCTCGGCATGGATGAAGAGCAAGGGGATCGCGTGGCAGAAAACTACGCCACACTCTCCGCAGCAAAACGGCGTCGCCGAGAGGACAAACCACACCATCCACAGCACGGTCCGGTCTATGATGAGCGATGCTGGCCTTGCGCAACGGTACGGGAGCAAGGCCGCACGGACATCAGCGTACATCATGAACCTGATGCCAACAAAGGTGCTAAAAGATGCATAATCCAAGGTGTGGAAGACGCCACAAGAAGTGTGGAGCGGGAGGAAGCCAACGGTGGCACACCTCCGCACGTTTGGTTGTGTTGCACATGTTGTTGTACAGGCACGGGAGGGACGGGAAAAGCTGGACCCGCGGACTCGCCGGTGCATCTTTGTCGGGTACGAGAGCGGGAGCAAGGCGTACCAGCTCTTCGACCCACGAAGGCAGCAGATCGTGAAGAGTCACGATGTCACGTTCGACGAGGATAGCCATTGGACAAACAAGGACGTGGGTCTCTCTAAGCGGGGGGAGTGGCTGCCACTCCTCGAGGAGGAGATGCCGGAGGACGCAAAAGAGGGTGACATCCTATCCGCTCCAGCCGGCGTGAACCATTCGGGCAATGTGGGAGCAACTGATTTGCATTCAGCCGAGTCAGACAATGAGTCCGAAGCGCCGGCAGCAGTGGAGCTGAACGAAGAGGTGGGGAGTGAGCCCGCATCCACACGGTCCCCAAGAGAAGGAGAGCAGGTCAGCGGTGTGAGTGGCACCGCAAGGGGGCAGCAGCAGCAGCAATAATGGCAGCAGCAGCAACAACGACAGTAGCAGCAGCAGCCTCAACAGCAGCAGCCCCGGAGAAGCGGACGCGCAAGGAAGACGGCAAAGAGGTACGATGCCACGGAGGGCATCTGGACTAGGCTCGCTCGAGCGTTCTTTGCGCAAGAGGAGCCTGAGACCGTCAAGAAGGCGTTGCAGCGGAAGGATGGGGCTGTGTGGGAGGGAGCTATAAAATCTGAGCTCGTCTCCCATGAAGAGAATGGCACTTGGCAGCTGATTGACAGGCCGGAGGGTGCGAAAATTATCGGCTCCAGGTGGATCTTCAAGAAGAAGCTCACTAAGGAGAGGAAGGTAGAGCGGTACAAGGCGTGGCTGGTCGCCCTTTCGTTGGGGTACGCCTAGCAAAAGGGTGAACACTACGATGAAACCATCACGCTGGTGGTGAAGTTTGCCTCCATTTGCTCCATCCTCTCGATGACTATGATAAGTAACAAAAATGTGTTTTGATTTAGATCTACCGAATCCAACGTGTTCTTCCCACTCACATCCGTGATCCTTGTGCTTCGTAGTCTTCACCGTTGGTGTCCTTTGGCTTCTCAAAACACTGGTAGCGTGCATCACTGAGAGCCAGGCATCCTTGAGGGTGCCTCTACACCCACTAGAGCAAACAGAAAGACCCAGAATGCTCGCTCTGGCACGTGAGAGCTCCTGAAGACGGGCGCAGTCAGCTTCCCAATCTGTCTCATATTACGCTGTTAGCTGGCGCAGGCCTAGGAGTTGCGCATCAATCTGCCACAGTTCGGCAGAGAGGTGCATGCCCTCCTCACGGATGTACGCAAAAGTCGCCCCAGCTGAGCGCGTCGATCCATGAGGTGTTGTTCTTCCTCTGCAGGGGGCTCATCTCCTTAGTCTACTGCCTCGTTCCAGGCTTCTTGCAGTCTCCGTACTTTCCGAAGATCCCGTGTGATGGCATCGACACAAACTTCCTATGCGCGAATGCGCTGCAAACGAGTGGCGCAGGCCGTCATGCGAGGGTACTTCCCATAGTTTTTAGATTATTGGCCGAGCTGCGCATGCCCTCTTCAAGGCTAGCCACCCATGCCGTGTGTTGCTCCCATAGCTATTCGACTCTTCCGGCCCAGCGGTGATTTCTGGTGATTGTGTTTGCAAGGGTCGACCACAGAACCTCGTTGTTGTGTGGCTCAGGCATACTTGGTGATGGGGGTGGTGCCGGACACGGATCATCTGATCTGAGAGTTTGGAACATCGTGGCAACTTGTGCCATCGTGAGGGAGGCCGCCATGGCCAGGGCCTGGTAGGACGACACCTCGTGGAGTTCGATGTCACACACAGTCACTGCGCATTCGTAACGAGCCCAGTCTTGCAAGGACGTGGGTCATACTTCACTTGGGTCAGTCACTCGTGAGTTGTCCTGCGGGAGATTTGCTCTGCGGGCTCCCAGATAGTCAGCGGCAGAGAGTAGGAGATGTGAATTGTTAGATGTTGTGGTGGCTAAACGTTGAGAAACTAAGTTGTGGGTCCTCTATGAATGAGGTCCTGTAGATCATCGTTGGGGTCGTTGACTGCTTGTAGTAGGAACCTGTGAGAGTCGCACGTCGCTGGCGTGTCACCGCGGACGTCGGAGGGCGAGAAGTAGATCCTACACATGGTCCTACTGATGCACGAGAGCTTCATTCATGGTCTCTCGCAGTCGTGTCAGGACACGTTCTTCTACAAGCATGATGTCTTCCAAGTTTTCCGCCAATGAGTGCATGCATTGTGGAACGTGGTCATGTAGAGCCACCAAATACGGTGCATGATTCTCTGGAGAATCGCTGCTGTCGGTGGACGATGCCGGTGGATCAGTCATCACCTGTGTGAATCGTGAGCCGATCGATTGAACGTCTGCATTTGCCAACTGAATGGAAGACGCTGCTTGTGGCGAAGGTAATCGATCCTCCCGCTGCTGTGGCACTTCACGTGGGTAAAATTGGAGCGGGACGTACGAGGGTACCTCATTGTGGACAGTCATGCATTTTCCCTCGAGTAAAATGATGATGTTGTAGGGCATCAGCCAGTCATTTGCTAGGAGGACGGCGTAGGTGGATATCTCGCATACTTGCACCGGCAGGCTCCGGTGGATGATTCCTACCTCAATGGGAAATAAGTCAATTTGCCCTCCGATTGGGTGATTTCTCCTCCCGTGATGCGAAATCAAACATTCACTGGTCGAACTAGGGTCGACCAATTGAACCGCCGAATGACGCGCATCGGGACTGTTGTATGTGTTGCTCCGGTATCCACGATCATGATGAACTTTACACCAGCAATCCAAACAAAGCAGGAGACCACGGTGCAGATATACACCAGTTGAGGTTGATGATACAATCTTGCCGGCCGCCATGCAAGCGCCCCTGCATCGAGACCTTCATGGATGATCCGCCGAGTATGATCGACATGATCACGTATCATGCGGTGTCCCGGGGATTCGAGCCAGCATTTCACTTGCCACCCAGTCGGGGCCAGCGTAGCGTTTACCTCTGCAAAGAAGCTCCCCGGTTGCACAATTTGTTCCGAAAGATGAGTGAGTACCTCAATCCAGGGTAGCGCAAGGTGGGTCTAGTCAAAGAACTGCCGGATGGCATCTGCCACCGGTTGGTGAGTCCGACCGAGTTGGCTCGGCGTCACGACTGGTTGGGTACGCGTTGCGGGTGTTGAGGTTGAACCGCGGCGCATGTCACGTAACCAATCTCCGTACTCGGTGTGAGTCCATCCCGGTACATTTTTGAAGAGATCCGTCCCACGCCGTACGTTGATGTGGCTGACGTTTGGGTTGTCTTGAGGGAAACCATTCAGGGGATATGCCCATCGGTACTCCTCGTCGATAAGGTCACGTGCCTGACCTTGCACAATAATCATTTCAGCCAGAGGTGGTTCAGCCGGGGTGATCCAACCCCGTGTGGTGGTGGCTCATGTGGCGCTCGGTCCTTCCATCCATCACGCGGTAAACAACTGAGAGCATCTGCGTTGCGACTGGTGAATGCAGGCTGGTACTTGATAGTAAGGTTGAACCCCTACAGAAGCAACGTCCATTTGCCAAGAGTTCCTTTGTGACTGTGCGTCATAAGTACCACTGAAGAGCCTAACGGTCTGTGAGGATGGCTTCCCATTGTTCACGTAGTTCTTGTTGAACTGAATGGCCCACAGGATTGCTAAGCATTCTCCCTTCACTAGAGGATTCTTGGCCTCTACATCGTTTAGTGCTCGGCTGCCATAGCACACAACCCTCATCATGCTGTCATCGCCTTGCTGAGACAAAGGGGTCCTGATGCCTTCCTAGGAAAAGCCAGTGGTGATGACAAAGGGCATGTTAAAATTTGGGAATTCCAACATAGGCTTCCTAATGAGGCGGTGTTTAATCTCGAACCACGTGAGTTGACAGGCCTTCGTCCATACAAAGGGCTCATCTTGATGAATGAGACGTTGTAAGGGACAGACGATATTTGCGTGAATCGAACGAACTTTCGATAGAAACTGACAAATCCCAGGGCAACTACGTGCTTGAAGGTTGATGGTAACGCCAAATGATTCACTGGCGGTGTGACTCCTTGTCGGGTTTTGCGACTCGTCGGCGAGAGATGAATCGTCCAACAGGAGATATTCCGTTTCGAATCAACACTCGACGGTCGGATGATTGGTCGCAATTGGCCACTTGCCCGTCCGGTGGAAGATGTGCCGGCCCCGTCCGTCGAGAACGCCTCGTCAAATTATGGACTGATCTGAAGGTACCTGCCACACTCGTCACAGAAAATAAGTGAGTCCATGCTCACCATACCATTAACAATGTTATACCCTTTTTCATCGTCAGCCGAAGCTGGGTCTGAGGGCATGCGAGGGTCGCTCACCACCGCGGTTCGCGCTGCGCTATTCCCGCGGGCCTGTTACGTACTTTTCCCAATTTGGATGCTATTACTCATTTTCTCTCGCTATTTTAGCTCAATCTACGCGTATCATCCACCTAGTCTCCTTTCAGTTCTCTCTCCATGTATTCGACGGATGATTCACCGAATAAATATCAGAGCATATATCACGAATGTTCCTCTCGCCTGCTCAATACACTCTTCTTCTTGCAGCTTATGCGCGAACTCCGAACATACTAATGTAACCATTCTGTCGATCCTGTTTACGCTACTCCAATTGGTCAATCATTCACCAGAAGGAATGAGCATCCTCAAAAGCAAGCATGGCAAGTGGCATGGTTCAAGCAATTAGACATTTGAACTTATATTCCTGTCGATCACACAGCAAGAAACAATCAGAATTCTTTATTCACATGAGTATCCCCCTACATGTCAACCAGTAAAACACACAAACCATAAACTTCCTGGGTCGATGGATCATCCGCCAGCGCTGGACTCTGCACAACCACAGCGTGGCTAGCAATGAGGCGGTCGTTCTCCCGAGAAGCTGCACGGCGCAATGCCAGTGGACCGTCCGCATGACGACTCGCCCGAGAATTGGCGCACGCCAGATCTTCCTCTTGTAGGTGAAAGAGCTCCTGCCGATACCTCCTTATCTAGCTTCTCTACTCTAACTTGTCACGAGACGGGACACAGGTCCCTCTCGACGGTCTGGTTTGACTGAAGGGCAGCAATCTCTCAGTCAGGCTGATGGCCACTGGGCTCGTTGTCTCGCCCTCGGAACTAACACTCACCACGATGAGGATTGTGGCCAGCGCCGAGTCAGGAGCGGAGCGCAACGTACACTAGTTCGTGAGCTTTGTTAATAGGCAGAGGTAGAAGGGGTTTGTCTCGGAGATCAAGAGTCAGTAGCCAGTTCTCTGCTTTCAATCGACAGCCCTCGGCAATCTGCTATCAGCAGCGTCTTCTCCTTGGTCTCCTCCTCTTATTTCCTATCCGCGTCGCTTCCCGTGCACCCCTCTTCGATGGTGTGCCCCGGCGCGGCTCGCACATCAAAACATTTTTAGGATAAAGCGCCCCGGGTGCCGCTCCTCTCCTTAAGGTTTGGCGCGGTTCCGTGGCCATCAAGGCAGCCTCGGGCAAATTCCCTTCCTTCCTCGCAGGTCCAGCCGAGCTACTCCATCCACTGGACCACTTCTCCCTGCGCCTTGTCATTCCCCAGAACCGAACACCACCTCTCGTAATTTCTCGCCTCGACTGGTCGTTGGCAGATTATCCGTCGATTTTCTTTCAAGGCCTTGACCCCAGACCCCCTCTCCTCCCCTTCATCCGGTGGATGAATGAAACATAGTTAACAAAGCCTATGATTACAAGCATGACGCCCAAGCTTACACGCATGAAGCTTATGCTTACAAGCATGATGCCTATGCTTATATGCATAATGCGTATGCTTTTTGGCATGATGGCTATGCTTACAAGCATGATGTCTATGCTTACAAGCATGATGGCTATGCTTACAAGCATGATGCCTATGCTTACAAGCATGACACACATGGTTACAAGCATTTCACATATACTTAAAATCATGATACACATGCTTACAAGCATGAGGATTATACTTACAAGCTAACGAGCAGGAAGCTTATGCTATTTAGCATAACCTTTATGCTTAGAATCATGAAGTATGGGCTTTAAAGCACAACGCCCATGCTTACAAGCATGACACCTATGCTTATAATGATGATGTCTATGCTTACCAGCAGGATGCCTATGCGGAGAATCTTGACACATATGCTTACACGCGTCACACCTGGGCTTACAATAATTACGCATTGGCTGACAAGCATGAATAAAATGATTACAAGAACATCGCATATGCTTACAAGCATGATGTCTATGATTAGAGACATGATGCCTACGCTTACAAACATGACGCCTATGCTTACAAGCATGATGCCTATGCTTAGAAGCACTTTTGCTTACAAGCATGATGCCTTTGCTTGTAAGCATGACGTCTATGCCCAAAAACATGACGCCTATGCTTACAAGCATGACAATTATGCTTATAAGAATAATGCCTATGCCTACAAGCAAGACGCCTAAACTTAGAGGCATGTTTCTAATTCTTACAATTTTGATGCATATGCTTATAAGTATGATGAATAAACTTAGAAGCATGATGCCTATGCTTAGAAGCTTGGCGTCCATGCTTACAAGCATGATGGCTATTCTTACAAGCATGACACCTATGCTTACAAGCATGACTACTATGCTTACAAGCATAACGCCTAAGCTTATAAGCATGATTCATATGCTTACAAGTACAGCTTCGATGATTACAAGCATGACGCCTATGCTATGAAACAAGATGACTTTGCTTACAAGCATGATTTATATGCTTACAATAATGACACCAATGCAAAGAAGCACAATTCCTATGCTTACAAGCATGACTTTTATCCTTAGAAGCATGACGCATATTCTTATAATCATGATGCCTATGCTTGCAAGCATGAAACCTATGCTTTAAACCATGATGCCTATGCTTGGAAGCATTACGCCTATGGATATGAGCATGGTGCCTATGCTTACAGACATGATACATATGCTGACAAGTATGAAGCCTATGCTTACAAGCATGACACCTATGCTTACAATGATGATGTATATCCTTACAAGCACGAAGCCTATGCTTAGAAGAATCACGCCCATGGTTAGAAGCATGATGTCTCTGCTTACAAGCATTACGCCTTTGCTAACAAGCATGACGCATATGTTTATAATCCAGTTGCATATGCTTAGAAGAATGACTGCTATGCTGACAAACATGATGTTGATGTGTTTAAGCATGATGCCTTTGCTTACAAGAATGACACCTTTCATTGCAAGGATGATGCCTATCCCTACAAGAATGATGCCTATGCTTACAAGAATGATGCCAATGCTTACAAGCATGACATCTATGCTTACGAGAACAATGTGTATGCTTAGAAGCATGACGCCTAGACTTAAAAGCATGACGCCAAACCTTACCATCATAATGCATATACTTACAAGCATAATGCCTATACTTAGAAGCCTGATGCCTATGCTGACAAGCATGAGGCCTATGCTTATGAGAATGATGAATATGCTTACAAACATGATGCCTAATCTTACAAGCATGACTTCTATGCTTACAAGCAGGACACCTATGTCTGAAATCATGAATCCTTTCTTTAGAAGCATGATGCCTATGATTACAAGCATTGGCAGCTTTGATTACAAGCATGACACATATTCATACAAGCAGGACACTTATGCTTAGGAGCACGACGCATGTGCTTACAAAATTTATGACCAATCACCTCAATAGATTACACAAGTGTTATAGTGTACATTATTATTGGAAGTTTGTACAAAATTCAACAAAATGTACTAGACTGTTGGATACAATGATATTGCAAAACGGCATCACAAATTAATGCATTTTAAGTTGTCAATATTTCAAATAATCTCTTTCCATAAATACATAATGTAACGGGTCGTGTCTCCAGCTCCTGCTCTAAAGTCGTCATCGGAGTTCGCCAAATGCCGTTCTCAGTCCGCGTCAGGGGTTTACCCCCTTTGCAGGACTGAGGGGCAGTCGCAATCAACGACCCAGAGCAAGGAGACTCAAATATTTCGAGTCTCCAGAGGCCCATTTCCGTAATTTAACCTTACATCTGGTCTTGGGATCCAATCCGGGGGTTTTATCTCAAACTCGTGCATTCGCACAAGTTTTACGGTTTCAAAACTCATAGTTTGTCCTAAACAAACTTGAGCTTCATTTTTTACACGTCTGTGCAAAATCGTCACGTGCGAGGCACGATCGGTGATTTTGCGCCGACTTCTCTCGTATGCTTCCCTCATCCTCGCTCTCACCCTTGCTCCCCTTATCCCTTGTCCTCGCTTGCTCACTTGTAAGGAGGGCGAGGAGGGGGGGAGGGTAGGAGGCCACAAGGCCTCATCCTCAAAGCCCTCGTGGCCCCTCAGTCGCTGATCGGGCTAAGGCCGCGATCGGCGGCTGGCGGCTGGCCAGCAGGTGGCCGGTCGGTGGCTTGGCCGGCCGCCGGCCGTCCAGCCGACCGACAGCGAGTTGGCCGGCAGCCAGCAAAGTGCTAGCTGCCGGCCAGCCCTCGCTAACGCGAGGGATGGTTTGCAACCACCCCTCGCTTCAGCGAGGAGGAAGGGCCGAACCGGCCCTCCGGCTACATTCCTCCTCGCTTATTATGAACCGTCCTGGTTCATGAACAACAAGAAATATTGTCTGCTAGTGAGTCATCAACACTGTGAAAGAAAATTGAATAATTTCAATCACCAGCTAAACATGAACACGTGCATGGCACTTGGACCTAAGCTGTAGCTTGTTGGTCAGCACGGCTAGGGGCCTCCCCCCTTTAGGCTGGAGAGTCTGCGCGACAACCATGTTGGGTGTCCCCAACCTCCTATGGTTGCAGTCCATGAATGCCGCCCTGCGGGAATGTTGTTCACTTTTTCGGCGTTTAGGTGGTGCTCCCTAACACGCGTTGATTTGTGTGAGCTGCCAGCTTGCTCCAATACTTGTTGACCACACTTGTGGGCATTTGAGACTCGGGCTCCCATGATTTATGTTCAGGTCCACACCCGGCCCAATGAACAAGGTATTCTGTAACAACCTGTGACCGGAGAGTACGCAATCGGTGCAGAAGTAGGCGTAGAATCTCGTTTTGGTGATCGGTAGCAAGGACTGCCGGTGGTGGCTGAATGGTCCCCTCAGTCGTGTATGGAGCCAACATACTCACATGAAACACGTCATGTATCTTCATACTCGGGAGAAGCAACAATTGGTATGCTACTAGCCTGATGTGTGCAACAATGGTAAAACCAATCCACTTCGGCAGACGTTTTCGTGCCCCTGGCGACATCAGCCGAAGATTCCTAGTGCTAAGTACTTTGTTACCGATGTCAAACGAGACCTCATTGCGACTTTTGTCGGCATATGCCTTTTGTCGTTACCGAGAAGCTTGAAGGTGACCCTTTGCCTCCTGTAACAAGGAGTCTATGCACTTGGCAAAGGATTGAGCAGAAGGAACCTGTTCAACAGGTTCAAGGAACCTATTAGTTGTGGCAAACAAGAAGCCTGCTATACTCCCACTCTTCACCAATGACGAGGGCACCACTCGATGCCGACCACTGGTGAACACAAATGGTGTGAACTGTGTTGACTCCTTCACCAAGTTATTCACCGCAAACTCTACCGGTGCTAGGAATTCGTCCTTGTCATGCATGGTAGGGTCTACGTACATGCGGAGCATTTGTTCTAGAGTGCGGTTCATGCGCTTTGTTTGTCTGTTCGTTTGAGGGTGAAACCTTGTCCAAATTTGCGACTCATTACCGAAGTACTCGTGCATCGTTTGCCAGAACGTACTAGCAAATATTCGATCTCGATTGGAGATAATGCGCAATGGCAAGCCGAGGTACTTTACGACACCCTCAAAGAAGAGACGAGCCATCTCTTCTGCGTTCACGTCAGTGGTTGTAGGAATGAACTATGTGATCTTTTTCAAAATATCCATAACTACTAGTATTGCATCGTGGCCACGGGCTGTGTCCAGAATACAAGAAATGAAGTCCATGCTGACGCACTGCCATGGAGTCCCAAGAATGGGAAGCTGTTGGAGGAGTCCAACAGGCTTCTTGTTACTAGCGTTACTCCAAAGACATGGGTTGCATGTCATGCAATACTTACGGACATCGACACTCCATCCTAACCACCAACAGTGGTCCGAGAGTGCTGTTTGGTCTTTCGAGTTCCCACATGACCTACGACCGGTGGGTCATGGAATTGGGAGATAATATTTACTCGAAGGTCTCCTGATTTTGGCACCACATGTTCCCCGTGTTAGAAGATTCTTGCGGCCTCAACCAAGTCGTACTTGTCCATATTTCGAGTCTTGAAACCAAGAATCCACACAATATCTCATTCAGATCCTGTTTACGAAACCGTTGTAATGGATAATCTCTCATGGTGGTTGCCGCAGAGGTGCAGGGGGATCTGGTGATTTTACTATTGCTGTTGCAATGGCCATAAAACACCCACCGACCCCAGTGGTTGCTTTAATTTCCACGGGCTGTCCGCTTAGTGGATCGGCCACATTGATGCATCCTGGCTGATATTCCCATGTGAACGAGAATCAGCTCAGGTATTCGCTCCAACGCGCCTGTTGTCTTGAAATCATGGACTACTGCAAGGAGCTCTTGATCCCCAGTCGTGTAGCACGTTTCCGCGGGGATGAACTTCCAGCTCTCATACGTAACTAGATGACCGTTCTGTATGAGGACGGCTCTGAGTCCTACTACCGACGCATCACATCAAACCACCCACTGTTGCAATGGATCTGGAAGAGCTAGGACAGGCGCAGTGGATAGAAGCTCTTTGAATTTTAGAAAGGCGGTCTTGCAATCAGCTGTCCATTCCCAGTGCACGTCTTTTCGCGTGAGCCTGGTTAGCGGTGCTACCACGGTCAAATACCCTTGTATAAACCGTCAAAAGTAGTTTGCAAGGCCGAGGAAAGACCGAATATGCCCAACATTTTCTGGGCGTGGCCATTCTATAATGCCTTGGACCTTTCGTGGATTGACACGGATGTCGTCCTTGCCGACGATGTGTCCAAGGTATTCGAGCTCATCTTGTGCAAACTTGCACTTGCTCACTTTCGGATAGAACTTCTGTTCCCGAATGATTGCGAGGACTTCGCGCAGATGTTTTACGTGCTCTTCCATTGATTTGGAGAAAACAAGGATTTCGTCCAGGTAAACCAAGACAAACAGACCGAGTTGCTTGGAAAACGTCTAGTTCATTTCTCCTTCGAAGGTTGCCGGGGCATCTGTAAGCGCGAAGCATAACCCTGAAAACTGATAGTGTCCCATGTGCGGTCGAAATGCATTTTTGGGTACATCATCTTCCGTGATGTGGATTTGATGGTACCCTTCAGATAAATCCATGTACAAAAATGCTTTTGCCCCTTGGAGTTGGTGGAGAAGGTCCTCAATCCGTAGTAAAGAGAATCGATTTTTCACTGTCAGCTTGTTCAACGCCCGGTAATCCACACACATGCCTTAACCACTGTCCGTTTTGTTCACAAAAAGGATCGGCGCACCATACCGCGAGCTACTTGGCTCGATCCATCCTGTTGCAAGGCATTCTTTGATTTGGTATTCAGCCTCTCGCCTTTTCGTTGGACTAAGGCGATACATGTGTCTGATTAAAGGGGTCGCCTCCGGTTGTAGCAGAATCGTGCAGCCCATGTGTCTTTCTGGTGGAAGCCCAGCCAGTGGGTCTTGAAATACATCCGAGAACTCTGCCAATAGGAATTTGATCACTTGTGGCGTGTCTTCCTTCATATTATCCTCCACGTTGTACAGATGAGCTAAGTAGTATCGAAAACCTTGTTGACTAGGCCTCATGAACTACATCGTAGACAAGTTGGCATGGACTTTGAGTCGGGTTGGTTGATAATTCCGTACTCGAAATCAACGTAAAGCAACGTTGTCCTTTTCGGAGGATCAAACGCTTTGATTCAAAGCACATTAGAGCCTTGTTTTCATGGAGCCATAGATTGCATAGCAACATGTCAAAGGGGTCAAGAAGGTTGAGTACCTTCAACATGAAACTCTATGTGTACCCTTGAATACAATTTTTTACTTTACAAGTACTCATCACGGGTACCGTATGGTTCTCATCGAGGACAACTGCACCATTCGATGGCTCGTACTTCAGGCGTCGGCCTGAAGTACGACCTGTCTGGTAAAGCCAAGGCTAACAAAGGAGTCATCTTCTGCAGTGTTTGAAAGTACGTTCACGCGAGCACCAGCTAGGTGTCCTTTCTACTGCATCGTCATGTTGCCTCCACTCTCCCGAGTGAACAAGCTCGATGATGACAAGCCACGTTTGTGATAAACACGGAATCTAGACGGCAGACGCTGCAGTTCCCATGATTCACCTACTCCAGTCCACATCTAGTGGGAACGTGTGAATTCGGCTACCACCTTCCAGTATTTAAATTTCACTGGGTCAAACTCGTCAACTAAAGGTACTGCAAACGTGATTGAACTCATCGCTTTGAGGACGTTTGCTTCAATCACTGTGTTACAAACTTATTGCATAGTGGTCGGTGTCGCCACCACTAAATATGTTTGGTCATGCAACTCGTCCGGTGATGCAATATTTAGTGGACAATGTGGATGAGCAAGTGCATAATGAGCTTCAATGAGAGGGGAGAAAACAACAGAGTTATTTGAACTCGTCAAATATCAAATTGTTTAACATCCTTGTCTGAAAACATGAACTCACACTCGTGATCCATTTTTGTCCCTGAGTGGTTCCTATTAATGTCAAGCAGGGGTGGGGAAAACATGCCCCACGACCTTGTCCGTTACCACAGCCGGGCCCATTGCCGCGACTGCGACCCTGTCCATGGCCCTGTCTACGCCCTCCTGTTGCAGCCTCCCCACGAGGTGCTACGATTGCGGCTAATGCAGCAACCTCTTGTCCACCACAAGCAACCTCAGGGCACTGAGTCGTGAAGTGTCTGGGCTGCATGTCGTTGTGGCATAGTCCCTCGCGGAAGGCTGTATTACGACATTTGCGCGCCACCTACAGCTCCTTATTGTCGCGGCCACGCTTGTGGTTGGGGCTTGTTCCCACCAGTCTTCTTGGTTGAGGGGTTTGCCGGCTGCTTGCCCTTGACCCCGCCCCACTGCGTGGCTGTCCCTCTAGCCCATGCAGCTTCCATGCGTGCATCATGGTCTTGCTGTGTATGCGTGTTCGACCGTTTATCTGAGTAGTGCTTCTGGTTTGTCAAATACACTTCGCTCATATAGTCTCACAACGCCCTCCAACTTGTCCAAGCATGGCCCGTTGCAGTCTTGGTGGTCTTATTGTTCAGCTTCTTTCTAGCAAGAACATCGCGTAAGGACTCCAACAGCAACCACTCTGGGTACTTGAAGGTCTGGGTACCGTCACTCTCGGTGAAGCATTCAGTTTCCTCCACGAGTGCGGTAAACTGGCTCAAGTAGGCCTCAAACGAGTTACCCAGCTGCCTAAAGTCCTTGATCTTGTGGAAGGCAAGCTGCGCCTCCTCACGTTGGGTACACTTCTTACACATGATTGTGTAGAAGGCTTCCCACAGCATGGGCTGCCACTTGAGGTCAGGCCTCTGCACACTCCACTCCTTGACCACGTACTTGAAGAGCTTGTCTTCCAGACGAGTCGTGGCAAGATCGCCCCATTGACTAAGTGGAGCCTTGTGGATGCGTAGGACATGCTCCTTGCGGCCTGTTGGTCAACTTCACGCCCTTCCAGGAGATCTCCATATTGTGGAGGAAGGACGTGTTCATTACCGGCCCCGAAGTCGTTGAGGTAGGCACGTCGTCGCTGCCACTGGCAGTGGCATCTGCAACTATAACATGATGCATTTGCTGTTGCATCCGCGCATGCATAACACTCTGCAACGCCTTGTCAAGGTCATTGCATTAGCGGCTTGCCTCATGGGCGGCGAGGCGGTGCAGCTGGCGATCATGGTCAAGATTTGTGATGCTCTGCCCGACATGGGCCAGCAGGTTGGCGAACACAAACTTAAGGTCTAACATCGTCAGAGCATTGGCGATAGCCTCTGGGGCCTTGCGTTGTCCGTGTACCTTTACCCATTGTAGAAGAGTTTGGTTTGCGTACACGCCTCCAAGGAGTCCCACCTTTCGGAGGAGACTATCGTCAGCAACGACACTCGAGTGGACGCTACCCTACCCCATTGTGGCCACGTCGTAAGAAGGGGGGTCCGCCTCCACTCCTCCGAGTAATGCAATACCTCCACCGTCGGTAGTGATCTTGAGTTGGCCCACTACTTTAGCAACAAACTCCGCAAGCATGCAGCGGTCATCACAAATTGCCTTGCAGCGTCGTCGTCCTGCTCATTCTTGCGGGAACTTCCTATGTGCTTGCTTTTGGCGCCCTTGGTACTGTCAGCAGCTTTTGGCGATGCGAAGATTGCCTTGCCCTTCTCCAGAAATCGGCCTGATTTTGTCGCACGATGATGGCGATGATCGCGATCCTTGTTGCCTTCGCCATTGTCAGCGTCGTGCTCATTGTTGGGGTCCCCCTCTAGGAGATCCTCCTCCATTGCGTCGTCCGTCGTGTGGGGGTTGCCCACGTGCGCGTCGACGTTCTTGTCGAGCACTTTTGCAACCTCCGTATGCTTCTTGGTGTCGCCGAGGTTTGCGTCCGTTGCCTTCGGCGGTACGGTTGCCTTTGGTCTGGCAACCGTGCTCGCGGCGGCAGGTCCCAAGACTTGGAGTCTGCCGAGGGCGCGTGGTGAGGCCATCACCACCTTGCCCTTGCTGGTCTTCGATGGTCCAGCACTTGCCATCTTGTCGTCTGTGCAACTAGCATGTGAAAGTCGTTGAGGGGATCACCCCACAACTTCGGGGAAGAACCGCCTCCCACAAACTCCTTGCTCTCACGATCGGCGAGGCAATTATAAATTCAATTTCTATTTTCCTAGGCCACCACGTCAGCACAAGGGCGTGGATTTTTAAAGCTAGTCTTCCTAAGCCGTGACTCACGGCACTTCGTAGCAACTAGGATAAAGGAAAACAGAAAACTACAATACAAGGATTAACGAGAAGTGTGAGTTCGGCTCACAAAGCTAGGACAAAGAGAAAGAAGGGAATTACAAGTCCTAGCAACTCTTTAACTCCCTCTCTTAACTGATTTGTCTTTCTCCAGTATTGGTGTCTTCCTTGGTCTCCCTTTGAGTCTTCTTCACGTGTCTCGCGCCCCTTGGCGGCGTCCTCCTTAAGCCGGCGGCGTTGGAGAAGCTACCAAAAGTCCTCAAGGTGTCGTCCCCCCTCTTTCTAAGGTGCTCTCAGGCCGTGAGAGCCCCTTGCCTTGGGAAGGAACGCTGTCCCAATTTTGTTTGTTGAAGGAGGGAGGAGGAAACCTTGGACATGAAGGTAAATTGGTGGTTTTGGAGGTGAGCACTCCCCACCCTGTCCAAACAAAATTCACCTAGCTCTCTGGGGTGAAGAAAAAACTCAAAGAAGTTGGGAGATTGAAGTAGAGCTATTCAAGAGCTATCAAACACACTTTTCGCTGCTTGAAACGGATTAGTGTGGATGTTGTATGTCCCTTTGGCATTTTTTCTGCTGCTTGCAACTGCTGGCGGCGTTTTATATATGGCGTAGCCGCCGTTTCCGTCGAACCCTTAGTCGGGTCGTGTCTCCAGCTCCTGCTCTGAAGTCATCGTCGGAGCTCACCGAATGGCGTTCTCAGTCCGCGTCAGGGGTATACCCCTTCACAAGACTGAGCGGCAATCGTCATTGACCCAGAGTAAGGAGACTGAAATATTTCGAGTCTCCGGAGGCCCGTTTCCATTTTTAACCTTACCCTTGGTTTAGGGACCCAAACCGGGGATTTTCACCTTGAACTTGTACATTCACACGAGTTTTCCTGCTTTGAAACTCATAGTTTGTCCTAAACAAACTTGAGTTTTGTTTTTGATGCGTCGGCACGAAATCGTCGCGTGCGAGGCACGATCGGCGATTTTGCACCGACTTCTCTTGTGTGCTTCCCAAATCCTCGCTCTCACCCTCGCTCCTCCTATCCCTCGTCCTCGCTTGCTCGCTTGCAAGGAGGGCAAGGGGGGGGGGGGAGGGCACGAGGCCACAAGGCATTGCCCTCGAGGCCCTTGTGGCCCCTCAGCCGCTGATCGGGCTGAGGCCGCGATCGGCGGCTGGCGGCTGGCCGGCTGGTGGCTGGCCGGCTGGTGGCTGGCCGGTTGCTTGGTCGGCCGCCGGCGGTCCAGCCGGCCGCCAGCGAGCTGGCCGGCGGCCAGCGAAGTGTTGGCCGCCGGCCAGCCCTCGCTGACGTGAGGGATGGTGCGCAACCATCGCTCACTTCAGGGAGGAGGGAGGGCCGAACCGGCCCTCCCGCTACATATATCTTTAATATGTTGTTCTTTATATAATTCATTTAAAGAGAAATGAAACACCAATCGATGGAAGACAAAGTTATTGTATTTTCAGAGTAAAAAGGAAAAAACACCATCATAGTGCTATGTGCATTAGAAAAGTGAAATTATACAAAAATATTCAGGAGCTTTGAGAAGGTGTGGTAACCGATTTTTCAACCGCATTTGGAAATGTGTAAAAAATGCATTTCTTAGTCTAAAAGCTTCTATTATGGATTTATTCCAGGAATTAATGTTGGAGACAATGTTATCCACATATCGCTTATATATTGACACAAAATGACATGTTGTGTGCTTAAAGTCGGAGATGTATTTTTTCCATGTATATCTAGGCACACAAATGAATAAAATATATAAGTAAGCATGGTACTTGATTTCCAAATGGAATGGTGAGATGTAGAGGTTTTGGGACAGTAGGAAATTGAGTCAATGAGTGGAAGGATTTGCTTGCGCTATTGATGTTATCAAGAGTCACCCTGAGGATGCAAGATGTTGATAGATGTGCCAACTTGGAAAGCATTTGGATGGAATAATATGTTAGCAGGCCATTTATTACCTTGATTTAACTATTTAACAACTGATTCGAGTGAATTGTCAAGTCCATCTATCCACATATTTGGACTGCCTAAACGTCCATAGAACGACGATGAAAAGCAGTTACATGTACGTATGGATAGAGAGAGGGTGTATTTATGTTGGATCCAATGCATTGGGCATTGAATCCAAGAGAAGCAAAATATGCCGCCAAATGCAAAAGCCCGTAGGATACATGTATCTGACGCAAAAGGGGCTTCCATCAAAACTGCACAGAAAACGTTAGAGAGAAATGTCGTGGAAACACAACACGATCTTCAACATGCAGTTGACTAGATACACTACAGGATACAATATCCATATATTGCCTGCGGCGGTGGGTGGGGTTTATTCTCGCTCACACGGGAAAATGCAACGAGGTTGTTGTAAAGGGTGCCCTTGACTAATCAAACACTAGACAATAAGAAACGTCATTACTTAGTTTGAAACACGTTTTTCAACTCTGAATTAGCTATGACCATCGATGCCGTTCCATCGTTGGATGAAGCAACCTCGCAAATACAACTTACTTTGTTCACGAGTAAACAT
This sequence comes from Penium margaritaceum, assembly GCA_023375785.1. NCBI lineage: Eukaryota > Viridiplantae > Streptophyta > Zygnematophyceae > Desmidiales > Peniaceae > Penium > Penium margaritaceum. The sequence continues at coordinate 36,829 of SZWC01000063.1, forward strand.
CTTTCCTACTTTTCTCATACTTCACACCCTTCATTGTCCCCATATACTCGCCAAATATACTCTAAACTTCTAGGGGGAGGGAGGAGGAAGTGCCTCCTCCCTCCCAAATCGGAAAGTGAATGGGGTGATTGAACTGGGAAGTGTATGGGGGTTAAATAACCGTACATGAATGTATTTTAGTGAGAGAAATGTGAAATAAACAACACAAAGTCAGTGATGTTCAATTTTCTACATTCTTCATTGTGCACGAGATATATTCAGCAATACACCCCCATGTACAATCAGCAAGGTGGGGTGGAGGGGTTGATTCTTGCTTGGGTGGAAAAACTGCCACGTAGCTCTCAAAACGTGTGTCGTTCTATATTTGTTCACACATCACAAACAACATATCTTGGTATTGGGGTTGTCGCCGCTATAAGAATGTATCTGCATGGAGTTTGACAATTGGACCTTAACGGGGTTCAACCATTGATACAGTAGCATCGGTGGATGAAGGATTTTTGCACATGCATTCCACGTTACTTACCGGTGTATATAGTTTTTTGTTTCCCCATACTTTGGGACGTTCACTGTCCAATGCACTCGTCCAATACCCCGAGTCGGGGGGGGAGGGGGAGGTCAGGCAAGAATCTAGTCGAGAACGGTAGACCCCCCCTCTTCAGAAGTATGAAAGTGGTCAGTGAATGGGAAACTGTATGGCGATTCAGTTTCCAACAATACACATGAGTATTCAAACAAGAGAAATTTCCAGGAAACAATACAAAACTCTCAACATTCACTTGAGTACATGTTTCAGTTTGCAACAGGCAGACCACGTCATACCCTCCCCATATTCAATAGGGAGAGGAAGGGGATTTCATTGTGTGGCGATACTTCATTTGCGGTGGTTGATCTCCTCATGCTCATAGTCTGCTGACTATGAGCACCAAAGGCATAAGTTTTTGTTTTGTGTTTTGAATCCGATCTTCACACAAACAATGCAAATGTGACAAATATTAAAAAGACGTCAAATATTATATCCCTTTTGTACAATCATCTATGCATTCATACTAAAAGTTTCATACTCTTGTTGAATTGAAAAACTATTGCACTCACGTTCACTAAGGCCTCATTTAAATAGAGTATACTTATGTATACCATACTTTCGCAGAAAATTCCTATCCTTGCATAGATTAATACACACATAAGAGAGTATAAAATAAGGACATGATTAACCATACCCTAGTAGAAATCACTATGCATATGCTTGCAAGCATGAATCCTTTATTTACAACGACGAAGCCTATGCTTACAAGAATGACCGATATGCTTACAAGCATGACGCCAATGGTTAAAAGCATGATCCATATGCTTACAATAATAACACCTATGCTTACAAGCATGATGCATATGCTAACAAGAATGACGCCCATACTTACAAGTATAATGTCTATTCCTACAAGCATGATACCTATGATTACAAGCATAACGCGTATTCTTACAAATATGACGCCTATGCTTGGAAACATGATTCCTATGCTTACAAGCATGATGTATATGCACAGAGCCATAACTTGTATGCCTATAATCGTAAGGCCTTTGCTAACAATAATGCCACCCACGCTTACAAGCATGATGTCCATGCTTAAAAGCATGACAAATGTGCTTACAAGCATGATTTACATGCTTACAGGCACGATGCCTACGCTCACCAGCATGGCACTTATGCATACAATCATGATACATATTGTTATAAGCATAATGCCTATGCTTACAAGCATGAGGCCTATGCTTGCAAACATTATGTCCATGTTTACAAGCACAAAGCCTATGCTTAGAAGTATGATTCCTATGCTTAGAATCTTGATGCCTGTGCTTACAAGCATGATGCCTTTGCTTACAAGCATGATGCATATACTTACAAGCAAGACGCATATGCATACAAGCATGGCACTGTGTCCAGAGGAATGATGCCTATGCGTACGATCATCACCCCTATGAATACAAACCTGATGCCTATGCTTACAGGCCATGATCCCTATGCTTACAAGCACACCGCCTATGTTTACAAGCATGACGCCTTTGCTTGCAGGCATGACGCCTATGCTTACAAGCATGACACCTATGCTTCATGGCATGATACAACGTATGTTTGCGAGCACAATGCCTATGCTTAAAGTATGATACCTATGCTTAAATTCATGATTACTATGCTTACAATCATGATGCCTATGCTTAGAATCATGACTCCTATGCTTAGAAGCATGATGCCTTTGTTTACAAGCATGACGAATTTTTGAAAGAGCATCACACATATGCTTTCAAGAATGGTTCTTATGCTTACAAGCATGATGTCTATGCTTACAAGAATGACGCATATTCTTACAATCTGCTGCCTATGCTGAAAATCTTGATGTTTATGCTTACAAGCACATGCACCTAAGCTTACAAGAATGACGCCAAAGCTTACAAGAATAGTGCCTATTCTTACAAGCATGATTCATATGCTTGCAAGAATGACGCATATGCTTACAAGCTGATGCCAATGATGAAAAGCATGATGTATATGCTTACAAGCATTGTTTATCTGGGCACAACGTCTATTGATTCCCATCGATGCCCATCAATGCATCGATGGACCCCTCTCTATGAGCATTGATGGGCCCCCTCATGCAAGCGCCTCCCATCTGCCCAGAACTACTCCATGTTCATGGGTTTGGGCACATTTATAATATGGACCTGAAATTCACATTTTAAGCAACCATTTTCTAAAACTTTGGAATTACAATACATACGGAGACATTACTACTGTCCAAACACATTTATGTAGCCTGATATCCCACAATGGCTTGCAACTATATGCACTTGTATGAGTAATTTTCATTCATGTACATTTCAGACTAGATTGATTAAAAAAAAAGCACAAGCAGGTATTTGAAATTGGTGAAAATGGAAAACATAGCTTGTAGTAATGATCAGAGCAACGTGATGGTTTTGACAATGTCTATTGCATCAATTTTTTCATATCATGCTTCTGTTTTGCTGCCTGAAATGTAGCAACCTTGATTACTGCAGCACCCGCTGTGCGCGTCATAGCTGCTACTTTGGCTACACCAGTCTTTGTTGTCGCCTTTGCAGCAGGGCCATCTCTGGAGGCTATAGTGGACCCCCTACGTATAGGTAATGCTGCTGTATCCTCCATCCCTTGTTTTTTGCCTGGTTTCTCTCGAGCAGCACTGGCAGCAATGTCGTGGACATGCCCACCTTCAGCCTGTTCATCCCCTTCACCTCCTCCAACTCCTTTCACCCTGCTTGTTGGTGGCTCCCTTGACTTCTCTCCGCTCTCTACCCTGCCCACTTGCAATGCACGCACCCTCCTCTTTTTCCCCTTCATCATCATCCTCCTCATCCCCAGCTCCCTCCTCCTTTGGAGCCTTGTTGGATGATGGCTTCACCTGCTCATGGACACGCACAAGCCGGGCATGTTGCAACCCTGACAGGTCAATCATGACATGTACATATGCCATTACCTCTACAACATCATCTTCTGCTGATGGAGACACTTCTTCCACCTCTTTTCCCCCATCATTGTCACTCTCAATATCATTCTTTAGCTCACTACAAACCCCTTCCTCTTCCAAAATATCACCATTGTCCTCACTTGCTTCTGTTTTCTTTTGCTCCTACCTCTGGCATTGCTTCTGATTTTTCTATGGCTACAAGACCCCCTTCTGTCCTCTTGTCCCCAGTCCGCCCATGCTGCTTCCACAATCACATGTTGCAACAAACTAGTAGCTCCAGCGTCTTCACCTTCAACCTATTGCGCCTGGTGCTGTGAATTAGCTCGTACATGGAAAAAATCCTTCATACTCAGAAGATGCACATGGTTAAGACAACAATGTAAGGGCGAGATTCTACTGCACACCACCGCTCCACCACTCCACCACCATCATCGTACCACACTGTACCTTAGCAACAACTGAAATGGCCTTAGCATTCCGTGGCGGGGTGACCATGGGGTCACTTTCCACCATCTTCTGGGTCTTGTCGAATATTCCAATCTCCTTCATCACCTGGTCTTGTTTGTCTTAAAAAAATAGCGCCTCAACAACCATCTGCCAAGTTGCCAAAGTGGTTTTGTCGTGTGACTGGTCATTGCCAAAATGCTCCGGGTGGAGAAAACAAGCATCGGCATACAAAGGCACACACGACATGTCATTTGACCACCGTACCTCCCGCCTACCAAGCACAAAGTTTACATGATTATGCAACCTTCCGTGGCTTCCTGCCCTTCTTCACGGAGAGAGTCTTCAGAAACTCAACATAGACCAGTAGCCCCTCGTAAATCTCACCCACACTCCCACCTGGCTTGTCCACAACCCCCAAGACCATTGTCAATGGCTGCAACAGCTATTTCAGCTAACACACCTGCACCAGGAAGACATTCCTCTTGATTAAGTACCTCACCTCCCTCCGATTGACCAAAATCTGGCATCAAGGTGTGAAATAATTTGCTTCCACACATCCATACCAAGAAATGTTTCCAACTACTCCCAAAGCTCCAGAAGACTCTCAACAATGTAGAAGACCAAGGAATAGCGAGTGTCATATTGGTTCTTCAACACATTGTCTCCCGTCTTCTCCTTCAGCCACGTCCTTTGCATCATGCTGTTCCTACAAAAGTCTACACCGCCTAATGACACATGAACCCCATGCACATTTCTCCACATCCCTCATGATCATGTCCACATTGTGTGCACAACACCCCTAAAAGAACAGTCAAGGATACTTTTGTCGCAACTTTGTGCATGTCTTTTTGTCCACTGATGTGTTGTCATGGATGACAGAGGCAGTAATCTCCTCTTCCACCATCTCAATAGCTACCTTGACCACGCAGGCTATGTGGTCTGTGTCCTGTGACTAGTCAATCCACTAGCGACACAAGAGAAGAGGTGCACAGAACCCGTGGCGTTGACAACAATGGCATTGTAGATCGATCTGATCCGCTGGTCAAATCAGTCGTTAATGGCTAGGATACAGCCATAAGTGTTCCAACCCTGATTCAAAGGAGTGTCAAGTGCTTCAAGATCCTTGTAAAGCTTTGGAAGTGGTTCACCCACCATAGTGGACCTTAAAACTAGCCAAAAAGTAGGGGTGACCATCCTGGAATTCTTTATGACCTCCATCAGCACTACCCTACGGCATAAAGATACAGACTGGGCTGAGATGGCCATCAACTTGACAGTGGTGAGCTTGCACTTTTTTTGCTGTACGAGTCTGAGTGCTCAACCATCGTGGACTGCCAAAAGGAGGCTGCCTTGTCGATGTCAAAGAGGGGAACCTCACCCTGCCACATTGTTGTAATTAGCTACCTTCACTGCTTTTCTACTTCTTCATCATCACTTTCCAGCATAAGGGTGACACCACTCAGTGCAACGCGATCCTCCTTTGGCTTGATAAAAAGGAGGCCTCATCATTCTTCTCCCACACATCAGCCACACAACATGCTTGTCCTTTGTGCCATGATCCATTCCTTCTCCCTTGTAGAGACTGCCACATTACTACCATCCAGCCGGAGGAGGTGGGTATCGCTCCCAACCAAGGGCATCTTGGCATAAAGGAGGAGGGTGAGGACACTTGCGGACATTAAGATTATTGTAGGGAAAGTGTCCATGAATGCAGTCACATTTCCCACCAGTCTTTTTGTCACAAGAGCCATAAATGAGGCCATAATTCTTGGCAGCTGTGGGGCACAACTCACAATTCTCGCTCAGCTCTTTGGTGAGAATTCCAAATGTTAGCGGCCGCCTGTTTGGTGGGTTCAACTTCCGTGCCTCAAAGAGGCTTGTGGCAGCAAAACGATTTGTAGAATTTCTTTTCTACAATGTGCATGTCTGCGAGGCCATGCTATCCGGCCTCAACAGCTAGCCAAAATGGCTATTTGATCAGGCCAACATTGGAGAGAACGGCGTTGTGTGACTACCACACTTCGGGTGGTCCACCTGGGTTGGGTTGAACGTTTTGGTCGAATCGATACTACTAATGCTCGTTCAATGCATCAGTTGTATCAGTACAACATGCCCATGTGAATATAGGTATTCGACATTGATTATTGAGGACAATTATGCTTTCAAGAATGAAATCGATGCTTGCAAGCATGACTCCTATCATTACAAGAATGATGCCGATGTCTACAAGCATGACACATATACTTACAAACATGATACGTATGCTTACAAGCATAATACACACGCTGACAAGGACAACACATATGCTGAGGAGCATGATGCCTATGCTTGGAATCATGATTTCTATGCTTATAATCATGATCTCTATGGTATAGACACGACACATATGCTTACAAGTATGATGCTTATGCTAACCAGCATGTCTTCTATGCTAAAAGAACAAGAATGTTTTTACAAGCATGACACATACACTTATAAGCATGAGTTTTATGCTTACAGGCATGAAACCTATTAAAAAACACTCAATGCATATTCTTACAAGCATGATGCCTGTGCTTATAAGTATGACGCCTGTGCTTACAATTATGATGCCTATGCTTAGAAACATGAAAACTACCGTTACAAGCATGACACCTATGCTTACAAGTACAAAGCCTACACTTACAAGCATGATACCAATGCTTACAAGCATAATGCCTATGCTTGCAAGCATGATTCATATGCTTAGAAGCATGACATCTATGCTTCAAAGCAGGTTGCCTATGCTCATAGGCATGACGCTCATGCTTCCAAGCATGATGGCTATGCTTACAATCAGGACACCAATACTTACCAGCATGATGCCCACGTGTACAAGAATAATGCCTATTCTTACAAGCATGATGCGTATGCTTACAAGAAAAACGCCTATATCTACATGCTTGATACATTTGCTTACTAGCATGATGCATATGCTTACAAGGATGATACCTGTGATTATAAATCCGGGGAAATCGGGTGTCGGATCCATTTGAGTCAGGTGGTACAAAAAAGGGAAACTCAGCCCATTTGCGGGATGGAAGGTCTTGGTCTGGTGTTGGACTGTCCGGTAGCCCTAATAAGGAGTGGTTGTGCTTTTACCCATTGGTAGCGGGGCGGCGAGTGCAGGTCCACTTAGATTCAAAGGGGCCTGAGTTTTTTTCATGACCAAAATCGCTGGCCACGGACGGGGTGGTGCAGCGGTCCCATGAGCGTGAGGTGAGGAGGCTACAGCAACTGCAGCTAGGACAGAAGATAGGGACAGGGATGATGAGCGCGTGGACAGCAGTGGATCCCCTCCCCCACCAACAGTATCCACAACTGTGGAGGCTGACAGACCAGCAGCTGTAGTGCAACAACGTGGCCGATAAAAGAGAAGAAGAAAGAGAAGAAGAGCGTTGTGGAGGCTACTACAGCCAACACCATGGAAGAACTCTTTGCCACCACGGAGGCTGAGCCCGTGATCACATCACCAGACTCCCTTGAACAGGAGGTGGACGACTGGAAGAAGGAGAAGCGGATGTCTTGATGGACCAACATTCCGTACTATTTTCATGACAATGCAGACAAGTTCCTATCATTTGCACTGCTTGTTTTGTATCTCATTGCTATGCTTGCCACAATCACACCATGTGAGTACATGTTTTAACTTCGTTGTAGGGTCATCATCCCGTATCGACACTCTTTGAACAACATGACTGTGCAAGATGTTTTGATGCTGAAAACCTATATCAATGATCCTGAACTCTTCAGGTGTCCTGTTTCCCCAGATGGTGTTGTACCAGGATTGCACGAGGAGGAGAAGAAGGAGCGCGTGTGGCGTAGGGTTGCCAGCTGGGTGGCTGTAGCAGATAAGTTGAAAGCTCTTAGCTGCAATACTCGAGAGGAGGATACAGTGAGGGACGACGATGCAGACGGGAATGGAGAGGGGGAATGAGAAGCTCCGCCTGTGGAGTCATCGCAGGACAACAAAAACGGTGACGACGACCATGACGAAGACGACGATAACAACAAAGGCAGTGATAATAGCAATGGAAAAGGGGACGGTACAGAGGATGACGAACTCGCAAGCCGCTTTTCTCTTAGCCTTTGGGATGATGAAGTAGTTCAAATTACATAGACATGCTCTGTTGAGCAGACCTTCTATGTTTTCTGATGTGCTTGTGGCCAGTTGTAGCAAGTAGTGGGGTACCGGGGGGGTTCACCATGACTCCCCTCCAGAATCATTTGCAATGGTCCATATGCTGCTTGCTCATGGCCTATGGGTAAAAATAAATACATTTCTTACTTCGCCTTCATTCCTCTGTGGAAATTCCATGTTCCACCAATTTCATAACTATTCACTTGGTACTGATACATGTTTGCACTCATAGAAATATATGTTGTACAACAGATTCTAACTAGTGACTTGATTTTTACACATGCCAAATTATGAAAACGTTTGTAACTAATGGATTGATCATAAGCCAATGTAAGATTAAGGTTGTAACTAATGACTTGACTTAAGTAATGAGTTGACTCTATGTTGTACACTTGTATGTTGCAATGCAGTAGTGCCTACATGAGTGGTCAGGTCACAAAGTAGGTATGCAGGAAATTGTCGAAGTAGTGAAAGGTAGAGTTGGATGGAGTGGTCATGACACTTAGGAGGTATGCATTGCCACACCCCTCAACTTGAAATTTCACTGGTGCTGAAATCATGTGGATTAGTGAAACAAGTCTGGAGGACTCACAAAGCACAGAACTCGCGAGTCCTAAGAAAGACTCACGTGTCTAGTTCCAATGTTTGATTCGTATAGGTGAATCCAGTTCCTTTTCCAGATTCGTGAATCAGGACTTGTGTACAGGATTAACCACAAATTCCCATTTCCATGAAGGGAAAAAGTGCTCTGTGATGTCGCTATTGTTGGTGAGATTCACCTGAATTTGAATGAAATGTTCCAACATTGCAACGGCACGTGCAACTTTGTCCTCGGGTATTGCACGATAATTAATATTGCTGGGAGGTGGATACACGCTACCGTCAAAATCAGGATCGCTTTGAAAAAAATACTGCAACATATAGTATGTGGAGGATGGAAATCATATTTGCTAATATTCCATCCATTTTACCCAAACATCCTGCCAAATCCATGTCAATCACAATGTACTCAAAACAAAGTTGTTGAAAACAGTTGAGTCCGTAGTCTCCCTCCATCACACCCTTGATACACCAAGCACACACACACACAAACACACACACACACATACATACACACACACATACACACACACACACACACACACACACACACACACACACACAC
>SZWC01000063.1:46175-73372 GCA_023375785.1 Penium margaritaceum
CACACACACACACACACACACACACACACATACACACACACACACACACACACACACACACAGCTCACTGTTCTGGAAAACACCCTCGTGATTAATAGTGAACTCCGAAAAATCTTGAATGTGACGCACAAAATGATTCCGAGACCTCCGCCTCCCGAGTGAGATGGTGCGCCACTTCCATGGGCAATAGCTTACCATCTACTGAAGTGTAATGCATCCGAAGAACACGCAACAAGAGGTGAACCAAAAAAGAACAAAATAATGTCAGGAAAGTTCACGCACAATGACCACGCTCGAGCATGTCCTTGATACTATTAAGTGAAAGGCACCCATTATCCATCCACTCAAAACCTTTGGGACCTCTTGTTTTTGTGGAATATTAAGACTCAACGCAATTATGGAATCTGGAAAGAACACACTCTTTTTCGTTTTCATGTCCATGCCATCCAAACCGGCAGGTAACTGAAAAAACGTGTCTTGAGTTACTTCAAGATGCCAAATCGAAGATTGCATCAGAGGTTGGGTGGTATAATTGGCTTCCTCCTCCGTATTTGCTTCTATACCTATTAGTATGATCATAAAACATAGAGAAAAATCCAGAGAAATAGAAACCATACATCGTTATCCATGAAGCCTACGTACCCGTCAACTCAATTATCGACCGCGGGACGATAAGAAGGAGATGGTTAAACAGACCATCTCTATTGTCAGATAACCAGTACTTCAAAAGGTAAAAAAGCTGAGTCGCAACATGTGTGCTCTCAACCACTCTCTCGGCTTTCAGGGACACTGTCTCCCTACACCTGTCCGGTCCATCAGCCAACCTGAGGAGCTATGGCCTGTCAGTATCACGTCCACCCTACAAAACATGTTCAAACCCAGCGTCAAAGGATGAAGGTTATGGTCATCCGGTCAAAAGGATGACAATGCATAAGAAAAGAAACAAAAAATGAAGCCCACACATACTTTGTAAGAATTGAATCCAATAATACATCCGTGCATCTTGTTAGTGCACACCAACATGTAGACATTAGATGGCACCATGATCTCATGCTTTTTCTCATATGTCACAGCATGACAGAAGAAAAAACATCAACACAATACTCGACATCAATCAAAGATATGTAACTTATGGAGAGGGTTACTGCCATGAACCACATAGGCACACCCCCGGCATGCACCGTTGGAAAAGAACTATCAGATTATTCAATTGAATTCAAATCCACAGTGGATGGATCTCTCCTTGGCACAACAATGTTCTTCATCAAAGAAAGCTCATTGATTAGTCTAGTCTATGGCTTGACACAAACAACTGTCTGTTTCCAGCAGCGATTCAAATCCATTTTATAGTAATTCATGGTGTTGTGGACTGCACCGATGGCATGAACGTTTCCCATTCCCGATATCTACAGCTATCTAGACAAAAACATTGGATTCACCTCTATCACATCCCCCGTCTGTAGCGGGAGGGCTGGTCCGGCCCTCCCACCTCGTGATAGCCAGGGGGTGGCCGCGAGCCACCCCTCGCTATTGTGAGGGTTGGCCGGTGGCCAGCCACCCGCTGGCTACCGGCCGGCCGGCGGCCGGCCGGCTGGGTGGCCGGCGGCCGGTCAAGTGATCGGCCAGCCACACGCGGGCAAGCCAGCAACCGCCATACAAGCTGGTGGCTCGATCGGCGGCCAAGAGGCCATGAGGCCTCAAGGGCCGAGGCTTGTAACTTCGTGTCCTCGCCCTCGCTTGCCCTCCTCGCTCACGAGAACAAGCGAGGATGAGGGATAGAGCAAGAGCGAGGAACAAGGGGCGCACAAGAAAAGTCAGCACAAAATTGCCGATCGTGCCTCGCACGCAATGATTTCATGCCGACGTGTCAAATCAGAAACTCAAGTTTGTTTAGGACAAACTGCAAGTTTCGAAACCGGAAAACGCGTTCAAACTCACGAGTTCGAGGTAGTATCCCCTCAGTTTGGACCCAGAATGAGGGGGTTAGGTAAAAATGGAAATGAACCTCCAGAGACTCGAAATATTCGAGTCTCCCTGCTCTAGGTAGTTGTTGACGATTACTCCTCAGTTGTGCGAGGGAGAAGACCCCTTACGCGAACTGAGAACTACATTATGCGAACTCCAACGACGACTTCAGAGTAGGAGCTCGAGGTACCGGCCCGTTACAGTGGTTCTCAGAGCCAAATGACCCATGCGGTCAAGGGTTTGACAGAAACGGCAGCTATGTAGCATATAAAACGCTACCGGCAGCTTCAAGCAGCAGCAGAAACACCAAAAAGCACTACGATGTCTACACGTAAAAGATTGAATTGTCGTAAAGTACGTTGGAGAGCTAAAAAGAGCTCTACTTGGTGGAGCGTGTTCCCTCTAGTCTCTCCTCACTTCCAGAGAGCTAGGGGAATTTTTGTGGGACGGGATGTACAGTGTCGACCTCCAAACCACCAAGTTTTTCACCCCTTTTCAAGGTTCCATCCTCCTTCAATCCAAAATTTGGGACAACATTTTTTCCTAAGACCAGGAGCTCTCACGACCTGAGCTCACCCAAAAAAAAGAGGAAGGAAAACACCTTCAAGATTTTGGCAGCTTCACCAATGCCGCCGGCTCAAGGGAGACAACGCCGAAGAATGCGAGAGGCGTCAAGGAGCATGAAGAGAAGACCAAGGATGACAAGAAGACAAAGGGAAGACAAGGAATTAGAAGAGAGAGTGAAGGAGTTGCTAGGACTTGCTAGATCTCCTTTCCCATTCTTTCTCCTTGTTTTATGAGCGGCACTCACATTTAATTTTGTCATTCCCTTGTATTCTAATTTTCAGTTTTCCTAGGTACTAGTTCTTGCCAATCGCCGTGACTCACGGCTTAAGAAGACTAGTTTCAAAATCCATGCCCTTGTGCCGACGTGGCAGCCTAGGAAAGTAGAAATTGTAATTAAAATTGCGACACTGATCGTGAGAGCAAGATTTTAGGAGGCGATTCATCCTCAAAGTTGTGGGGTGATCCTCACAACGGTCTTCACGTGCTAGTTGCACAAGTGACGAGATGGCAAGTGCTGGACCATCCAAGACCAACAAGGTCAAGGTGGTGACGGCCTCACAACACACCCTCGGCGGACTCCAAATTATGGGAGCCGTCGCTGCGAGCACGGTTGCCAATCCAAAGGCAACCGTACCGCCAAAGGCAACCGTATCGCCAAAGGCAACCAACGCCAACCTTGGTGACACCGTGCGGAGGCTACAAAAGTGCTCTACGAGAACGTCAACGTGCACGTGGACGACCCCCACGCGACACATGACGTGATGGAGGAGGATCTCCCAGAAGGGGACCCCGACAAAGAGTACGACACCGACGATGGCGAAGGCGATGAGGATCGCGATCATCGCCATCGTTGTGCGGTGAACTCGAGCCGCTTGCTCGAGAAGGGCAAGGCTCTCACCGCATCGCTTGAAGCTATCGACAGCAGCGAGACTGCCGAGATCAACAAGGGCACCGAAAGCAGCCACGCAAGAAGTCCCCACGAGAACGAGCCGGATGACGTCGCCGCGAAGGCAATTCGCGATGACCGCCGCAAGCTTGCGGAGTTTTCCGCTGAGGTGGCGGGCCAACTCAAGATCACCACTGATGGTGGAGGTACGGCACCACTCATAGGAGTAGGGGCGAACTCCCCTTCCTACGATGTGGCAGCAATGGGGCAGGGCAGCGCCCACTCAAGCGCTGTCGCTGACGATAGTTCTTTTCGAAAGGTGGGACTCCTTGGAGGCGTGTACGTGAACCGTACCCTCGTGCACTAGGTAAAGGTGCAAAGACAACGCGGGGCCCTAGAGGCTATTTCCGATGCTCTGAAGACATCAGAGCTCATGTTTGTGTTCACCAACATGCTGGCCCACGTTGGACAGAGCATCATGGACCTCGACCGTGACCGCCAGCTGCAGTGCCTTGCGGCCCATGAGGCAAGCCGCCGATGCAACGATCTTGACAAGGTGTTGCGAAGTGTGACCTAGGTGCAGATGCAGCAGCAAGCGTAGCGTGTCGCAGCTGCGGATGCCACTGCCAGTGGTAGCGACGACTTGCCATGAACACGTCCTTCCTCCATAGTGTGGAGATCTTCCAAAAGGGCGTGAAGCTGATCGACTTGCTGAATCGCATGGAGCACGTTCTACGTGTCCACAAGGCTCCACTCAGCTAGTGGAGTGACCTTGCCACGTCGCGGCTTGAAGACAAGCTCTTCAAGTATGTAGTCTAGGAGTGGAATGCGCAGCAACCGCACCTCCAGTGGAAGGCCATGTCGTGGAAGGATTTCTGTGCAATTATGCGTAAGTCGTGCACCCAGCATGAGGAGGCACAGCGCGGCTTCCACAAAATCAAGGACTTCAAGTACCTGGAGTGCATGCTCTTAGAGTACTTGCCTGACGGTTTTGCATGTGAGAAGCTGAAGGACAAGACCACCACAACGGCAACCGGCTATGCTTGGACAAGTTGGAGGGCGTTGCAGGACTACATGAGTGAGGTGTATTTGGCGAACGCGAAGCACTACTCGGATGCACATTCGAACGCGCGTGCACAACAAGGTAGTGACATGGACATGGATGCTGCGGGGACTAGAGGAGTAGCCAGGCAGTGGGGCGGGGCCAAGGGCAAGCAGCCTGCAAACCCTCCACTAAAGAAGACTGGCAGTTACAAGACCCCAAACTACAAGCGCAGCCGCGACAATGACGAGCTGCACGCGGCATGTGAGCATTGCAACACAACATTTTGCGATGGACTCTACCACAACTGTATGCTGCCTGGTCACATTAGGGCTCAGTTCCCTGAGGTTGCTGTTGGTGGACAAGAGCCTACAGTGTAAGCCGCAGCAGTAGCATCTCGTGGTGAGGATGCAGTACGAGGTCGCGGACAGGGCCGTGGACAGGGTCGCGATCGTGGCAATGGGCTTGGCCACGGTAATGGACAAGGCCGTCTGGCGGATTTTCCCCACCCCTGAGTGACGTTAGTAGGGACCCCTCAGGGGTAAGACTTGATCACGAGTGTAGGTTCATGTTTTCAGACGAGGATGTTAAAGAATTTGAGTTTTGAAGAGTTCAAAAAATTTCCATTGTTTTCTCTCCTCTCATTGAACCTCATTCTGCACTGGCTAATCGACATTGCCAACTAAATCTTACATCACCTGACGAGATGTATGACCGAACCTGCTTGGTGGTGGCGACACCGACCACTATGCAGGAATTGTGTAACACAGCGATTGAAGTAAACGCCCTCAAAGCGATGAGTTCAATCACGTTCACGGTACCTTCAATCAACGATTTCAACCAAGTGAAATTTCAAGACTAGAAGGTGCTAGCAGAACTCACACATGCCCACAAGACGTAGACTAGAGTAGGTGAATCATAGGAGGTGTGGCATCCGCTGTCTAGATTCCGTGTTTATCACAAACTTAGCTTGCCATCGTCCAGCCTGTTCACTCATAAGAGTGGAGGCAACATGACGATGCAGTTCAAAGGACACCTAGCTGGTGCTCCTGTGAACGTACTTGCTGACACTGGAGGAGACAGCTATTTTGTGAGCCTTGGCTTTATCCACCAGGTTGACCTGAAGTACGAGCAATCAAATGGCGCAGTTGTTCTTGGTGACGATCGTACGGTACCCGTGATTGGTACTTGTAAAGCGAAAATTTGTATTCAAGGGTATGCACATTTTGTCACGTTGAAGGTACTCAACCTCCTTGACCGATTTGACGTGGTGCTAGGCGGTCCCTGGCTCCGTGAAAACAAGGCTCTAATGTGCTTTGAATCAAAGCTTTTGATCCTCTGAAAAGGACAACGTCGCTTTACGTTGATTCTGAGTACGAAATTATCATCGACCCGACTCAAGGTCCATACCAGCTTGACTTCGATGCAGGTAAAGGGACGTATTCGACAAGTTTGTCGATACTTCTTGGCTCTGTTGCAGAAAGTGGAGGAGGACATCGAGGAAGACATGCCACAACAGACCAAATCACCATTGGCGGAGTTCTTGGGTGTATTCTTAGACCCACCGGCTGGGCTTCTACCAAAAAGACACATGGGTCACACGATTCCGCTGCAATCAGAGGCAACTCCTCTGTTCAGACCCATGTAATATCTTAGTCTAGTAGAAAGGCAAGAGGCCACATGCCAAATCAAAGAGTACCTTGTAAAAGGATAGATTGAGCCAAGTAGCTCATCGTACGGTCCGCTGATCCTTTTTGTGAAGAAAAAAGACGGTGATTTACGCATGTGCGTGGATTACTAGGAGTTGAAGAAGCTGACAGTGAAAATTCGATTCCCCTTACCGTGGATTGAGAACCATTTTGACCAACTCCAAGGGGAAAAGTATTTTCATCCTTGGATTCGTCCCAAGGATACCATCAAAATCTGCATCACGGAAGATGATCTTCCCAAAACTGTGTTTTGAACGCACATGGGACACTATCAGTTCTGGGTGTTATGCTTCGGGCTAACGAACGCCCCGGCAACCTTCCAAGGAGAAATGAACTGAACGTTTGCCAAGAAACTCGGTCAGTTTGTCTTTGTGTACTTAGACAACATCTTAGTTTTCTCCAATTCAATGGAAGAGCACATAGAACATCTGCGCGCAGTCTTCGCAATCCTTCAAGAACAGAAGTTCTATGCGAAAGTAAGCAAGTGCAAGTTTACACAAGATGAGCTTGAATACCTTCGAAACATCGTTGGCAAGGATGGCATCCGTGTTGACCCATGAAAGGTCTAAGCTGTTGTAGACTAGACATGCCCGATAAATATTGGGCAGATTCGGTCTTTCATCAGCCTTGCAAACTACTTTTGATGGTTTATGCAAGGGTATTCGACCCTGGTAGCACCGCTAACCAGACTCATGCAAAAAGACGTGCCCGAGGAATGGATATCTGATTACAAGAACTCTTTCCTCAATGTCAAAGAGCTTCTATCCACAGTGCCCGTCCTAGCTCTTCCAGATCCATCACAACCGTGGGAGGTTTGATGTGATGCGTAGGTAGTAGGACTCACAGCCGTCCTCATGCCAAAAGGTCACCTAGTTACCTATGAGAGCCGAAAGTTCATCCCCACGGAAACGCGGTACACAACTGGGGATCAAGAGCTCCTTGCGATAGTACACGCTTTCAAGATGTTGCATTGCTACGTTGCAGGTGCTGAAGGGGGTGTGAGGATCATGACCGGCCATAATCCATTGGTGTTTTTCCAAACACAACCAAACCTGTTAAGACAACAGGCACGTTGGAGTGAATACCTAAGTCGATTCTCGTTCACATGGGAATATCAGCCAAGACGCATCAATGTGGCCGATCCACTAAGCCGACAGCTTGTCGAAATTAAAGCAACCACAGAGGTCGGTGGGTGTTTTATGGCTATTGGAACAACAATAGTATAATCACTAGATCCTCGTGCACATCTGCGGCAATCACCACCAGAGATTACCAATTACAATGGTTTTGTAAACAGGATCCGGATGGGATACTGTGTGGATTCTCGCTTTCAAAACTCTCAAAATCTGGACAAGTACGGCTTGGTAGAGGCGACAAGAATATTCTGGCACGGAGAACAAGTTGTTGTGCCAAACTCGGGAGAACTTTGAGCAAAGATTATCTCCTAGATCCACGACCGCCGGTCGCAGGTCATGTGGGACCTTGACAAACTAGATAGGCACTCTCAGACTACTATTGGTGGCTAGGATGGAGTGTCGATGTCCGTAAGTATTGCATGACATGCAATCCATCTCTTCGGAATAAGGCTAGTAACAAAAAGCCTGCTGGACTCCTCCAACGGCTTCCCATTCCTGGGACTTCATGGGAGTACATCAGCATGAACTTCATTACTGGTCTTCCAGACACGGCCCGTGGCCACGATGTAATACTAGTGGTTGTGAATATTCTGATGAAGATGACACACTTTATTCCTATAACCACTGATGTGAACGCAGAGGAAACCACTCGTTTCTTCTCTGAGGGTGTTGTAAAGTACCACGGCTTGCCGGTGCACATTATCTCTAATCGAGATAGAAACTTTGCTAGTACATTCTTGCAAAAGATGCACAAGTAATTCGGCAGGGATTCACAAATGTCAACGGGATTTCACCCTCAAACGGATGGACAAACAGAGCGTATGAATTGTACTCAGGAGCAGATTCTCCGCATGTACGTGGACCTTACCATGCATGATTAGGACAAATTCCTAGCACCGGTAGAGTTTGCGGTGAAAAACTCGGTGAACGAGTCTACGCAGTTCACACTGTTTGTGTTGTATAGTGGTCGGCATCCAGGGGTACCCTCTTCATTGGTGAAGAGTGGGAGTACAGAAGGGCAGGCTCCTTCTGCTCAAGCCTTTGCTAAGCGCATCGACTCCTTGTTACAAGAGGTGAAGGGTCGCCTTCAACTACCTCGACAAGGACAAAAGGCATATGCCGACAAAGGTCACCGAGAGGTCTCGTTTGACATCGGTGACAAAGTGCTGCTTAGCACTAAAAACGTTCGGCTGAAGTCGGCAGGGACAAGAAAACTTCTACCACAGTGGATTGGGTCGTTTCCCATTGTGGCACGCATCGGGCCAGTGGCATACCGATTGCTACTTCTGCCGAGTATGAAGACACATGATGTGTTTCATGTCAACGGCTGGTGCCATGCACGGCAGACGAAACTGTTCAGCCATCGCCAGAAGTCCTTGCTGCTGACGGCCAATACGAGGTCCTTCGCCTACTCCAGCAATGAGAGCGTACTCTTCGGTTGCACGTTGTTAGCGAGTACCTCGTTCGTTGGGCCGGTGGTACACCTGAACATAACTCATGGGAGACCGAATATTGGTTGCCTACAGGGGTGGTCAACGAGTACTTGAGCAAGCTTGCAGCTTGCACAGATGGATGCGTGGCAGAAGGTACCATCTGAATGTGGAAAACGTGCACAACATTCCCACAGGACAGCATTCATGGACAACGACCATGGGAGGTTGGGGATGCCTAACATGGTTGTTGCACGGACACTCCAGCCAAAAGGGAGGAGGCCGCTAGCTGTGCTGACTAACAAGCTACAGCTTAGGTCCAAGTGCCATGCACGTGTTCATGTTTAGCTGGTGATTGAAGCTATTAATTTTCTTTCACAATGTTGACATTTCACTATCTGGTATTCTCACTTGTTGGTCATGAACCGGGACGGTTCATAACATGTAGAGAGGAATATAGCGAGGGGGTCCATTCGGCGCTCCCACCTCGCGATAGCAAGGGGGTGGCCACGATCCACCCCTCGCTATTGCGAGGGTTGGCTGGTGGCCAGCCACCCGCTGGCCACCGGCCCGCCGGCGGCCGGCCGGCTGGATGGCCGGCGACCGGTCAAGTGACCGGCCGGCCACCGTCGATCAAGCTGGTGGCTCGATCGACAGCTAAGAGGCTGTGAGGCCTTGAGGGCCTAGGCCTGTGGGCTCGTGCCCTTGCCCTCGCTCGCCCTCCTTGCTCAGGAGAACAAACGAGCACGATGGATAGAGCGAGAGCGAGGAGCGAGGAGCGCATGAGAAATTTTGGCGCAAAATCAATGATTGTGCCTCGCACACGACGATTTTGCACCGATGCATCAAAAAAGAAACTTGAGTTTGTTAAGGAGAAACTACAAGTTTCTAAACCGGAAAACTCGTACAAACCCACGAGTTTGAGACCCAGGAAGAGGGGTTTAGGTAAAAACAGAAATGGGCATCTAGAGACTCGAAAAATTCGAGTCTCCCTGCTCTGGGTCGTCGATGACGATTGCTCCTCAGTTCTGCGAGGGGGAAAACCCCGTACGGGATCTGAGAATGCCATTCTGTGAACTATGACGACGACTTCAGAGCAAGAGCTGGAGGTACCGGCCCGTTTCACCGTCTCACTCTTGAAAAAAAATCCTCTAGATTTACTGCAATTGAGCAAGACCAAACTCAGGAAACGTCTGACAAGCATTGATGGATCCGTGCCAGCCACAAGCGCCAACTGCTTCATATTCATCCACATTCCACCAAAAACCATCTTAAAATCTAGAAGTACGCTCTTGTAGTAGTTCAGTACATCTTCCAGCCACTAAGGCTTTATCTCTCGACCTTGAAAGAAGAAAGGCATTTCTTAAGCCTTATAGCAATCTACCTATCCATAGTTATTTTTTGCATAGATAGCTATGTCCCTGGATTAGCCTGTACACACCCTGCAAATCATGAATATAGCTCATTCTTGTAATGTGCCGTTCAGGCAGGCTGACGATGAACATAGTGAGATATTCACATACGTAATGACTGTATTTGGCAATAGCAAGTGCAAAGTAAACCTCAACGGAAGAATGAGTATGCAGTTCCAATGAAACGCCAAAGATTTCAACAAGAGTCATTGTATCATTTATCAAGACCAGAACAACAAGTGCTTTTCCACATGGCTCCATGCACACAAAGATACACAGGACAATACATAAGGAATACACGTGCTATAAACCAACACGACAAACATTAGTTGTCCATCTTTCATGACCTAGAAAATCAGCCCCTTTTTAATTTCCCCGCCTTGTGACAGACAGAGACGTGGATTACCTCAGGAAAAAATGAAAGCATTCAGAGAACCTGACCTCACAAGAAAATTAATACAACTGAAATGAAAACACAATACTTCGCCTTCAGTATAAGACCTAGTCACAGCACAATCCTAAATAATTGCACAAAAAGCACCCAATACACCACACTTAGCCGCACATTTCAATCATTGACATCAAGCCAACACCAAAGTCACAAAGCCACTTTACAACAGAAGACTTATTCATTATTTTCATATTCCAATGCCATAGTACATTAATCAAATTTTGAAGTGTTCTTCAACATAATAGTGTTACCATGCCAAGTCACATAAAAAACACGATCACACGAATGAACATAGTTATTGTCAGTGATATCAAGATTGTGAATGCTACCGGATATGTTCATTGATACCCCAAACGCATGTGGAACATATTCTCCTTCAACTTAAACAAATAGAAACATAGACAAAGTAATGATACAAAACATATGCCCCGTACAGAAATTCCAAGTGAAAACCATGTCTACTACATACATAGTCATGTGATTGTCACATTGATAATGCCAACATGTCTCAAGGTAGCCATCACAATACTTCTTAATTTACACTATATGTATTCATTGCATAATTAGAAGAACATAGTCTAGACATCCACGGACATTACGTACATGTACTGGTTCCAAAACATTTAATGAACATATAATGCAAGCAGACTTTACTCACACAGCACAACTAAATACCATTATAGGATGGTAAAATGCAACTATCCATGATTTTTACGTACTCAAGATAGGTTTGGGTGTGAACTCATAACATCCCCCTCCCTTTGTTCACTTCCATATCGACCACAAAGAAAATTATACGCACTACCCCACTAAAATGAAGCTTACTAACAGTGCACACAACAAACCAAATTATCCCCAAACAATTTCAGTGCTTATAAAGATGCATGTGTTAGAAATGAGCAAAAACTATGCTCCAATGAGGGCCAGGGGAGAAGTCCTACCTTCTCCCCTGACCCTCTACAGCCTACTCTACTCTACTTCTGCCCTGTTGGAACACGCAGAGAGGGTAATCCCATGCCTCCACCAGTCCACTCAAGTGTACCTGTTTGCGACAGGACACCTGTGAGCAACAGAGTATATCATGTGGGACTTAACACAAGTGGGCGAAGAGGTTTGGAGAAGCTTTGATGGACCGCAGTGGTAGACATGGAAGACCGGACCAGAACGGCGGACAGGTTTTGATTATCGATCTCATGATCAATCACCGAACAACACCAATGGCCTGCGACCTCCAGATAAACTACACTCTACGTTCCACGACCGATGCATAAATCTGTGAAGGACTGTGAGAAGAGAGGGGGGGATAATGGATGATTGACCGGAGGGGACGCGAACATATCCTCACCTATGGGATGGTTCGGGTACACTTGGTAGAACACTGTTCAAGGACTGTCGTTGTGCATGATGCGACATGCAAGACGTGAATAGTGACAAGAGTACATAAGCAATTATTTTAGCTAGTTCATTTTTCTACTAGTTAGATCCAGAGTGTAGCTACCCTTATACCCCAGAGTTAGAGTTTCTTGGATCAAGGATTCTGTTCTATCTCTCTCATCACAGTGTGCTGTGGATCTGGTTTGGACAAGCCTGTGTTGATCCATACAAGTATGCGATTGGTTTGCGCTGTCTTGTAAGAGTTCGTTGTGACATTTAATGATCCATATTTCTAACAAGTGGTATCACAGCAGGTGTGTCACAAATCTCTTGAAGACTGGTTGCGCCGTCCCCCTAACCCTAAAGACAAGAAACAGCACCATGGCGGGCTTTACCAGTGGTGGTCTGGGTGACCACTTCAAAGTACAACCTTTGATGGAGCCGACTACAGTGAATTTGCATTTAACATGAAGATGGTGTTCCTGGCAAAAGGATTATGCGGCGTTGTCTCAGATCCCCCAGATCAGACACTGGATGCAAATGCCACTACTAAAGAGAAACAACTATGGAAGCGGCAGTGTGACCAAGCATTTGCCATATTGGCAATGCAGGTTCAAACAGACTAAAGTCCTTGATCAGAGACAAGAATGCATCACTTGACCCAAGAATTGTGTGGGTAGCACTCTATCAACGTTATAAAAAAGTCAGTGACTGTGAACTTCACAACCAGCTTATTCAGTTTTGTGAACTCAAGATGGGAGAGGCCACCAGATTGGAAGATCATGTGGCCCAACTCAAGCAACTGGTTGAGCGCATCACCGCCATGGGTCAGGCACTCTCTGAGAAAGTGGTGGTACTGCAATTATTTGCCAGTTTACCCTCCAGATTTAACACTACCATTGAGCAGCTGCTTTCTTTTCAAGCAGCTGTTGCTCCTTGTTTCAAGAACAAGGAGCAACATTTGACTGCAGGCTCCAAAATCTTGAAGCAGCTAGATTAATACCAGCACCAGTACCAGCTCAAGGCGGATGAAGAGCACGTGCAGCACAAGTACCTCTGGTACCTGCTGTTGGTGCATATGAGTCACCCTACTGCTCTTGGATTTCAACGAATGGAATATTGCGAATTATAAAATCTATGAATTAGACGAGATTTTTAAGGTTTGAATTATTTTGGTAGTCCTTAATGGTCGAATCTGCATCAAATGGTACCTTGATTTCAACGTTTTGTAAGGAGAAAAACACCTTTGAAGTTTGAAATCCCTTAGCCTTTGACATAAAATTCGCTTTCAATTATTTATATGGCATGTAGAATTCATTGAACAAAAAATTGTATCACATTCAATCAACTTAAAAAATAGCTAATATCGAAATCAAAGAGCAGTAGGGTAATCCTCGAACGAGCCTGTGAGTCGCTTTTCAGAACTGAAGGAAAATTTCTCAAAAGTGCCGAGGAAGTTGAAGCAGCCTTGGCTGCTAGGATGGGACATCAGCACTTCTACCAATGGCCAAAATTCCACGGCCATGGTCAAGGTGGTTTCTTTACCACATATATTCCATCACATGCTCCCCAACGACTCATGTCACAAGGAGGCATCATCCAACCAGGTGCACCTGGAAGCAAACGGTTCGAGCATGTGAAATGCTGGAATTGTCAACAACTTGGCCACCTCAACAGATATTGTGACAAACCAAGACGGCCATGGCACCCAGCTACACAACATGCTCTTCTGACTACTGGACTAGAGGCAGAGCAGTTCCCTACCACTTTTGTGTCTGCACTCTTGAGCAACATCAAGCAAATGATGACACAAATGGCTCAAGGCTGGACCCAGTTGATACATCATATGGAGGCAAGCAATACCACTATCAACTTTATCCCTGCAACTAAAGATCTTCCTGTCCCCATGTCTCATTTTGATATCTCTCATCAGCCGACCTCTGAGTCAGACAATTTCATCATTGGAGAAATGGCCCTCTACTCCATTGACCGTGTCTTCCTCTTGGCTTCAAGAATCCTAGCCTGGATTTTAGACTACGGCAGTACTAGACATATGACATGCAACAGAACCTGGTTCACTGATTTCAAGGAATTCAAAACTCCCAAACCAGTTCGACTTGGGGATGGCCAAATCATCCCAGCCATTGGGATTAGTACAGTTCGTTTGGCCATCTCTTTTGAAGGCAAGGTGGCCTCCAGGACGTTTGCAGAAGTTTTCTTTGTACCAGAACTAGCAAGGAATCTTCTCTTTGTAACATGACTGAATGACAACGGCTACAAAGTTATTTTTGACACTGACAAGAGTTGCCGCATTTATGCCAAGGGAGGCAACATTGTTGTAGAAGCCAAATGAGAAGGCAACCTCACCATTCTACCAACCATGGAATCAGAGGCTGATGAAGGCACTAATGAAGTGTCTCTTGCTGCCTGTGGCCCTTCCACAGCCCCAGCCCCTAGAAAAGACACTTTAACTGTTCTATGGCATCAACGACTTGGCCATGTTGATTTCACAACGTTGGCGGCTATGTCCAAGGTAGCTGTGGTGGAATCACTATCCACTAACCTGCCCAAGCGTGCCTCCGTCTGCTGTGAAGGTTGCCTTGCAAGTAAACAGAGTCGAGACAACTTCAAACCCTATTCTGATGTCAGAGCTCCTGCCAAGCTTCGTCTGGTTCATATGGATTTGTGCTGCATCAAGGACGCCTCCATCTCTAGCAAACACTATTTCCTGGTTCTTTGAGACAATTTCACCCATCACGTTTGGGTCCAGTTCCTTCAACACAAATATGAAGCCGCTGACCACATCATCACTTGGATTAGACGGGCTGAAAACAAGACTGACACTCCTGTGAAAGCCGTGCGATCTGACAGTGGTGGAGAGTTTGTCAACAAGACCCTCACCACTTTCTACGAACATAACGGTATGGAACATCAACGTACAGTTCCACATACTCCATAACAAAATGGGCGTACTGAACAGATGAACATGACTCTCCTTGAAAAAGCCTGGTCTATGCTTCATGCTGCTGGCCTTCCCAATAGTTTCTGGGCTGAGGATGTCAACACTGCCTGGTATCTCATCAACAGGATTCCTTGCAAACGTTTTCAGGGTCAACAAACTCCATATGAGGCCTGGCATGGTCGTCAACCCAACATTGGACATCTTCGTGACTTTGGCAGCATGGCCTATGCCTCGGTCACCCCTGCTGCCAGAGATAAGTTGGCCTCTCACACCAAGAAGGGCGTTTTGGCGGGCTATGATGACAACAATCAGGCCTACCGACTGTGGGATCCTACTACCCGCACAATTTTCAAGAGTCGCAGCGCCACCTTTCATGAAACTCTAACCGACCGTGTTGCTGCAACTCCTAATGCCCCACCTGAACTTCTTCTCATCCCTCTTGATTCTCAACCACCACTTCCACCTCAACATCCTGTTGACCTTGGCCCTCATGACCGGCATCATTACACCAATCATTCCTGCTCAAGATCTCCCACCGGGTGTCCCTGTGGTGACCTGCAAATGGATCTTCAAAGCTAAGCTTGACTTGCATAGTGCCCTTGACAGATACAAGGCTCGGCTGGTGGCTTGAGACTTCAACCAGGTTCAGGGTGTCAATTACAGTGACACATTTGCGCCGGTCGCTAAGTACTCCAGCATTCGCGTCATCTTGGCTCCAGCAGCTCATGAACGCTGGTTCCTTCACCGGATGGATGTTAAATCTGCTTTTCTGAATGGTGATCTGGAGGAGGACGTCTACATGACTCAGCCAGAGGGTTTTTTGCAGCCAGGGGGAGAAAACAAGGTGTGTTGGCTGCTCCAAGCCGTCTACAGCCTCAAATAGGCACCGCGGAAATGGAACAAGCGCATCGATGAGTTCTTCCTTAGTCAAGGCCTCAAGCGTCTTCACTCTGATCACTCTGTGTAGTACAAAGATGGCCTTCACAACCTTGGCGTAATTCTATATGTTGAAGACCTTATTCTGTTTGGCCGCTCTCTGACTATCGTCACCAGTTTGAAGAAGGCGCTGTCTGACATCTTTGAGATGAGTGATGAGGGACCCCTCCGCTTCTATCTAGGGATCCAGATCCATCACGGTCAGAGTCCATCCGAGGTCACCCTTTCCCAGAGCACCTACATCAACTGAATGGCTAAGAATTTTGATCTTCACAAACTTCATCCTATTGGCACACCTCTACCGGTGGATCATGGTCTCACCAAGCTTGTGACTACTGAACTTCTGGCAGACCCAAGCGACACGAAGCTATACCCCAGTCTCGTTGGGTCGCTAATATATGCTAGTGTGGGAACTCGCCCTTATCTCTCTTACGCTGTTGGGCTTCTCAGCCAGGGCTGCAAAAGTCCTACAAAGGACCATGTCACAGAAGCAAATCACTACACCAAGTATCTCAAGTGCAACTATGAGTACACGATCAAGTACAGTCCACAGAATAGTGTGCGCCTCACTAGATTCTGCGATGCGGACCTGTCTGGTGACAAGAGTAGTAGTAAATCGATGTCAGGGTATGTTTTGCTCCTGAGTGGGGGACCTATCAGTTGGAGGTCCAAGAAGTAGTCAGTAATGGATTTGTCATTTTCTGAGGCTGCGTATGTAGCAACAAGTAAGGCTACCACAGAAGCCGTCTCGCTTTGCATGTTGCTCAAATAACTTGGATTCAGTCTAATGGAGCCAACCATGACAGGACCAAGCATGTGAAACGTCAGTATCACTATGTCTGAAAAGGAGATGTGCAACTTGAGTTTGTCGAGACGAAGGATCAAGTCGCTAACATGTTCACAAAGGCACTGGAGCACAGTCAGCACAACAAACCGTGTGGGGGCATTGGACTAAAACTGGAGTAAACAACACCCTGATCCCAGTCCCATGGTGTGGAGCATGGTGTGCCAAACGGCAACTCAGCCGAAAGGGCATCGCTCATTGACTCGTTGACTCATTGACTCATTGGACTGTAATAATCATCTTTGTTTACCTGGTCAAAAAACAATATCACCAAGGAAGTGAGTGATGAGGGATGTCCACATCCTCCAATGCGAGGAATGGATTGTGGAAGAGGATCTTGAGGGCCATAGTGTTTTTAACATACAAGTGATTCACTGATATGGGGGGGATAAGAAGTCTTGAAGTTTTGTGCTTATTTTATTTTCTTGCTGTTTCAATGAAGACATCAGGCCATATGTGGGGAAATGTTAGAAATGAGCAAAAATTATGCTCCGATGGAGGTAAACCCCATAGGGCCAGGGGAGAAGTCCTACGTTATCCCCTGACCCTCAACAGCCTACTCTACTCTACTTATGCCCTGTTGGGAAACGTAGAGAGGGTAATCCCATGCCTCCACCAGTCCACTCAAGTGTACCTGTTTGCGATAGGCTACTAGTGAGCAAGAGAGTATATCATGTGGGACTTTACACAATTGGGCAAAGGGATTTGGAGAAGCTCTGATGGACCACAGTGGCTGACGTGGAGCATCAACAGGAACTGTCAAGGGAAGACACGAAAGACTGGACTAGAACGGCGGACATGTTTCGATTGTTGATCTCATGATCCATCACCCAACAACATCAACGGCATGCGGCCTCCACATACACTACAATCTACATTCCACGACCGATACATAAATGTGTGAAGGACTGCGAGAAGAGGGGAGGGGATCCTGGATGATTGATTGGAGGGGATGCAAATAGATCCTCACCTATGGGATGGTTCAGGCACACTTAGCGGAACAGTGTTTAAGGACTGTCGCTGTGCACAACGCGACGTGCAAGGCATAAATAGTAACAAGACTACATAAGCAATTGTTTTAGCTGGTTATTTTTTTCTACTATTTAGATCCAGAGTGTAGCTACCCTTGCACCCAGGAATTAGACTTTCTTGAATCAAGGATTCTGTTCTATCTCTCTCATCGCAGTGTGCTGTGGATCTGGTTTGGACAAGCCTGTGTTGATCCACACAAGTATGCGATTGGTTTGCGCTGTCTCGTAAGAATTCTTTGTGACGCTTAACGATCCATATTTCAACAGCATGTACTCATGATGTGTGAATCGCTGAAGACCATATCGAATTCACATGGCACACCACAATATTGAATGTGCCGGATGGAAATTTTCCAATTCATTGTCTTCATCCTTCCATGTCACTAAATAGTTTGGTATGTACTATTCACTATCATATCCGCAATACAACACAATAGACAAAAACATAAAGAAATGGAGGTTTGAGAAAGGGGGATCAGATTTAGAGAGAGAGAGAGAGAGAGAGAGAGAGAGAGAGAGAGAGAGAGAGAGAGAGAGAGAGAGAGAGAGAGAGAGAGAGAGAGAGAGAGAGAGAGAGAGAGAGAGAGAGAGAGAGATAGAGAGAGAGAGAGAGAGAGGGAGAGAGAGAGAGAGAGAGAGAGAGAGAGAAGGAGAGAGACAAATAGAGAGAGAGAGAAAGAAAGAAAGAAAGAGAGGGAGAGGGAAAGAAAGGCATAGAGAGAGGGATAGAGAGAGAAAGAGAGATAGAGAGAGAGTGTGTGTGTATATGTGTGTGTAAGAGAGGGGGAGGAATGCAGAGAGTGATAGGGATATAGAAAGAGAGAACAGAGAGAGAAAGAAAGAGAGGTAGAGAGGGAGAAAACAATTGGGAGAGAATGGGAGAGAGAGCGAGAGAGGCGGAAAAGGAGAGAAAGTACGATAGATTAGTCTAGACACAGGGAGCTAGATGGAAATTGGCACGGAGAGATAGCGAGAGAGATAGATAGAGAGAGAGAGAGAGAGAGAGAGAGAGAGAGAGAGAGAGAGAGAGAGAGAGAGAGAGAGAGAGAGAGAGAGAGAGAGAGAGAGATAAAGAGAGAAATAAAAAATGGGAGTAGAGAGAGATAGAACACAAGAGAGAGATATACAACACAAGATAGAGTTTAAAAAAACCTAATCAACACTATAGTGTTGATTAGGTTGTTCTTAACTCTATCTCGTGTTGTATTTCTCTCTCTTGTGTTCTCTCTCTCTACCCCCATTGAGTGTATGTACCTGTATATGTACTATAGTACATATACAGGTACCTACCACTGCCTACCACTGTCAATCAAGTATCTCAATGGCCAGCACCATGTTCGTGAGCATCCTCACTGTCCCCACGACCATCAGCATATAGCCGCTGGACCTACACCCAAACCCCCCATCTTCTTGGCACCATCCGCCTCCTGATTGCAACTGGCAATGCCCGATGAGATGGTGATACACCCTACATATACACAACAAAAAGTGTTCAAGAAAAGATATAATCCGAAGGGAAACATCAAAGGCAAGTATACATGAAACAATGCTCAAGAAAGCTACCTTAGCAAGAAGACGGTTAACACGAACATGATCGGGACAAATCATAGTGATACTTTCCACCAGAACACCCCAAATGCATTCCACCTATCCCATGCATACAAATGTTTGTACTGCGGCCTGATTGACAGTTTCATTTTGAAATCATATAGAGATGTTTCTCTTCTTGTTGACGCTGAGGACGATGTTGGTAGAAATTTTCTTACCCATGTCCACATATATAATGCCTTCATAATGAAATCCTTAAGAATGCTTACAAGGACACTTGCAAGTATATATGGTTTCTGCTACAACGGAAGGCCTGCCACCCATGTAACATGTGTTACAAAGTCATTTGTGGACAAACAGACGTGCTGATGTGTACTATTCCAAGTGATTATTCAGATGCGACTATGTACATGCCTAAAAAAACTCTGCTTGATCAGTCAATGTAACAAAATATGGGTTCACAACCACGATTGACAAGCTCAATATCACCAACCCCAACACCAAAAATGTCCATATATTGATCAACAAGCGCAACTAAAAGAGAATTCCCAGGTCCATACAACTGGTACAATACCTCAACCATCATTCCCTGATGTGTCGGGTGGTCACCTCTAGACACGGCCGCCGCGCCCTCCATGCCGACTAAATTAGGCTAAGCAGTATCAACAAGTACATCAACATTCTGGAAATAGTTCATGTCGACATGATAAGGAAATCACAATTTAAGTGCATAGCAATGTAAATGGATGGAGGGGATGACTACTAAACTCACATGACTCGGATTTTAGAACGAGGAAAACTGAAGAAAAAAGCTTGCCGCAAACAATCATGTCAAATACTGAAAATTAAATATAATGTCTAAAAAATACTAGAAACAAAAAGGAAGAACAACTGAAGTGAAAGGAATGATATGGGAAGGAGTATGAGGATGATATAGGAAGAAGGAAGAATCATACACGCTAACAAGTTCCACCACTTTCCTCTTCAAGATACGGAAAAACATTGAGATGGACAGTGGCTCAGTCAACGTTTTGCACACCTTGCTTGCCACCATCACCATCATCTCCACCCTTGTCGCTACTCCAAGTGACCTCAGTGGCCTAATTGTCAAGAGATGAGTCAGACTACTTTCATCTTGGCACTATCTTCGTTTCTGCTCATGACAATGACATTGGGTTATTTAGGTACCTACAGTGAAACTGAAAGGAAACAATAGCACTACTCCGAAGACAAGGTCAGAGAAGCATAGAAGGGTTGTAATTGTACAGCATAGCATACCATACCACCTATGGGGAAAGAGAAGGTAAATCTATAAACATACCGTGATGTGTCAGATTGTTCGTTACATACGTTGTTAACGGTCCGCCGAGCCTCATCAGGACTGTCAGTTTTGGCTGGTAAATTGTGCATCCCCTTCCTCTTCCCTGTCCTCCGCAGCAGCGGCATCTCTCCACAGCTAGAATCAGTGGTTTGAAGAGAAACCATACACGAAGAGAAGCGGAGACGGCTACCACCAATGGTGATGACACCAACATCACAGAGAAGTGCTAACTTCTACCAAAAATGTGAGTAAACCAGTAGCATGGAGAATGTATCCGGACGAACAGCCCAACCCTCCTCCATCCCCTCCCTCCACCGGCCCCGACATGTCGGACCACTCCAAGTGCAGACATGCCAGACCACTCCAAGTCAATGTTGGTGGTGACCACCGAACCTAGCAATATCATTGGGATATGAAACATGCCACCCCTCAGCACTATATTTCATTTCAACCGTTGTCCATGACAACGCCATCGTCCCCACCTCATCCTCCGTTTCTAGGTCTTCTTTCCTTACACCCCTATTTGACACGGCCAACAAGTTGAACACATATGACATGGTTGCAATGAAGGCTATACTTTGATATTTCATCTTCCCATTTATGTCTAGGATGATCCACATCATTACACAATGATACTCCAATAAGTTCCACAACACTTCTTTAAAAAGAAAGTGAATATCATGGCAATAGTAAGCTGTGTAATATGCCACAAAACTTGAAGTAATGTTCCTTCACAAAAAAGTACTGCCTTCCACAGTACACACACTGCATGTGTGAACACTATGCTTTGAGAACCCATCCATTACCAATGTCACACGTACAAAAATTGAGTACAACCAAGTCACGTCAACCTCTTTCTTGCATAGTCTGCTCTGTTAACCATAATAACTTCATCTTCCAATGACAACAATCAGCATGGAGCCATAGAAATTAGCACTTCAGATTTCACAAACAGATCAACAAAATTGTCTAGTGGAATAGTCCTTTTTTTCTGAAACGAAAAAAATATTAAGGGTGCAGGAAGTATAATGTGTAATGAATTCAAGTTTCTTACA
This sequence comes from Penium margaritaceum, assembly GCA_023375785.1. Classification (NCBI taxonomy): domain Eukaryota; kingdom Viridiplantae; phylum Streptophyta; class Zygnematophyceae; order Desmidiales; family Peniaceae; genus Penium; species Penium margaritaceum. Next base: position 67,845 of record SZWC01000063.1, read on the forward strand.
TTGTTCATATCAAGCGATGATGTCAACAGGGCAATTATATCGACAACTCATGTCTACATTATCCAAAAGAAGCATAATGTAATAAAATATGAGTAGACAATATTCCCCAATAAAGAGTACAGTCAACAACAAAATTACAATCAAATATAATATTTCATGCAAGGATGTGAAGAACAAAGCTTAACCATAAAAAGGTACAGTAAATATTATTTAGTTATGAAAAATGTTAGGATGAAACAAAGACGTTACAAGAAAATCAAGATCACATCACTCCTATTAAAAATAATCTGTGCTTCAAGCTCAGTCTATCATTTGCGTTTACTCTTCAATAGAAAGACCACCACATGTATCAAGCTTCCTACATAGTGATTACATGAGGAAGCCGGATTGAACTACCAAGTCGGTTTTCATACCAAGGTACCCCTCCCAGTTCAGTCAGTTACAACCAGAGAAAAACGAAAAAACATGCCTCAACGATGTACGTTAAGTGTACAACAGGTTACATAGTAACATTGCCATTGGCCACACATACCACTTTCATGTACTGTTGTGTAATATGCTTATTTATGACTGATAAACAAATTTTTTCCATGGCCATATGTACTTTAAAAACCAAGTCCATATCCATAACCATCTCCAAAACCTCTGTTAACCATGCTTCGTTCATCCACCGGAAAAGGGGAGGAGAGGAGGACCGGGGTCAAGGGTTTGAGAAGGAGTCGACGGATGATCCGTCGACAATCGACCGGGGCGATGAAAATTACGAGACGTGTAGCTTGACTCCGGGAAGCGGCGAGGCGCGGGAAGAAATGCTCTGGCGGATATTGTGGCCCAACCGGACCTACGGAGAAGGCAGGGAAAAGGCCCGAGGCTAGCTTGATGGCAACGGAGTCGCGTCCAAGCCATGGAGAGAGGAGCGGCACCTGAGACGCCTTATCCCTCAAGGCGTTTTGATGTGCGAGCCGCGCCGGGGCATGCCAGGGAGAAGGGGCGTAGGGAAAGCAACACAAAGGGAGGATATGAGGAGATATCGAGAGAAAACGCACTGGTGATAGCTGATGATCAGGAGCTGACTATTGACTGCTGCCTTGCTGAGACGGACAAGGCCTTTGCGGCCCTCATCTGCCGAAAAACCCAACCAACAGGCGTACGCTGCATTCTGCCCCCAGCTCCTTGCTCATCCTTCAATCAGGTCGTTGCAAGTATATGTTCTGTGGGCAAGATCGCGGACCTAGTGGCCATCAGCCAGACTAAGAGATTCCTACCCCTCAATCGACCCAAACTGCTGAGCGGAACCCGCGTCCCATCCCACGACAAGCTAGAGTAGGAACGCTAGGCAGGAGTGTGTGTGTGTGTGTGTGTGAGAGAGAGAGAGAGAGAGAGAGAGAGAGAGAGAGAGAGAGAGAGAGAGAGAGAGAGAGAGAGAGAGAGTGTATGTGTGTGTATGTGTGCGTGTGTATGTGTGTGTGTATGTGTGTGCGAGGCCAACTCCGGATGGGAAGACCGCTCCTGGAGGAGCACGCCACGGAGCCGTCATGGCCTGGTCCTGAGTTCCCACTAGAAAACCAGGCTCNNAGAGAGAGAGAGAGAAAGAGAGAGAGAGAGAGAGAGAGAGAGAGAGAGTGTATGTGTGTGTATGTGTGCGTGTGTATGTGTGTGTGTATGTGTGTGCGAGGCCAACTCCGGATGGGAAGACCGCTCCTGGAGGAGCACGCCACGGAGCCGTCATGGCCTGGTCCTGAGTTCCCACTAGAAAACCAGGCTCCCCGCTCGAGGAGAGCTGCGCGAGAATCACCAGTGGTCCTCTACGCCATCTGCAGCTGCTGCAGTGTTCCTCACCGGCTTGGCGTGCATACAGTTCTAGGTGTGATGCAATGGTTGCATCACCCTGCTAGCGGAGCCGTGGAGCAGTCTGGCAGCCGTGGCTACAGAGACGTCTCCATGACGACGAGCCCCAGCATGTGGAGAGCTGGCACGAGGTCGCACGTGATGTCGGACGGCGAACCGCGGAGGTGGCTGAAGAGCGGGTGGAGGCATTCCGGGCCTACCAACGCTACCAGTAGGAGCTCCATTGCCTGCGGGAGGAAGGCCCGGCGCGTAGCAACTCTCGTGTGAATCGTCGCGCAGACGGTCCACTGGCGCTTCATCGTGCCGTTCCTCGCGAAAGTGACCAACTCATTGCCAGCCGCACGGTGGTCATGCAGAGGCAAGGGCCGGCAGATCATCCGTCGATAGAGGATGTTTATGGTTTGCGTGTTTTACTGGGTGACACATAGAGGAGTAACTGTGTGATTGCAGATAGGGTGCTTCTTCTGTCTTTGTTAAGGTTTGTCAGAGGTATAGTTTGATTGTTCAATTGCCCTAATTTTCCACTAGACGTGCTTTGTTTCGAAGATACCCATGTTGCGTCCAATGAATGATTAACCAAAAGACAAGTTTGATTGAGTATGATCCCTAGAAGAACCCATTGAGCGACTTGGAGCACTCTCATAAGTTACAATAGGAATTAGGCACACTGGAAGGACATATGTGATATATTTTCTCCTGTAGATTAGGTTGATAATCCATCGGAAGAGAGTGGAAGGAATCGAATAAGGATCCGGTGGATGATGATTGTATCGGATTGACTGGAAATGGTGAGCTAAATAGATTGAGTGTGTTGCTGTATGGGATTGAGGAAAAGCGTAGGATAGACCCACGGGGATAGCGAGTTGCGAGTCGTAGTCGATAGCGCACCCTTGCATGCTGTCAAACCCGGCTTTGGTCGATGGGGAAAAAGGGTATAACACCCTCTCGTGAGATATCCCTCTCATTATCAATCTTAAATGACATCATGGACAATATAGGGAATACACCTCTCATTGGCTGTCACTATTAGACAAACGAAGACGAAAAAGAAGGACCCAACGCATCTCCACATATGAAAATTACGGAACACATGAACGAGAGAAGCCACATGTAATAGATGCTGGACACATGTGTCAAGAAGACATGATGTTTTGTACATAATCACAATGCACGTGCTTCAAAGTTCTTCATGCGCCAACCCCCATGGACAGTTGAAAACAAAGAAAACAATGTCAATAGAACGCAATGCATGGAGGATGAGACACCCACAAGATGAATGTCCGCGATTCATACAGCCAACTTGATTGGCAATACACATACCTGGCCAGGATCAAAGCAACCTCCAATGGCCACGTTTGTGTGTGTAAGAAAGCGTAAAGCCCCCCGTCCTAAACAAGGCAGGCTCCATCACTCATTTGCTTGGTGCATGACAATCTTACACACATTTGCACAAACCACATTGCATTAGACAAATGGGAAAGGTCCAAAATATTGCGCACACGCCCTTTCTCCCTCCCACCCAGGACCAATCATGTCGTGAGTATGCCAGACGATATTCATTCAATAGTGCACGGAACCCATCTTCTATAACCAGCACATCATACATGAACACCAGACCAAAAACACTCTTGGTGTTTTCCATTCCACAACAAAATGTATACGACAATGCCTACTACCGGACAGGAGCGGTTGAGCATGGCCAATAATCCTATAGTGCCAACTCATATCACCAGTGAACAACAGCTTCGAGATGCAACAACAACACCTACAACGGAGACAAGAGCTACGCTCGATGTCGCAGCATGGGCTAGCGCATGGAAATGGATCCAACCTGCTGTAAGTGCAACAAGATGGGGCTCAAGGGGACCTCAGGTTGGGCCATGGTGGGGCAGCGAGCCACCCGCCGACCACATTCCTTTGCATTTGACTCCCTCACAGATCATGCAGCCATGGTAGCATATAAAAGTTGAGTACGAACATGGACTACTTGACATGTTTAGTCCATAATCATCCTACAACATGGCGTGTTATCTTTGTAAAAGACCATAAGAATGAAAATCCGCTGACTTCCGGATCCATGGGACCCCTGGAACAATGCGCAGAACAGTCACACATCCACAACATACTCAGACAACAGCCAATCCTGATGGTATGTGGAATAGTTTACTCCGAGTCCACTCTCACTCTCAAGCCCCATCATTGAAGGAAACATTGAGTGATGTTGAATCAAGTACAATTATGCAATGGAAGTGAACAGAACACACAGAAGAAGGATATATGTTCACAAAATGAATGACATGGCTTACTATATGATGACCTGTAGAATGAAATTGATTACACGCAGAAATAAATTGTGAATCCTCCCCTTCTCCCATCCACGCACCTCAATGTCCCCACAACATTGAACATCAGATTCCCTTCAACACTCATAGCATCTTTGCAGAAATTCCAACGTAAGCCCTCCTCCCCCCAATCTCCTTAACGTCCCCCGTACCTTCTTCACTACAAGTGTATTCCCAACGTGCTAACCATGACTTTTACAGAAATTGTGTGCTTGTCCTCTCACTATGCAGATTGAATGAAATAATATAATGACTTCATTCTCCGGCCAAAACCAGAAGGACAAGGGAGGCAATGGGGACTAGGATGGGAGCACAAGGGGGAGAGTGGGGAGGGGAAGGAAAAAGGGGACTTGGATTTCTACTTAGGAATGTAGAGGAGACCAAAGTGGAAAAAAGGGCAACGGGTCATACATAGACAGTTCTATACATTACATATGCAGTATCCACTCGTATTATATTAAACAATACATTGAACACAGTTCTCACATGTCCATCCAGACATGGTTTTAAGTTTTATTGCAACAAAATGAACACCCTTTTACCCCATCAGCGCACTAGACTACATGTCACCATTCTCCATGAACAGTTACTCGGTAACCCAATCACACCAATAAGATTGCTTATTATAGTATATCTTTGCAATCAAGGCAGAACCATGCACTAAGTTGCACCAAAATTGTTCACTTTGCATTGTTACAAAACATCCATGTTTACTATGATATCTGTGTATGTATAGTTGCATAAGACCTTAGTTTAATTAACCCAATCTGAACAAAAGTTTACTAAATACGTTATACATCACGGTAGAGAAAAAAACCCGTTGAACCAGTCACGTCAAATTCGCTCCACAAATTTTTCAGAACAACCCTTCAAAGAATGTACTAAGAAGCATCCAGAGCACATGAATGGGACATGCTTCAGTCTACTCATTAAATGTCATGGATACCTCACTGTTCCAGGCAATGTCTACCGATGTATCCACATCACGGTACATTGTTAAGAAATTGCTATAAACAAAAGGAAAATGTATATAGGTCTCTAACGGTTTCAGGCAACTTCGACGTACTTATCTATATCACTGACCATTATAAATAAATCAGTCAAGTGAAAGGAAAACACAACTATATCACATCACAACAGAGATAAAAATTTTAATTGTATCCGAACAACTTCATCACACCAGAAATTTCCTCAGGTATACATACATATATATATATATATATATATATATATATATATATATATATATATATGTATGTATACCTGAGGAAATTTCTGGTGTGATGAAGTTGTTCGGATACAATTAAAATTTTTATCTCTGTTGTGATGTGATATAGT
>SZWC01000063.1:73420-89048 GCA_023375785.1 Penium margaritaceum
ATACATATATATATATATATATATATATATATATATGTATATGTATATGTATATCAACAAGGAAACCATCAGGAAGGGTCTGTGTAATGCAATAACTCACCACCTACTAACCACGGTTGAACCATAGCCATGCAATTACATACAACTCGCATACAATAACAGAATGAAAATGTAACAGATCTGGGTTGAATACAATATGCAACAATTCAGCACTAAGTCTCTACACCAGTAACTTATGAACATACATGAACCCTTGTACTATCACGCAATCATCTCTGACAATTCACTTATAGACATACCAATACGTAAGTGAACATCTATAACACAAACATACATCCGAGTACATGACCCAAGTGTCAGTGTTGTCAGAGTGTTCACTTATGTACAGGTGAACAGCTTCAGTAATTTCTGAATAGAACAAGAACTTACAGAGAACCTACTAGCCAGTTACTCAATGTATTATATTTCTAGTGAATGAAAGCTGTACAATGAACCATAATTCTATGCCTTCGCTTAAAACCATAACACCTATGCTTACAAGCATGATGTCCATGCTTACAATAACAATGGATATGCTTACAAGCACGATTCTTATGCTTACAAGCATGACACATATGATAAGAAGAACGATGCCTATGCTTACAATCAGGACGTCTAAGGTTTCAAGCATGATTTCTATGCTTTAGGGTTTTGGCCTATACTCACAAGCATGACGCATTACTTACAAGCAAGACGCCTGTTCTTACAGGCATAATATCTATGCTTGCAAGCACAATGCCTATGCTTATGAGCATGACGCCAATGCTCACAAACATGATGCCTATGCTTACAATCATGATGCTAATACTTACAAGCATGAATCCTGTGCTGAAAAGCATTACGCTAATGCTTACAATCATTTTACGTATACTAATAAGAATGACACATATGCTTAGAACCATGACCTATATGTTTACAAGAATGATGCCTAAGCCTTCAATAATGATGCCTATGCTTCCAAGCATGATGCATATGCTAACAAACATGACATTTATGCTTACAAGCATGATGCCTATACTTACGATCATGGTGCCAACTTACAAGAATGATGGCTAAGTTTATGATGACAACTCCCATGTAAAAAAGCATGATGCCTCTGCTTACAAGCATGACACGTATGCTTAAAGACATGAGACATTTTCTTACAAGTATGTCACATTTACTTACAGGCACGACTCTCATGCAGAAAAGAAGAAGGCGAATACCTTCAAGTATGATGCCTATGCTTACAATCATGATGCACATGTTTACAATAATGATGTATATTCTTACAAGAATGATGTCTTTGCTTCCAAGCATGATGCCTATGCTTAGAAGCGTGAAGCATATGCTTACAAGCATGATGGCTATGTTTGCACGGACAATGTCCATGCTAACAAGCATAATGCATATGCTTACAAGCATGACACATATGCTTAAAATAATGACACCTTTCCTTACACGCATGAAGCATGTGCTCACAAGCATGATGCCTTTGCTTACAAGAATGACGCCTATGCTTGCAGGCATGACGCCTATTCTTACAAGCATGAAGCAGATGATAACAAGCATGCTGGCTATACTTGCAAGCATTATGCTTTTGCTTTTACGCACAATGCTTGTCCTTACAATCATGATTCCTGTGCTTACAAGCATGTACGTTTATGGTTACAATCATACCACATATGCTTACAAGGCAGGCAACTATGCTTAGAGGTATGAAGAGTATGCTTACAGGAATGACTCCTATACTCACGAACACAATGCCTATGCTTACATGCACGACACCTATGTCTAGAACCATGACACCAGTGCGTAGAATGAGGACACCTATGCTTACAAGCATGACGCCTATGCTTTCAAGGATGAAGACAATTATTGTAAGGATGACGCGTGTGTTTACAAGCATGATGCCTATAAATAAAAGAATGAGGCCTATGGTTACAATCATGATGCAGATGCTTAAAATAATGACTCTTAGACCTAGACGCATGATGCATATGCTTAGAATCATGAACTTTCTGCTTGCAAGCATGTAGCCTTTACTTAGAAGCATGAAACCTATGCTGACAAGCAAGACATCCATGCTTACAAGTATGACATGTATACTTTGAAGCATGATATTAATGCTTACAAGCATGATGCTCATGATTACAAGCATGACATATATGCTTGGAATCACAACTGCAATGCAGACAAGCATGATGCCTATGCTTACAATTATGATGCTTATAGGCATGACGTCTATGCTAAGAAACATGATGCATATGTTTAAAGTTTGACATTTTTGCTTACATGCATGATGCCTTTCCTTACAAGCATGACACATATGCTTAGAAGCTTGATGCCTGTGCATACACGGATGATACCTATACTTAAAATGACGTCATCTGTGCTCACGAGCATGAAGGCTATGCTTACAAGGAGGAAGACAATCATTACAAGCATGATGCTTAGCTTACAAGCATGATGCTTATGCTTGTGAAAGAAGGCATCAATATTGTAAGCATATGTTTCATGATTCTAAGCATGTATGTCATGCTTGTAAGCATTGGCATCGCGCTTGCAGGCATATGCATTGCAATTTTATGCATAGACATCATGCTTGTAAGCATTTGGATCATGATTTCAGGCATGGACGTCATTCTGATAATCATGCATCTTGATTTGAAGTATAGGCTTCATGTTTTTAAGTATAGGCATCATGCTTACAAGCATAGGCATCATGCTTGTAAGCATAGGAATCATGCTTGTAAGCATAGGCATCATGCTTGTAACAGAGGAATCCTATGTTTACCAGCATGAAACCTATACCTACAAGCATCATGCCTCCTTTGCTTCAATACATGACGATTCTGCTGACAAGTACGAAACCTATGCATTCATGAGGACTATGCTTACAAGCATGACGCATATGCATACAATCACAAGGTGTATGCATATAAGCATGACACCTATGCTTACAAGCATGACATCTATGCTTATAAGCATGAAACCTATGCTTAAAATAATGTAAATAAATGCTTAAAAGCATAAGGCCTATGCTAAGAAGCATGCAGCCTATGCTTTCAATCATAAAAATATACTTATAATCATGACACATATGCTTACAAGCACAAAGCATATGCTTATGAGCATGACGTATTTGCTTAAAACCATGACACCTATGCTTACAATCATGGAACTTATGCATCAAGAAAAATTCCTATGCTTACAACCACGATGCATGCGCTCAAATTTATGACTCCTATGCTTACAAGAATGACACCAATGCTAACTAGCATGATGGATTTCCTCACAAGCATGACGCATATGCTTCCGATCATGGCACCTTTGCTCACAAGCATGCCACATCTGCTTATAAGCATGGTGCCTATACTTACAAGGATGACACCTGTACTTGCAAGCATGACACTGTTGACTACAAGCATGACGTCAAGGCTTACAAGCATGACCCGAATTCTTTCAAACATGGTGTCTATGATTACACGCACAACACATATGGCTACAAACATGATGCCTTTGCTGAGACGTATGATGCACATTATTCTAATAACCAAAGATATGCTTCCTAGCATGACGCCTATGCTTACAAACATGGTACCTATGCTTACAAACATGGTGTATTTGTTCACAGGCATTACGCCTTTGCTTACAAGCATGACGTATATGCTTACAACCATGATGCCTGTGCTTTCAAGCATTACATCTTTGCTTACAAGCACGCGATGCATACAAACATGATGCATATACTTAAAATCATAAGGCCTAAGCTTAGAATCTTGAGGTCCATGCTCACAAGCATGATGCCTATGCTTAGAAGCATGATGCACATGCCTACAAGCATGACGCCTATGCTTACAAGCATGACGTCTATTCTTAAAATCATGACGTCTATGCTTACAGGCATGACATATGTACTCACAAGCATGATCTCAACAATTATGACATTATTTCTTAGAAGCATGATGCCAATGCTTTCAAGCATAAAGCGTATACCTACAAGCATGACATCTATGCTGACAAGCATGATGCTCATACATACAAGATTGACTCCCATGCTTACAATCATGACGCCTATGCTTAAAAGCATGATGCCTATGATTACGGTGCCTATGCTTACAAGAATGTTCGCTATGCTTAATATTATGAAGCCTTTGCTTACAATCTTCATGCCTATGCTCACCAGCATTGACCTATGCTTAGAATCATGACACCTATGCTAAAACGTATGACACTCCTGCTTAAAAGCATGATGTATTTGTATACAAACATGGTACCTGTGCTTCTAGCATGATACATTCTCTTACAAATATAATACCTATACTTACAATAATGATGCCAGTGCTTAGAAAGATGATGCTCATGCAAACAAGCATAACACCTTTGCTTGTAATCACTTTGCTTATGCTTATGAGCATGAATCTTATTCCTAGAAGCATGACGTGAGTACTTCATGCATATGGAGATAACAATATGAAGATGGAGTACTTCATGAAGCACAAGCATATGTATTTTCGTGCACATTCCTATAGATGAGCATGAGTATGCTGCATGCATATGGAGATATAGATATCAAAATGCATATACTTGTACTTCACTTGGCGGTCAGTGCATGCGCCAATTGGCAAGCTAGTAAGGTGGTGTGGAGTAGCCACCTCCAAAAGTGCCACTACCCAAACACCTTAGATGCCAAAGATAATACTATATATACCTGGCTCATTCATCATTGTTAACATACAATCCGGCCTTAGATACTCCTCACAAAGCTATCCAACTAAAGAATTGTATGAAGAAGACTCTTGTTGGTCCCAGCCCCAAGATTTAGTCTGTGAATAGAAACTCGCGCAAACGTGATCAAGTGGTAATTTGACACAATTGCTAGCAAGTAATTGCCTGGGAACTGCTCATTGTGGAACCATGATCCTGAGGGTGATGAGGTATAGTTAATCGTCCCCATTTTATACACACCACATTCCGTGTATTAGGTACGTAGATTTGGATAATGTCCATGAAGTTGTCTTAAGAGTAAATCATCTTCTATTCACATGGAAAATTATGTACATGGTGCCTGTGCCTTGGGAATTGCATGTGATAATGTTAACAATGGAAGAAAAGAATAAGAAATTATGGTTGAAACATACAATAGACGTACATGTCTTCAAACATTCTGTGTGGGCTTATTTGTAAATTGGATGCTGAATCTCAGACTCCATGAACTTGAACAGAAATGAGCTTCTTGTCGAGTGTAGTTATGCAATTACTCGATTGTGGTTGTATACACAACAAACTGAGGAACTCGTACCCCCCACAAACCCTCAATTGTATTGGAGACGTTTAGGTGGTGCATATATTGTAGAGTAGTAGTGTATCATAGAGTAGAGTAGTAGTTTATCATGTACACTGTTGTAGGTTTTTACATGTCCATGACATACATGGACCATAAGAACTTTTCCAATACAATTTAACTTTGGGAGAAAGGAGATTGAGCAAGGGATTTCATGTCACCCCCAAAGGGTAGAGTGTATTAGCGAAGTGTACATGGGTAGTGTATTTCTCTCATGTGATGAGAAAAAAGCTGAACACTAATGTATGTCCGTTCGTCGACCGCTAATCTCTTACGATTGACGATCAATGATTGACAATCTTCAATCATGTCTCCTGTATACACAGACCAGTTACACTTTCCTAGTACACTCAACCATCTGGAGGGGGGAGGGGAGGGGTCATCCGGGGTCTAAGCTCCCCCCTCCCTAAATAAGCCGAGTGTATTAACGAAGTGTATCTGGTCAGTGTGTGCATTTTATGTGATGCTAGAAAAAAAATTATACATGGGTATTCACATTCGATGGCATACATACACTCAATAAAACGGTCACCACGTTGTTGGGAGACTCGCTCCCTCCCCCTCCCCCCCGACCGATGATCGAATGTTTGAGGGTTGTGTATTGTAGTTTGTATTGTGGTGGCCATGTAATCTGTTCACCAGTGTATTGTACATTATTGTATTTTCTTACATGTCTATCACATATCTTTCAATACATGCACCATATAAAATTGCCTAATACACTTTGATGATTTGGAGGGGGGAGGGCTTGGTCTCTGGCTGACCCCCCCCCCCAAATGTTAAAGTGTATTGGTAATTGTATCTGGTCAGTGTATCCAGTTTTTTGTGGTTGAAGAAAACAAAAAAACACTAATGGACTGGGTGATGCTGAATTGTACAAACTCAAGAGCCGTCGATGTACAATTATCGACCATAACGATTTAACAGGAGAAGTAGTTGTTGCGTGTATTGTACAAAAACTAGTTCTGTACACTTGTGTATCATATACATTAATGCTTCTTTTTTGTCGATCATTTAGACCATATACACTGACCAGCTACACTTTGCCAATACATTGTACCATTTTGCGGGGGGGGCGGGGGGGGGGGGGAGGGGAGGGGTTATCCGGAGTCCAAGCTCCCCCCTCGTAAACAGGTAAAGTGTATTAGGCAAGTGTATCTGGTCATTGTATGGATTGTATGTGATGATAGAAACAAAAATACACTAGTGTATTCACATTCGAAGGCATACATATACACAATAAAACGGTCACCACGTACTCGGGAGTGTCACTCCCCCCCTTGACCGATGATCAAACATATTAGGGTTGTGTATCATAGGATGTATTGTGGTGGCCATGGAATTTGTTCATTAGTGTATTTTACATTATTGTATCTTCTTACATGTGTATCACGTATCGTTTAATACATGCACCATATAAAGTCGTCCAATACACCTTGGTGATTTTGGGGGGAGGGGCTTGGTCTCCGGCTGACCCCCCTCCAAGGTTAGAGTGTATTGGTGTAGTGTATCTGGTCAGTGTATCCAGTTTATGCGGTTCAAGCAAAGAAAAAGAAAACTAATGTATGGGGTGATGATGGCTTGTACAAACTTGAAAGCCGTCGATGTACGGTTATCAACGATCACGATATGACGGGAGACATTTGTTAATTAGGACGTTGAACGATCTTTGCATATAGACCGCCAATGAATGACAATGGATGGTTTTGAGAGAGTTTCGTGATAGTAAAGTGAGACGACAATGAGTTGGTCACCATGTTGTCCCCCCATCCACAGTCATACTGTTTTAGATATGCAAAACGGGACATGTAGCGCACAACATCCAAGACGATACACTAGTATATTTCTGCAAATGGTCTAAATGTAGGGTCCAAGCCCCCTTGAAGGGAACCTTCTGGGCCTTGCTACCCCGGGGCACAGCAGGAGCCTGGGAAGGCAAAAAAGAAAAAACCCAAACGCGCCGGATGCGACTTTGGGAGGATTCTAGCTCTTCCACATTTTGGGTGAATAAATAAGCAGTGTAATTCCTTACAATTACAACAAATTTTGTGTAAAGGTACAAATGTGCGTCTTCCATTGCGAACTCTAAGTAGAGTTGTAATACACTTAACCATGGATTTTATGATGTGTTTTAAAATTTTATGGCAAACCTTCCACAATGTTTCGTGTGTTCAAGCATTCAAATACATTTGTACGTCTGTGAACGGACATTGTCAATTACGTTCTATGGAAATTTCCATGAAGGTACCATGAAACTTCTAAAGGCATGTGTTTACTATGTACACTTCATGACGAGTGTATGTTAAGGGGTGTTTCACCATAAATGGTTTTCCTCAGGCCAGTTGACAAAGGGTTATGGACCCCCACTGACCAGTTGTAATGCACACTTTGCTCAACTTTGGTATGCTCTCTCCAGGTGTACATGTCAGCTCCATCAGCTCCATCAACTCCATCTGCTTCAATAGCCCCAACGATTGGATTTGCAATCAGCACACAAGAACCAAGGACAAGCTCTTCCCTTGGATGCGGGACCCTTTGGTCCCAACCAGGACAAGCCTTGCCATTGGAGGCAAGACCATGAGTGTGTTAGTGTGATCAGTCTTTTCTATTTGTCAGAAAACATTGGCTGGATGGGTAAGCAACAGAACTTCACCTTGAAACCGGAAGCAGACATCAGCTAACATCATCTTATACCAGCCTCAACATAGCAAAGACGTAGAAAGTAGAAACAGGTGGCTGAAATGGCAGGCAGATCAGGAGTAGTGGAGGTTGCCACAAGGATGTCCTCAAACTCAACTAGGGCTGCCGCGAAACAGTCCTCAAAATCAAAAGTGCCTACTATAGGGTAGACCACTGGAGCTATCGTGAGTTATACTATACGGCTACAAGCTTTTGGAACTTTGGGAGGAATCCCCATTTTTATAGGAAATGACTTTCTGCTTTGGAGATGGAATTTCAAACTTGCAATGAAAGTGTGCGGCTTTATCAAGCTTCTTAAGCAAGACATTGGTGGTAGAGGAAAAAACTGGCGGCAAGGCTCCCAAGCGATAGGGCAACTGCTCCAATTGCAACAAACCTGGCACTCGGCAAGATAGTGCAGGTCGGCAAAGACGGAAGTTGGCGGAAGCAGTGGAAAAAAAATAAGCAAAAAAGGTGGCAAAGAAGCCACCAACATGATGGCCCAAAGCACACCTCTAACAAAGGGAGCGGTGCTGCTGAGGCCAGGAGCCTGTTGGCTCGACTCCGGCACTGATCACCACTCTTGCAACGACAAGGATGGATTCATCTCCATCAGCCCCATTGGTTGGCAGTTCAGTTGTGCAAACGACAGCATTGTGAATAGAAACAGTGTTGCAGACAAGCTGGTTAACATCAATCTTAATGGTGTAGAGAAGGATATGTGGCTGCGTGACTAGTATGTATGCCACCGTTTGCGGAAAACCTCCTTTATATGTCAAGATTCACGGAGAACGATGTTATGGTGGTATTCACGCAAAAGAAGACGGTAATTGCCAGGAACGAGGACATCAATATCCCCTACACTGACAAAGATCTTGTGGCACATGCCCCACAAGACGGGCTCTACATACTGCAGACTACCACATGGAGAACCTCGAAAGATGATAGTCATGCATGTGCACCGGACGTAGTGGTCTCAGCACTAACACATAAGAGCACACCAACAAGAGTCAGTCGTCATCCTCTGTCGCAGAGGACAAAGACACAGAGCTCTGGCATAGACATTCTTGGCATATTATGAACATCACGCTTGAAGTCATCCCACAACAACAGCTAGCCCAAGACATGGAGGGATACAAGAAGGATGCACCTGGATGTGATAGCCTGTGTGAACCTTACCTCCAAGGCAAGACCAACAGAAAGCGCTTTCAACACAACGGTTACTTTGCTGAAGAAGCCCTTGACCTGATTCACACTGACATGTGCGGCCCGTTTTGCACGGAATCAAACGGTGGTAGCAAGTACTTCCTCACCTTCATCGATGACCACAGCCGCAAGGTGTGAATAGACTTCCTCAAAACTGAGGGAGAGATTAGAGAGAAGTTGCATGAGTTTGTTGCCATGGTGGAGAAGCAGACTGGAACAAGGTCAAGGCAATGCGAAGCGACAACAACGGAGAGTATGAAGCATGCAAGGGCTGGTTGTGGCAACACGGGATCAACCACCAGCCTACAACGTCCTAAACGTCATGTGCATAGTATGCTCTTTGATGGAAAATTGCCACCGTGCATGTGGGCAGAAGCAGCAAGAAAGGCATGCTACGTTGTTAACCAGACTCATGTGGCTGCTATGGACATGTGCAGAAAGACATAGGACAAGCAACAGATGATGCCACAAGAAATATGATCAGGGAAGAAGTCGGACGCATCACACCTCGAAGTCTATGGTTGTAATGCATGGACAAACGTGCAGGTGGGAGACGGTGGTAGCAAGCTGGATACAAGAGCACAAACGTACGTGATGATGGGCTACGAGATTGCCAACAAGACCTACCGCCTATACGACCTGGTAACAAGAATTCTTATCACCAGCCGGACCTGATATTTGATGAGAGGAAACCAGGAAAGGAAGAGATTCTTGATCCCACGAAAGTTCCAAACCCAGGAGAGTGGTTGGCGCTGCCGGAGTCAGGAGATCAAGCTCTTGAAAAATGACAAGTGGTACAAGTGCAACACACCACAAAGAAGAGTGGTGGTGTAGGGAGAGCCGTTGTGCAGGTTGACGCAACAGTGGACTCTAACACAAAGTTGGAGACTTCCGAGGCCTCCGAGACCAGCTCAGAGGGCAGTGGCTCTTCAGGAGAAGAAAACATAACTTTAGGACAGCTAATACCACAAGAAGAACAGCAAAGTAAAGATGAGGTACTAGTAATGCAGCGTCTTAGCACACGCCAAAGAAAACAAATGCCAATGTATGATGCTAATGTCGGAATTGGGACTTGACTGAGCTGGTCTTGTCTAGCGTGAAGGAGAGCCGCTCACTGTGGCTGAGGCACTAGCAAGGCCTGGTGCGGCCAAATTGAACGAGGCGGTGGAGAACGATCTTGTATCCATAAAGATATGGCACATAGGTACTGGTGGACACACCCGCTAACGCTCACGTGGTAGGCTGAAAGTGAGTCCTCGAGCCAAATCAAAAGCATGATGGGAAAATTGACAAGTACAAGGTGAGTTTTATGGCCTAAGGATTCTCTTAGCGTACAGGATCAGAGTACAATGAGACCTTCATACCGGTCTTCATGTTTGCCTCCATCAAGTCCCTGCTGGTCGTCGCAGCTACCAAAGACCTAGAGATCCATTAGATGGATATCAAAATAGCTTTCCTTTGCAGGAAGTTGGACAAAGAGGTGCCTATGGATTCTTGGAGGGGCTGGATGCACTCACAGGAAAGGTGTGTTGGATGATGAAGGCATTGTATGGACTGAAACAGGCCCCGCGGATTTGGTAGAAGGAAATGGACAGCTTCATGGCTAAGGTCTTTTTTGTGCACTCCAAGAATGATCCCAGTGTCTATGTACAGGAGGACGAATGTGGCTTGCTACTCGTGGCATTGTACGTAGATGATTCAATGATGTGTTTTTCCTTGCAAGAGGCCCTTACAAACCGTAAGAAAAATCTAGGCAGCACGTTCAAGATGAAGGACATAGACCCTCTTGAGTACTACCTTGGCATCGACATCCAACGCAACCAAAAACCAGGTACCATCGAGGTCAACCAGACCGGGTACATCATGGACATCTTGAAGCGCTACAACATGGATGACTAAAAACCCATCAACACCCCAATGGCATCTGACTATAAGCTCTCCTCCTCGACGTCACCAAGCAATGAGGGAGAGCAGTGGGAATTGCAAATAATCTCGTATTGGTCTACCGTTGGGAGCCTCATGTATGCGATGGTAAGGACGTGACCTGACATTGCTTACCCTGTGGATGAGATGAGCAATTTTATGGCTCATCCAGGACTACAACACGGGTAAGTGATGAAGCGGATCTTATGCTACCTCAAAAATACCCGCCATGTGGGACTTCGGTTTAGAGGTCTGGAAGGATAAGACGTGCTACAAATGACATGCTATAGCGACGCTGATTGGGGACGGCGGATTGACAAGACAAAATCCACCTTAAGCTTTTTCTGCCTTCTCAATAGTAGTGTGGTCTTGTGGGTGAACAAGAAGTAGGAACGCATCTCCCTTTCTACTGCGGAGGTAGAAGACATTGCACTCTTGGAAGTGTGCAAGGAAACACAATGGCCTCGTAGTTGACTTGATGAGATAGAGGCAGCACAAGAGGAAGCAACCAGAGCGCCATCCCTATGACGGAGGATGACATGATCTGCCGGCATACAAAGTACATCAACATTCGGTACCACTACTCACGTGATCTTGTTGCCAAGGGTGTTGTGTAGCTGGAGCACGTCACAACCAAGAAAATACTTGCGGGATTCTTCACAAAGCCACTTCAAAGCGACTTGCATGTTGTAGACGCTCAAGGAATCAGCAAGGTAGATGCAGGAGATGATGACTAATGATTAAAACATCTGATGTGCATAAACACAACACAAAGCTATTGGTTCGTACGGAAGACGATTACCATAGTAGGTAGCCAGAGGTACAAGGGATAGACTGTTGTTCTTTAATGTCCATTGGCCACTCCTGTGGCTTAGCGGACAGGTTATGCAAGTACTGTTTCCTTGGAGTAAGTCCCCCAAACCTTGTTTTTAGTACAAGTACAAGCAAGACATCAGAACTGTAGTGTAATGAATAGCATGTTAGACTTAAGAACAGAAGGTCCTGTAATCAACTCTTCATATGAGCAGGAAGACTTTTGACTTTCGTCCACAAGAAACCTTTTCTAGAAATTTCTGCATGCATGAGGAGGATGTGCCACTTAGCTGTCAGTGGTTGCGCCAATTGGCGAGCTGGTAAGGTGATGTGGAGTGGCCACCTCCAAAAGTGCCACTACCCAAGCACCTTGGATCCAAGGGCTAGGACTATGTGTACAAGCTCATTCCCCATTTTAAACATACAATCTGGCTTTAGATGCTCCTCACAGAGCTGTCCAACTAAGGAATGCAACAGAAGGAACCTGTCATTAGCAGCATCTAATATATCTTTTCAAGTAGCTCTTCGTTCATTGTTTCATAGTGTGCATTGTGGTGTGGGATTTTGGATATTGTTATCTGATGCTTGATTTCTTTGAGGATTAGAAAGGTCTTGAAATATACGTGAACAGATTCTCTACTGTTGTCGGAGTAGATTTTCTGGATAGTGACATTCGTCACAATGTTACTTTACATAACCTAGCTCTTGATAATATAAAGGAATTTGGATTTGTGGCATGATATTGCAGCCACATATTGACATGTACCATGTAGTTGTAGTCATCAAGACCCGTAAGAAAAGAATGCTTTGTGGATATTGATAGATTCTCGATAGAGAGGTGATATGGATGTAAAAGTTCTAATCTTGTCGTTATGCTGACTTGTGGATGTAATTAGAAACAAGCTTGGGTATATTTCTTTGTAGGACATGTTTTATACAAGGTTGTACTTGCCTTATGGTGTAGAGAGGAAGGGAGATCATTCACAAAGTACTCAGATGCCATCTCGTGAAGGCTTGTACAATCTGTACGTCCTAAATGCTTTTGCTAGAGCTCACTGGATTGTACAAAGGTGATAGTATTAGATCAAGCATGGATATGCCAAGCAAGGATTTACCCTGCATGAAGTAATGATTTTTGTTGACACCAAATATCACTTGAAGGTTTATGTCACTCATCATTGTGATGGACATAATGTTAGCTGCTAGGTCAGGACCATCGAGGACATCAGGGAGGATATCGTTTGCTGCTTTACATTGAATGGTATTACCAACATGGATAGATCCTTAAGTGTATACCTTAAAGATAATACAACCGTCACCAATGAAGACAGGTCGTGGAATCGAGAATGCAATACATCTCGTCAAATATTATATTTCCTATGTCATGTACTTTGTGTATCCAAATTTGGTCATCGAGGCATGAGTCTAGCTACCAAAAGGAAGTTATTTTTAATAAAGATGGCAATTTCTTATGGTGGAATATGGTCGTTGATAATAGCGGTTGCCTCTAGATTCGTTATTGGATTTGATGATGGGGATAGAGAGACAAAGTCAAAACAAGAGCTTTTGGTGCTGTAGTGTCAAGCTAAAAAGATGAACTTGGTAAGCTTTATATCGATATTCATTATACAAATCTGAGAGTATGGCTGTAAAAAATCAGTTGAAATTTGACAAAGTGATACCAACAACCCCCTTGATTTTTAAGTCAAATGGGCTTCATGGCCTATGTGATGTTGCTACAAAAAGTAGAGATAAAATCTGGATGTGTGATGAAATTTGTCACATTACTAGCAAATGTGTTCTTCCACATGGACATATGGACAAGGATAACTGGGTGGCTCATGATCGTATCTTTGTCCAGGTGTAGCCATATTGCCTTGTTTATAATAACTGCATGCAGCATAAGATGTAAAGCATTTGGTACCCTCCTTGTGATATGGTGCTGTCATAATATACTCACTACCATTTCCTCTCAGGTATATTTATTACTCTACATGAGTTCATAAATTTATTTTGCGAATATGAGAGGATAAGACTCAGCTACTAGAATGCAAATCAAAACAATAGCAGTAGCAAGAACAACAATACTATAAGTACCACATTTTCAATAGGAGCTCCATCATGACCACCAACTTGACCTCCTTGTGTCGCTCCTTCACTTCTTTCTTGCCCTTGATTTACAATCAATGTCTCTAGCTGGACAAGCCTTGTTATGATTACCAGTACTTGTATAATATTTATTGAAATAAAAAGGAGAGGATGAGCCTTTGGGAAGAAAGCATATGGGACTCAAAGGGCATTGGTTGAGCTTGAGAATGGTCATTGAGACACTCTAAATGATTGAGTACAAGTAGAGTTAGAGCTTGGGTAATTTAACACCCTCACAAGCCACACTACTTAGCCATAGAAGCTGAGGCTCATACACTATAGTCCAATATCTCAAAAAAGAGGGGAGATCAGTCTAGTAATCAACCAGGCCAAAGATACATGACATAGAGAGCCAGGAAATACTCCCATGGAACACCAACTAGTCATAACACCCAGAATCTCATGGAAAACCGCCATGTTTCTGTGGTTAGCACACAAGGATCTCGCCTCACCTAACAAGCAAGGGGATGTATATTTTTCTTTGTCAGTATGCTTCGACATGGAAATCATTCGAGCAAGGACCTTTATGGATATCTCCCAGATCAAGACCAAATTTGTTTCCCAAGCTGAGGCATGGACCTTTATGGAGCCGTCACCCATAATCATACACACAGCAACAATTGATGACTCTCTCTACTTTGACTATAAAAATGTTGTTACCTCATCTTTCTAATATAGAAAATGGATTGATAAATTGAGTGTGCATCTGGTAGTTTCTAAGAACTTGCTCCTATCGACTTGAAACTCAGTCGGATGGCCCTATTTCTCACAATCACCCAGATTGTCATAGTCAAAGTATGCGGATCCTTCATGTCTTCACACATAATTGTTGCAACCCGGAGTCACTGGCTTGGTGCAAAAATCAGTGACCTGTTTGCTGGTTGGAGTGAACTTTAACTTGATAAGATCCGCCGGTACCATGTGCTTGATGAGTGATGCCGTTGTTCTTGGTGCAATTATGGTTTTATGGATTCATGGCAAGTGAAAGTACGATCTGGTCATGGTCGTGCATGGGACCTCAAACTACTGCAATCGCACTCATCTCTCCTATGAGACGCTGAAGCCAAACTATTTCTTTTGATCAAAAGATACATACAAAACTTCTATACTTGTGGTAGCCACAACCACCTACTACTAACTTTATTATCTGATGGTAGCTCCATCCATGAGAAATACGTTCAGAGATGGACTTGCTTTCCTCATGGTTCCTTTGGCACAACTCTGGCACAACTCTCGCACAACTCTAGCCAACCCTGGCACAACGCTGGCACAACTCTGCACAAATCTAGCACAATTCTAGCACAACTCTGGCACAACTCTGGCACAACCCCGGCACAACTCTGGCACAACTCTGGCACAACTCTGGTACACCTCTGGCACAACTTTGGCACAACTTTGGCACAACTCTGGCCCAACTCTGGCACAACTCTGGCAGAACTCTGGCACAACTCTGGCACAACTCTGGCTCAACTCTGGCACAACTCTGGCACAACT
>SZWC01000063.1:89794-106490 GCA_023375785.1 Penium margaritaceum
ACTCTGGCACAACTCTGGCACAACTCTGGCACAACTCTGGCAGAACTCTGGCACAACTCTGGCACAACTCTGGCAGAACTCTGGCAGAACTCTGGCACAACTCTGGCACAACTCTGGCAGAACTCTGGCACAACTCTGGCACAACTCTGGCAGAACTCTGGCACAACTCTGGCACAACTCTGGCACAACTCTGGCAGAACTCTGGCACAACTCTGGCACAACTCTGGCACAACTCTGGCACAACTCTGGCACAACTCCGGCACAACTCTGGCACAACTCTGGCACAACTCTGGCACAACTCTGGCAGAACTCTGGCACAATTCTGGCACAACTCTGGCAGAACTCTGGCACAACTCTGGCAGATGGACAGTCAATGATGTTGTTATCAGTGCCATTATAAGTGAAGCTGATGTTCATAGTTTGAGCAAGGTGGGGGAAGATGCGTTTCAATGCCTTGTCAAGCTCGGGTTTAGGAAAGACCATGTGTTGGATCATAGTGCTCATAGCCTGTGCAAGGCTTAAATTGGTTACTTCCATGAGGTATATGAGACTACCAATGGCACTCTGGTACTTCTGCCACTCAACTACATCTACTTCTCCATTGAAGCTCATGAGGTTCTATCGCTTCCCGAGAGGCATGCCGATGGATTGTACCTTTGTCATGCCAAACCGCGATAGGATGTCCTTGATATAGCGCCTTTGATCTAGCAAAAAGGTACATGATTTACGGTCACATGTAATCTGGATGCCAGTGAAGTATGATGCCTCCCCAAGATCAGTTATTTGAGCATTTTTCTACATGGCCTCCTTGAATTTCTATGGTACGAATATACTACATGAAAAGAGGACCATGTCATCCACATAGACAATGATGGTGATGAGCTCATTTTCGTGCTGACAGTAATACATGACATAATCACATTTTTCATACCTTAATTCCATCCACTGCAATGTCGCATCCATTTTCATTACGTTCCAATGATGCGACACTTGCCTGATGTTATACGACTACTTGTGTAGTTTGAAGATAAGTCACTCCAGGCCAGCCATTATGGAACCCTCTGGCTCTTCATGTATATCTCCTCCTCCAAGTTACCATTTACGAATGCCATCCTGAAATCCATGTGGTGGATGTCAAATTCCATAGCTAGTGTATAAGAGAGGAGCATGTACACAAAGGAAAACTTTGAAATTAGAATAAAAATTTAAGAGAAGTTAATGTCCTCCTACTACGACTAGGCCTTGGTGGGTAGCCTTACTGAGCAATTTTCTAGGTTGATGTCCGCTTTGTAATGTTTTTATGATACCTACTTGTACATGATCATCTTGAACTCAGTGGGAGCCCAATTCACTCCTATGTACCATTATTCGGTTGCAATTATTTCTACTTCTCTATAGCTAGTATCCAATCTGCTATATGAGGTGTAGCTATGACCTCCTTATAAGACGATTGCTTGCCTGAGTATTCTATAATTGTAGAATTTCTCTGGTCTAGTTTTTGTAATATCTAGAAATGGCCACCCTCACTAGGCTTGTGGTGTATCCAAAGAGAGGACCTACAATCTGATACAAGACGATAGGAAGTTTCTGGTTGATGAGTGTTGTGGTGTTGGCACAATAGCTAGTTTGTCTTCTACATCAAACCTGGAATACACTAGTTCTCCCAATATCAGAATAGAGGAAAACTTGGAAGGGATCATGATAGGGAGAAATTTTACTTCCACAGTTTTGTCTCCTACTGGTTGACCTGCTTGTTTAGAGACAATTCTGGTACTAATGGCATTGCTCTTGTTGAAGACGATGACCCTTAAGATGATGATGTTGCTTAAGATGATGATGCATTCCTCTTGCAAAGATAATACGCCTTTATTGCCAAGTCATATCCAATCATCAGCATCTGCACACTCTTTGCATCCTACCTTTGCAACTTCTCCTTGGGCACGTGCATGTACACCAAGATGTCAAATGCACAAAGATAATCCATTATTGGCTTCTTGTTAAACTACGCCTCATACAATGTCATTTATTCCAGCACTTTGGATTGAATATTATTCTTGCTTTAGATAGAGTACACACGGCTTCGGCCCAAAAGTTGTAGGCAAGCCAAGACACATGGAGCATGGAGAGAACTGCCTTAACACGTTTGCGGTTGGTGTGTTCTAATTTACTATGTTACTATAACAAGAATGGTACAATACACTATGTCGAGATGCCAATTTATGCAAGGTTATCTTAGAATTCAATGCTCAGGTACACTTCTCCTCAGTCAATGAACCATGGCTTGACCTTTTTACCTCTATGAATCTCTACCTTGGCCTTTAACACATTGGATAGATTGGTCCTTGGAAACAAGGAAGTATGCAGAAATGGAATAGCTGAAATCATGGAAGAATATGAGGAATGGCTCAAAGCTCCAAAGCTCTAGGTTTATATCGAGCCACACAAGTCCGTCTGGACTAGCTCAATTGCCTCCTTTGTACGTTTCCGTATTCTAGAGAATGCCTAATGATGTTAGATTCCCTCCAAATAATCAATATAATACTATTGCTCAAACATGGAGATGGTATACAGGTTGTACACCATCTTCTTTGCCTGAAGCTACTGCAAGGTGCGCATATAGATGTGGCCACAGTGCACATGTCATGTCTAACAACCTATTGTCTGTACCACTGCTACAAGAGTGTGCTCATGCAGGATCTTGGTTATACCTAATAAGTAATACATGTTGTCCTCCATCATTAGCATGACCAGTTTGTCTCCAGAACCTTTGTTGAGGATGTAGACATGGTCCTTAAAAAAATAATTTGATCGTAAGTTTGGAAGAGTAGATACCGAGAAGAGGTGAAATATAGTATCAGGTATACAAATAGTATGCCATGGAACATTCTCACTTCAATGCCACACGAGATTGTGAACCACATTGCCACAATTTGAATTCCTTTGGTATACACCATGGAATCACCAACGGAAGCAATATGGCCGGGAGAGATGGACAACAACCATATAAACATCTCTTGAGTCCTTGTACAACATATGATCTGCCTTCTCCACTTGTGACATGGAAGGTTCTGCCATGCGTAACTCCTTAGCCACATTCATGTTACCAAAGTGAGATACACTATTCCACTTCTGTTAACAAAATTGCTATTGTAAAATTGCTATTATTATCGTGGATTCCCTGTTCTTCTCACTACCTTTGCTGTTGTTGAAGAGAAAGAGCTACTTCTTGCTACTTCTTCTAGTCCCTCTTAAAATTGAGACACTCTTTCTTGTAGTACCCCTCATTCTAGAAGTATTCAACATTGCCCTTTCGGCCTCTCTGTTGCCTATACTCCCAGTGCTTCAGGCTATGTTCGCACATTATCACAACAGCAACATCACTACTTCTGCCTATTGATATGATATTTCCCTTGTCCATAGTCCTACTTTGGATAGGTATATGATAGAATGGGCATACATTGCTCTCCCATAGTAAGTCTCACAAGTCTTATTCAGATAGACAAGGCATGCAATGCTTCTTTTAAGTGTGTCCAGTAGGTCTAAACATGATTGTATAGCCAACAAACACTGCATATGACTTTTCATGACTAAGATGTTCTAAAGTTAGGCTGTGAAGCGAAAGGTCATCGACTCAAACCATGTGGTGGTAAATTTCCATGTAACCATAGTGGGAATAGGACGTCTTGAAAAGACATCAAAGAATATTCAAAGGTTGTTTCTGGTGGATGGCACCACTTGGTAGTCACAAAGAGTGTTAATAAAGTAGGGGATATGTACTGAAGATTTTCCCCTCTACATGCCCACATGCGGCACCAGTGAGCAGCCAGTAAGCAGAAAATGCTCGCCATTGGATATATTGAGTCCAAGTTTGCTCAGATCCTAGAATGAAGGATTGCCTCTGAAATTTAACAAGTCGCTAAATCCTGTGGAAACTGGTTTACCGCAATCGGACAAGGAACGAGAGAGATATGAGCTTCCAATGTTGGAGTATGTGCAGCGTCTTTGGTAGCCAGTCACGGTTCGACTTTCGGTGAATAATCAACCGGATTCAGTAACAAATGTCCATTTGAGGATTTTGCTCCGGAAAGGTTACCGAGGCGTCCGCTGAAGGATATGTAGGATGTCAGTAGTATAGTTTGACTTAGCCAAATTCCTAGCTCTGTGTCCTTAGCTTAAAAGTATGTTTTATTACTCCAGGACATCGTAAAACTTCTTACTATATGTCTATGCATAGGTTTTGAATGAAATTAATCCCCATCACCAAAGTAAATTAGAAACTCATCAAAACATATTCCAAATACATGAGGAGAACTACCACTATGTGCAAGGATATTTGCGCCTCCCGGAAGGCGCTTTAATTGGTCCTTGATGTATGAAGGTGCCTCAATAGGCGACATGGTGCGTACTACCGACAGAACGGTTGGATTAGAGTGCTGTACATCGGCTGACGTAGTAGTAGTTACATTGATCCAAATCACGTATGGTTTGGTACGTTAGAGAGCTCATGAATATCCCTACAAATTTTCAGATCATGTCTATGTCTGGAAACCAATGCGGAATTCCTGTTATTCCCTTCACAAAAGTGACAGTCACTGAACTCTCTTGCACTCCCAAAAAACATAGTCTGAGATGACTAGTAAGCTCAAGCTTCGACTGAAAACTCTCAGAAAAAAAGGTGTGAATGCACAAGACCATTCAGGCCATGTTGGAACTGCCACCACCCACGGGTCGGTTTCAGAAAGGGTTATGGTCTCACGGCCCTCACTAGTGTACACATTGCTCACGGCTTTTGCGGCGGATAGGATTGTCGTTGGGGATGAAATCACCTTTAACTACTGACGTCCCGGAGTGGAAGACTCCGCAAATGGCGTAGAAGAAGGTGGAGCCCATCTAGAAGAATGAAGATGGCCAAGGTTTTGTGCTGTGGAGGTCACAATTCATATGGTACCTCACGTATGAGGGGCTACTCGAGGTCATGAAGGGAACGGAAGTCCTCGACTAAGCAATGGTGATAGAAGCATAGAAGCAGGCCTCCGCAAAGATGAATACAAAGACTCTCATGTTGCTGGTGTCCGGGATAACTGAGTGGTAGTGGGGTTACTTCCAGGATTGCATGCTGGCAGGCAAGGCTTGGCTAAGACTCGGCTACCATCCATCAACCCAAGTCAATGGCGAAGAAAATCTTTGCGATTAAGCAACTCTTTAAAGTACAAATCGAGGAGGGAGATGATGTCATCTCTGCCATGAAGAAGATCGAGTTGTTTACCTTACAATACAACAATGTGGGGTAGAATGTCAACATGCAACTATAGGTGATGGTCCTCCTCATGGTTCTTCCCGATAGCTGGAACCCTTTCATCACCATCTTGAGAGGATGGATACAGGACAAGCTCATCTATGACGTGGTCGCAGAGTATATTCGCAACCAGGCACATCGATGGAGCTACAAAGAGACTTCCCGATAGAATTCTAGGAACGTACCGTCAACCTGGTCAAACGAGGGGGAGTTGATGTGGAGTTTTGGCACCGACGGTTGGGACATTCCTCAGCAGCACTCGTGAAGGAGATGGCAAAGCACAAGCTGGTACGGGATATTATCATGGACGGTGCGGAAGAGGTAAAATAGATAGAAAAGTACAAATAGTGAAAGCCTTGCATTTTGGACAAGGCACCGTACAACCCGTTCAACAAAAGCACGAATCATGCCTCGGACGTGCTCGAGGTTGTGCACAGCGACGTGAACGGACAATTGAAGGCGGCATCAAAGTATATATCAGGTTACTTTCTCACCTTCTCCATGTACTTCATGAAGAAAAAAGGCAAGGTCCATGATCAACAGAAGACATATGTTGTCACGGTGGAGATGTAGACTGACCGGAAGGTCAGAGTCCTATACAGTGAAAATGCTAGAGACCACATGGGCTGTAGTGGGT
Source organism: Penium margaritaceum (assembly GCA_023375785.1). NCBI lineage: Eukaryota > Viridiplantae > Streptophyta > Zygnematophyceae > Desmidiales > Peniaceae > Penium > Penium margaritaceum. Next base: position 95,728 of record SZWC01000063.1, read on the forward strand.
GGATGAAGCAATAGGGAATAAAATGAAAACAAGCTACAATATATTTCCCTCGGTCAAATGACGAGGCAGATCGCGGCAACCAGACCTCGCTGAACATGGTACAGACCATGTCGGTAGATGCACAATTATTGGAAAGCTTCTAGGTAGACGCTGTACATACGGCAAGCTACACCATCAACCTTACTCCTATAGCGCTACTGAAGAGGAAGAGTGGCTAGAAGACACGACACAAGGTTTGGAGCGGGTGCAAGCCAAGTGTGGAATTCTGAAAGAGTTCGAGTGCAAGGCGTTATTGATTGTACAAGCTGCAAAGCAGTATGATAGCAAGGTGGAGCTGCGGGCAAAGTCCTATCCCGTCCTTGGCTATGAGAGCACACATACAGCATACCGGCTCTATGACATGTATAAGGAGAAGATAATCTGTAATCAAGGCATCAAGTTTTACGAGAAGGAGAGCTACATCAACAACAATATTATGGATGTGCTAGACTCTCCAATGATGGAGGAGTAGTTCAAACTCCTTTCACTACAAGGAGTTGCCGAATGCCAAACGTTAAGGATGCGGTATCAAAGCACGATGATGCACTAGTGGTGGCACCCAACAAGGAATCCGATGATGATCAAGTGGATGAGGAGATCCACCAGAAGGATCTGGCAGATTAGGCACCAAGGGTGCCAAGGCGCGCACTCTTGGCAAAGTGCACATCAGGCGTCCACTAGACACGCCACCTGTCCAGGTGATGTTTCATCTGAACGAGAGAGATCCTCGAAGAGATATCTAGTTGATTATTCACCAGAGTATACATACTTGGAGGGATCACACCAAAGCAACAATGTGCCAGTAAAACTACCGTGTCCTTATGGGAGGTAGCAAAAAGCAAGAAAGCAATTCAACACAAGCACCATTCAATGGATTGGCATCATGCGGTACATATTGGCTGCATCAATAGAGCCAACTTTGGGCCATGCAAGATGAGCTTGCATGGCCCAAAAGGGATCATGGGGATGTAACCATCAAATCAAAGTCAGCATCCATCATAGAAAATGACACATGGGAGATGGTTGACAGGCCTCAAATTGACAACGTCACTTGCTCAAAGTGGGTCTTGAAGACCAAAATTACAAAGGAATGTATGGTTGATAAATACAAGGTTCGGTGGCAAAGGGATACTCACAAGATAAGGACAAACACTAAAATGAGACATTCACTCGCATTTCCATGTTCACACGCATCGGGTGATCCTTGCAGTGGCGGTCGCGAAGGACATGGAGCTGCACCAAATTGACATAGAGACGACCTTTCTCAATGGCATGATAGACAAAGAAACTTACGTTGAGGTACCAGAAGGAAAATAGGCATAGGAGGGCAAGGATTGCAAGCTATAGAAGTCTTTATACTGGCTAAAATAATCATCCAGATACAGATACGAACAGCTGGATAACTTCATGGAATAACTCAGCTTCAAGCACTCTGAGTTGGATCACAACATGTACGTACGCTGTGACAGATAACTCCATCTGATTGTTACACTCCTTGCGGATGACCTGATTTTGTGCTTGATGCATCTACCTAGCCTACATAGGCAAAAAGAGCAACTAAGGAGCAAATTTTAGATGTAAGACATGGAAACGTTGTGTCTCAAATAACATTCACTGCCCACGAGCCATATCTTCAGTCGGGGTCACCAAGAAGATTATTTATCCACACTCCAAGGTTCTTGGACTACTACTACCACCGGAAGAAATGTTGGGAAAGGAGCCATCCGGCTCAGTTTCAGGTCCACAGGAGCAAGTTCCAGGAAACTACAAGATGCTTGCTCCAAACGTCAATCTGACTTTACCATTGGAAAGATCAGGTGGCAAAATGTCTACATTCCAAGTTTCAGGCCGATCCAACGGTCGGATAGAGATATGAATTTTCGAAATTTCCTGGGTCAACAACCGCCGGTGCCTGGGTGACCATGGGCGATGGCTCCATGCCTTAGCCTAAGGAAAGAAAAAGGCAAGAGGTCCAGGGTCAAGACCTGATGGGATAAATATCCAAAAAAGTCCTAGATTCTTGGATTGCCTTTTCAGAGTGTGCTGACTAGGAAAAAGGTACCTCTCCTTACTTTTAAGGTGAGGTGAGATCCTTGTGTGCTAGCCGTGGACACATGGCAATTCTCTATGCAATTGTGGGTTATGTGACCACTAGGATTGTGCCATGAGAGCATTTTCTAGCTCTCTAGGTCATGTGGGAGTGGTCAGCCTGATTGCTAGGCTGATTTCCTCTCTTGTGTCAGTTTATGGACTCTAGTGTGTGAGCCTTATCCTCCATGGCTAAGTGGTGTGGCTTATGAGAGGGCTGACTTGCCCAAGCTCTAGCTCTATATATAATCCATCAGTTTAAGTGATTCAATAACCATTCTTCAGCACAACTGATGCCCTTTCAGTCCCACATGCTCGCTGCTCCAAGGCTCCCTCTCTCCTCCAGATCCAACATTTGGTATCAGAGCCAAATTCTTCCAGTTTCAGCCAGTACAAGCCGTCACTTTGAGAGTGACAAATTAATATCAAATCATAACCAAATTTGATGATCAAATACAGGATCTTCAAGTTTGCGAGACAATCTTTCTAACAAGCCCAAGATCGCAAAGATCAAACAGTCGGATTGAGAGGCACGCTCAAAACAAGGTTGGCCAAGGCTACACACTTCTCTATGACTAAGACTGTCACCTTGTGAGGAATATAACTCTCTCGTTTCTTTGTCAAATTTAAATAGTGGCACAAGCGAATTGTACTATACTTTACATTGGTGTAAATATATTTGCATTCAATCGATTCATTTGGGAGAAATGCCATTTACAACCTGGCTTGTGTGAGATAGAGTAGGAGCAACAGCATACCTTGTTTTCAAAAGGGCATATCTCTGAACATCCCTTGTTGATGACCCTGTTTGATGGATCCACCTGAACAGTTTTCAGCTGGCTTTTCCAGTGGTGGGCTTGGTTTTTCCAAACTCTCAGTCTGCTGGCCTCTATAGTCTACTTTCTGCTTGACAGATTTCCAGCAGAAGCAACAGTAGAAGCAGCGGTAGCGCCGCCACTCAAGGGCAGCGTTGAGCATCACCAAAGCTCAAAATGGCAGCAGCACGCGTGGTCACAGTAGCCCAGCCCTTGGAGAGGGTGGAAGGGCACGCCAACTTCACGTTTTGGAAGATCCGTTCCCGCCTCCTTTTGGAGGAGAGGAGCTTGTGGGAGGTGGTGAGCGGTGACGAGCGCGCTCCGCCTCCAAAGGCAAGAGGCATCACCGTAGTGCAGGTGGTGGCGGGGACAACGCCGCATAAAGGTGCACCAGATGTAAGTTCATTTATAACTGTGGGAGCGCCATATGAGGAGTGGAAGAAGAAGGACAGGCAGGCCTACAGGCTGCTTGTCAACACCATCTCCAAACCGCATCTTCAGTACGTGAGTGACAAGGCTACTGCAAAAGAGGGGTGGGACGCGTTGTACAAGAAGCATGAGAGTAAGGATCCTGTATTTCTGATGCTTTTGGAGGAGAAGATGATGGTATTGAAAATGCGGGTGGGGAAGGGATGGAGGCATATTTGGACAAGGCAAAGGAGCTGGCAAAGCAGCTCAAAGCGGCTGGCAACCCTTTGGAAGAGACGCGCTTCATCCTCCTCTTGCTGAGGGGACTCCCAACGAGCTACGACACTGTGCAAGAGACGTTGGAGTGCCAGCCGACTCTCGACCTGGACTTCATCTGCACCCACCGAGTACAGGTGGAACTTCGTCGCAATACAGCGAAGCACAATGGCGGCAGCAACAGTGAAGTAGCTTTTATGGCCATGGGCTGACGCAACCAACCGCAACAACAGTCTCGGCAGCAAAGAGGTAAGAAAAACGGCAAGTGTCACTATTGCCAGAAAGAGGGGCACTACAAGAAAGAGTGCTTCAAGTTCAAGGGGGACGAGAAGGAGCAGTAGCAGTAGCAGTCCTTCCAACAGCAGCAAAAGCAACAGTCTCCACAGCAACAGCAGTAGCAGTCACAAGAGTGTCAGCAGCAGCAGCAATAGCGACAGCAGAGCCAGGCCAGAGTATGCCACTTTGGCAACATGAACGTGGAAAAGGAGGTGCGCGACTGCCTCTTCATGGCGAAGTCTGATAGGTCTCAGGTGGAGAAGGCGGATCACGCATGGTACAAGGACTCAGGGTGTACCAAGAGCCTGACGCACCAAAAAGAGTGGTTTACGTAGCTGCTCTCCATCCCCCCTCGACCGATTGCCTTGGGCGATGATAGGATGGTGTATGGTGAGGGGATTGGGATTGTAGAGATGTGGTTGGAGATCCCACGTGGCATTGAAGTGGGAGTGTTCCATTGCATGATGTATGTACCTGATGCTGCATTCAACCTCCTCTCACTGTCCTCCCTCAGGAACGCTGGATTGCGATTCTTTTTTTATGACGACTGTGGATACATCCTCGACAGGGAAACATGGGAGGAGGTGGCTAGGTCGGTGAAGGAAGGCGACATGTACCGCCTGTTGGAGGCAACCAAGATCCCGCGTGAGCGGAGTCTTGCAACAATAGTGCAGGCCATAGATGGTGAAATCTGGCATGCGCGATATGGCCACATCGGCATGCACGCCTTGCAGCAACTTCAAACGAAGCAGATCGTACGTGACTCATCCACCATCTCTAACTTTGAGCAGTAGTTGTGCATCGGTTATTCAGAGGGGAAGCAGCATTGTGAGGCGTTCTCAGGAGCAGGGGAGCGCAGGAAAGGGGTGCTAGAGCAGGTGCACACAGACTTGTGTGGCCTGATGCAGACACAGAGCTTTGGAGGCTCTAGGTATTTCCTCACCTTCATTGATGATTTCAGCCGTTACACTGCTGTGTACTTCCTTTCCTCCAAGGACAAGTACTTTGACAGGTTCAAGGAATTCAAGGCAATGGTGGAGAACCAGACTGGCAAGAAGATCAAGGCGCTGCACAGTGACCATGTCGGAGAGTACCTGAGCAAGGAGTTCCAAGACTATCTCGCATCAGCAGACATCAAGGCGTAGCGTACCGCGCCATATTCATCGCAGTAGAACGGCGTAGGAGAACGTGCCAACCACACCATCGTTGAGTTGGTGCGCTCCATGCTGCATGCGGCTCGGCTCGCCTATGAATTCTAGGCCGAAGCAGTGAGCACTGCGGTGTACATCAAGACCCATAGTCCAACCAAGACGTTGGAGGAGATGACGCCGTACGAGGCATGGTTTGGAAAAAAACCGAGCATGGGCCACCTCCATGCGTTTGGTGGCTTGGCACACATGCACTTGCCCAATGAGAAGCAATATAAATGGGATGCAAAGAGCGTGTAGATGCTGATGATCGGCTATGACGTAGCAAGCAAGGCCTATTGCCTCTATGAGAGGGATAAAGGCCACATCATCATCTCCAGGGATGTTGTTTGCAACGAAAGCAACGTCATCGGCACCAACATCATCTGCGAAGAGGCAGTAGAACCAGCAGCTGATGATGCAGTAGGAGCATACACTCTCCCTGACCCCGTCTCTCATAACCCTTCCTCTATTGTGACAGTGGGAGAACCGATCTACTCTCCCATGTCTAATGCTACAGATATAGCAACCTCATTGGCAGAAGTAGAGGAAGGAGATGCAGCACCACCAGTTGCAGTAGTTGTGCCAACAGCACCACGCCAGCTGCCCGCTAACGCTCCAGCACCAGGTCGCAGGTACCCTCTCACGGTGCGCTACAAGCCTGGTGAGCGCGGCCATTTCTGGATGCTACGGAAACCAGAACAAGTGAACATCGCAATTGCAATAGATTCAGATGCGCCATTATCATACAAGGAGGCCATGGCTGCACCAGATGCAGTAGACTGGGTGCAAGCTGTGTAGTCAGAGATATAGTCGCAGCTTGATAACGGCACGTGGGCGCTGACTGAGCGTCCACCAGGATGCAAGGTGATCAAGTGCAAGTGGGTGTTCAAGAAGAAGCAGGGAGCACATGGCCACCTGGAAAAGTATAAGGCAAGGCTGGTTGCCAAGGTCTTCTCACAGCAGGAGGGCATTGACTACACAGAAATCTTTGCACCTGTTGCAAAGTTTGCCTCTGTGCGCATGCTTCTCTTGTATGCAGCAGCTAAGGAATTCGAGATCCACCACATGGATGTCAAGATAACATTCTTAAACGGTGACTTGGAGGAGGAGGTCTACATGGAGCAGCCAAAAGGATTCGTCATGGATGGCCAAGAGCACCTGGTTTGCAAGCTACAAAAGTCGCTGTACGGCCTCAAGCAAGAGTCGCGTGCTTGGAACCAGCAATTTTCATGCGGCATTGCAGTGCATGGGGTTCGAACGCAACGAGTGTGACTACAGCATCTATTGCTGGCAGCATGGGCATGAGATTCTCATGATCATTGTCTATGTGGATGACATGCTCCTCCTTTCCAACAGCATGTCTGCACTACATGAATTCAAAAATGCCATACAGGAGCGCTTCTAGATGTCCTATCTCGGGGAGGCGTCATACTTTCTCGGCATCCAGATCATGCATGACCGCAAATCATCATCTCACTCTCACTTCAGTAGCATCGTTATGGGAAATATGTCTTGCAGCGGTTCCGCATGGCAGAGGCCAAACCCATTGGCACACCGCTCGAAACACGGCAGTACCTTGTAAGCTTCAATGGATAAGCAGATGTAGCTGAGCGGCAGAAGTACCAGAGCGACGTCGGTAGTCTCATGTACCTGATGGTGGCAACCAGGCCAGACCTCACACAGGCTGTGAGCGCTGTGAAGCAGCACATGGCAAATCCCACACCTGAGCACTAGAAGGCAGTGAAGTGGATCTTCCGCTATCTTGCTGGAACCATCAACATCGGCATCACCTACAACGGCAATGACAACAACATCATCGGCTACACAGACGTAGATTGCACTTCAAACCCTTAGGACCGCAAGTCCATCTCTGGACATGTGTTCCTCATGAATGGTGGGGCCATCAGCTGGTGCAGCAAGCGGCAGGTGGTTGTGGCCACATCAAGCACAGGAGCTGAGTACGTCTTTCCTAGCTTTGGAGCCAAGGAAGCAGTTTGGCTTCAGTGTATCATGGCGGAGATGAGTAGGAGTGCAGCAGTTCTAGTTCCTGTGTGCGTCGACAACCACAGCGCAATCGCACTCACCAAGAATCCTGAGCACCATTCACGGACCAAGCACATTGACATCGCATTTCACCTCATGAGGCACATGGTGTAGAAGGGTGCTATCAAGCTGGAAATTACTCCAACTAGCAAGTAGGTCGCTGATTTCTATACCAAGCCAGTGACCCGTGAGAAGTAGTAGTTCTGCATGAAGGCATGTGGAATCAGCTCACTCTGACTGCGGCAAAGTGGGAGACTACTGGGAAAGGAGCCATCCGGCTTAGTTTCAGGTACACAGGAGAATGTTCCAGGAAACTACCAGATGGCTGCTCTGATCCTCAATCGGACTTCACCAGTGGAAAGATCAGGTGGAAAATATCCACAGTCCATGTTTTAGGCCGATCCAACGGTCGGATTGTGAAATTTCTGAAATTTCCAAGGTCATCGACTGCCTGTGCCTGGGTGACCATGGGCGATGGCTCCATGCCTTAGCCTGAGAAAAGAAGAGGGCAAGAGGTCCAGGGTCAAGACCTAATGGGAGAAAGATCGAAAAAGTTCCTATATTCTTAGAATGCCTTGTCAGAGTGTACTGAATAGGAATAATGTACGTCTCCTTACTTTTTAGGTGAGGTGAGATCCTTGTGTACTAGCCATGGACACATGGCGATTCTCCATGGGATTGTGGGTTATGTGACCATTAGGAGTCCGCCATGAGAGCATTTTCTAGCTCTGTAGGTCGTATGTGAGTGGTCAGCCTGATTGCTAGGCTGATTTCCTCTCTTGTGTGAGTTCATTGACTCTAGTGTGTGAGCCTTAGCCTCCATGACTAAGTGGTGTGGGTTGTAATATTATGTTTTCTGTATGCCCCTGGTCCAAGCAGCGGAAGATTTAGAGTGGGTATGCACTGCGCTTGTAGCGCAAGTCCCCCAGTGACACGAAGAGAGGCTGAGAGAGACAGGGCATGCACTACTCATCCTTGTGGAGTATGTCCCCTTAGTCTACTCTTGGGAGTCTACCTGGTGCATGCTCCTTAGGACAACTTCCTACAGCCTAGTGGGTGAAAGCGCCATCTCGCAAGCGAGAGGTCCGGGGTCAAATCCCGCTAGGACCAACTTTTCTTTGTGACTAAAAAGGGCCAAGGAAGCTTCCTAGAAGCCTCTAAGGTCCAAGGTGGATCAAGCGCCACTTGGCGGTCACAGAGGGTGCCATGTCCTTAAAGGTGATGACACTGCCTAGGGTGGCCTTGGGGGGGAGGCCCCTCCAAGGAGCCACTGGGAGCACTGACCAGAGACTACATAAGGCCTGTCATTTGTATGTGATAATATCATCATCTCTTACTCTTGAGACTTGGGAGAAAACCAATCCCTTGTTGGCCACGAAGAAAGAGGGTAAACAACAAGTGCAAGTGCACACTTTGGTGTGTAGCATTGCCAGTTGGGTGAGAGTTTGGAACACTCTCCGGCCACGGTTGGGACAAGCTAAGTGAACCTTTCAGTGTGGAAACACCACTCCGTGGGTGATCTCTATCTTGGTTGAAATACCAAGGGTGGTCGGCGGTTTGCCTGTCGGCGTCGTTTACTCTAGACCGTGGCCAAGTGCGGAGTGACAATTGGTTATGGGCCCACACTGATCGGGAAACTTGGTTCTTTGTACCACCGCTCAGTTCACGTGGTAGGTACCTCCGCAGCAGACAAGACACCACTGCTCCATCTGCTTCATCGTCGGTCCACTTTGGACCAACGTACACATTGTGAGAGACCAGACGCGGGTTGCACCCGTGGTCCACTTTTGCTCTCCACGGACAAGGATTGAGGATACGCTCTGCCATTGTTGGTATGACCCTCGAGTCCTAAGTGGGTTACGCTCTGTCCTTGTGGGTATGACCCAGTGTCTGTGGGAGCACTTCCTCCACAATAGCTAGGAGACCATCGTGTCAGGAAAATGAGGGTATGGCCATTGGAAAAGTTATGCGCGCAGATAAGGAAATGGAAGCATCTCCGAAGCTGCGGGAGCTGACGTCTTGCTCATGTCACTGAGATGCGACGAAGTGAGCACGATGGAGTGACTCGGATGAGGAGGCGATGCTTAGCGGAGTGCAACTGTGATGCGGGCAAGCCAGCGAGGCGAGCCTTAGCATTCACTAGTGTGGGCNCCGCTCAGTTCACGTGACAGGTACCTCCGTAGCAGACAAGACACCACTGCTCCATCTGCTTCATCGTCGGTCCACTTGGACCAAGGTACGCATTGTGAGAGACCGGACGCGGGTTGGACCCGTGGTCCACTTTTGCTCTCCACGGACAAGGAACGAGAATACGCTCTGCCATTGTCGGTATGACCCTCAAGTCCTAAGCAGGTTACGCTCTGCCCTTGTGGATACGACCCCGTGTCTGTGGGAGCACTTCCTCCACAATAGCTAAGAGACCATCGGCTGGAGGGGTATGCAACGGACTGCACCTTGAAAATCTGTAGCAGTCATCAGCCTCATCAGCCTACATCGACCTCAATGAAGTTGAACAGCAGAGACTAAGTGAGCATCCTTGACCACACCGCAATCATTCCGGGGGATCAAGAGATCGTTCCAGACACCTCACAGCCCGCCAAGTTGGGTGCGGCCAACGCCATCGCATGCTTCGATGGCAAAGCCTTCGGCACGTGGAAATGGCAGTTTGAGGTGGTGATGCGCGTGCGTGGGTACCTCAATATGCTGAAAGGGACGGAGGTAGCACCGGAGGACGAGGCAAGCGCAGAATACGCAGGGTGGCAAGAGCAGAATGACATCGCTCTCGCACTCCTCGTCACGTCCATAAGCCCCTCCCTAATCTCCCACATCGAGGGGTGCACGACGGCAGCTGAGGCTTACACCAAGCTGACGAACATGTACCAGTCAACTTCCCTCGCCAATCGAATCTTCATCCTGCTGCGCCTCATCGGGCTGCGGGTGGGCGAGGGGGAATCCATCTCGGACTTCCTCCAGCAGTTCGAAGGACTGCTTCAAGAAGCCCGCGCCATGTCGTGGCAGCTCGACCAACAGATGCAGGCCATGATTCTCCTCATGGCCTTACCGCCAAGCTCGAGCCCCATGATCACCACCTTGGGTGGTTGGGAGGAGTCGGAGTTCACGTACCCTCGTGTCTCCGAGTTTGTCCGGAACGAGGCCATGCGGCGAAACAACGGCGCATCAACAACGCCGCATACGCAAGTGGCTCGGGAGGCACCTCCTCTCATGGCAACAGCAGAAGCAGTGGCGGCGGGAAGAGCGGCAAAAAGAAGGGCAAGTGCCACAATTGTGGCAAGGCGGGGCATTGGGCGCGGGAGTGTCGTGCACCAAAGAAGGAAGGAGGCGGTGGTGGGAGCAGCAACGTGAGTAAGAAGGTGGACTCGACGTCCACGAGCATGATGGCCGAGAGCAAGGACCCTCCAAAAGGCTCTGCGCTGCTGCGGCCGGGAGCCTTTGGGCTGGACAGTGGCACGGACTACCACACCTCTCGCGAGGCATGTGGCTTCTCGTCCCTCACACCGTCCACGGCCAAGTTCCGGTGCGCCAACGGCGGCATCGAGTACGCGGCTGGTGAGGGAGAGAAGGTCGTGCACACACGGATCAACGGAGCCGACAAGGAGTTGCGGCTGCA
>SZWC01000063.1:114236-166240 GCA_023375785.1 Penium margaritaceum
CACACTTTGGTGTGTAGCGTTGCCAGTTGGGTGAGAGTTTGGAACACTCTCCGGCCACGGTTGGGACAAGCTAAGTGAACCTTTCAATATGGAAACACCACTCCGTGGGTGATCTCTACCTTGGTTGAAATACCAAGGGCGGTCGGCGGTTTGCCTGTCGGCGCCGTTTACTCTAGACCATGGCCAAGTGCGGAGTGACATGTAAGAGGGCTACCTTGCCCAAGCTCTAGCTCTATATGTACTCCATCATTTTTAGTGATTCAACAACCATTCTTCAGTACAACTGATGCCCTTTCACTTTCACATACTCGCTGCTCCAAGGCTCCCTCTCTCCTCCAGATCCAACAAGAAAAGAAATATGTATAGAACCAAATCAACTCCTCCATTGGCTGACCTCAACGGCCACTTCTCCCGAGTAAACAAATGAGCACCAGCAGGAACAAACGGCCGTCAAACGGAACGGCTGAGAAGGAAAGCTAGAGGGATCAAGAACCAAGACGTGAGCGCCTTGGTATCCACATCGTGACAATAGACAAGCTTAAGCTGCCAAGCTACTAGCGCCCCACACTGCTACGCAACCTCAAATTCCTAGTAGCCAAGACAGTTGCATATCGATGGCTGCTCCTTTCGTTCCGACCACCCTAGTAGCCGGAGCGCACAGGTCAAGATAGGGACAGCTAGCTATATATGTCTCTCTTTATCATGTACTATATTAACTAATCAGTAAAGATTCACTTAATCCTCTCTTTCTCTCTTGCCTGCCTCTTTGGCTATGGCATCCCCTTACTTGATGCTTGTGATCTCTCAACCCGCCTCCTCGGCTGCCGCACATGCTACGTCTTCTTCTCTCTTTAGCCCATCAGATCCATTTGCCTACTTCCGCGACTGTAGCACTTGTTCAATCTTTAGCGCTCGTACAGCTTTGCACTACACCGAGGGAAAATCATCGCTTCACTCCATCTGCCATTCTTCTCGTTCCTTCAGCCCACACCTCTGTGTTGTGGCTCAAACCTGTGCCTCGATGTTGAGACATCATCAACAGTCATCAGTGTCCGTATCCTCGACACTGCACACACACTTACTTATTAGATTGTCTTTTCTTGTCCGCATCTTGGTTGTTGCCGCCTGTTGTCTCCTTGTATCCACATCCTCAGTGTTCTGTCCAATATAGCTCTTATTTCTCATTTTTCTACTCGTTCATCATTGATATTTCCTTTGACTTTTATCAAGTTCCTCATGCTCATTTGCTTCCTCGAAGCTCATATGTAGTGTATTACAGGTACTTCAAGCGTGTAGTTTACTCCATCATCTCACCTGTACTGTGGAATATTCCAAGACCATCACTCTTTTTTCAATCATCTAACATGGTACCAGAGTCCAGCAAAAGATCGTACTCGTCTCAGCAATCTTCTTCTTGCCACAAATGCCTGAACCCCCACGTCAAGCCGCACCCTCACTCCAAGCCAGTCAAACATCCGCTGCTACCACTCTTCCTCACCTCCACGATCAAGAATTCTTTGTATAGACATAGTATCCAAGATCTTACCACATTCTCCATCAGGATAATGTTCCTCTTGCCTCCCGAAAATACCTTGTCATAACACGCTTCTGTTAACAGTCGTCCCCATTGCAAGCACCATCAGCATCAGCCACTCCCAAATGCCTTCTATCATTGTCGTCGTGCAAAATTCTACAATGTGTCAAGCATCAACACTAAAACTATGAATGGATACAGTCTCGTGACAGTTCTATACATGCACTATAGCAGAAACAACAACTCCATCCACTCTTCCCATGTTCACGATCATCAGCATTCTACCAGACCTTATTCTCCTCCTTGTCTTCCTTCTCAAACCAACCACATGAAGTACCTACAATTGCCACAAATGGACAAATTAGCTCTTACAAAAGCTCACATCCCTCTATAGCCATGTGTTCATGCCTACACTGTACCTTCATCTCTTCTCAAGCTCTTCTGCCTCCTCGAGTTTAAACTATTCTATCAACTCTCATCGTCATCCTCCACAGCCTTCATCTTCTCGGTGAAAGCCTCGACCTCATCTTGAGCAGCACTTTCCTCCTTGTTTGGATTTACAAAGATACATGGATACTCTTCAAAACTGTACTCCCGACATTGGTTTGACTCGCCAGCATCACTTAACATGTCATCTCTCATGCCATCAACGCTCGTCTTCTCTATACCCTCATCTCTACTACCCTCTAAAAAGTCTATTGAGTTCATCCTCAGGGAACCTCAAGAGAATTGCACCATCACAACACGCCGAGTCTGCAGCATCAAAACCAAACTCTGCTCACTCAACTAGCAACTGTATTGCCACACTACCTCACATCTATTCACCATGCCAACTGTTGACTACCCAACCTCCTACATCATTTTATGCTAATGCATAATCATCTCCCAATGAGTACAAGCGAACTCCAGTATCCCATCTCATCCACAACATTCAGTCCCTCTACCACACCATACTTTATCAACCACAATGTCTGCTATCTCCAACTCAATTTCTCTATGCAAAAGCAATGCCCCTATTCTGGCCCATCTCTCAATCAATCCATGATACTCATCACATCACATCTATGCATCAACAAACCACCCACTCAACAAACTCACAAGCAAAAATCCCGATACCTAAGAGAATGACATCCCGAAAAAAAACTCCTCTTTGCCTGCCACTTCTTATCATTGATTCACGTCCTCTCATATTAGTGTCTCCTTCAATACAACTCCACTCACCAGCATTTTCTCCCTTAAGTCCATATACTTCAGGAACCTACAACTCAGGTCCTCTCTTTTCCTTGAACAATTCATTGCCTTCATGGCCTTTGTCTACGGCATGAACCTCTTGACAATAACGTCACCATGAACAATCATCCCATTGCAACAGTCCCTGGTGACCACCCGAACTCCTCACACTTTATGCTGTACACTTGAATCTCTGTCCCTCAATAAAAGAGTCACGGCCAACTGTCTGTACTAACCTATTCCACACAACCGTCTGTTGGACGACTTAGAGGGCACATGTGCTTGAGTTGGGGTAGGCCAGATACGTGGCTGAGATCCTGAAGCGATACGACATGGAGGACTACAAACCTGTTGGCAGTTTGGTCTCTACGACTTGTGAACTGAGTGCGGTAATAGCGCCGCAAACCAAAGAAGAGCGGGAGGGTATGGCAGGGTTGCCATACTAATTGGTTGTGGGAAGCCTCATTTCCATCATGATTGCAACTCGACCAGACATGGTCTATGCGATGGACGCAGTGACTACGTATGTGCTCGATCCAAGACCACTATACTAGTAGGTAGTCAAGCATATCCTCCGCTACCTGAAGGCAACGTGACATGTGTGCAACCTCAAGCACGGAAACTGAGTACGTGTCTCTTAGATTTGGAGAAAAAGAAGTTGGTTGCCTTTGTCATATGGGAGAGATGAGTGTGTTAGTTAATGAGCTAACCACCTCTGGAAGAGAAACCACGAAACTGAAAAGCTCACAAAGGTTTTTACACCTTCCTTTGCACGTATGTGTCGTTTATCCCAAACTTAATCAGGCATACACTTCACCTTCAAGAGTATTAGCGCCTTAGAATTACATCTAAAAAAGAGCTCAAGTCGTCAATACGCATGAGAGCATCAAGCAAGGGTTAATTAATGAGCATGTAAGACAAGTCCTTTTGTAGCTGTCTGTCCAATCCTAGAACTCAGAAGCACATTCCTGAGAAGTGGCTTGACCCTGCCACATCACCAAGAGACTTGCGCTTTGGGCTCACATAAGCATCCTTGTGCCAAGGTGACTGATCAGCCGTGTTACTTCCCAGAAGCTACGGACTTTCTTTCTTGGAAGCTTCCATAACAACCAAGATGTGCATGGAGCCAGGATCGAACTCATGACCTCTCACTTGACCAAATAAACAAAATGACCAAGTTAACCACTCACCTACATGGTGTACTCACAGGTCATATCTCACATGAGACAGAGCATAGTTGAGTCACCCTACAACAAATCCAGGTGTCATACCTCCACAAGAGGAAGAGCGTTTGTGGTCCGTCGTACAAGACTGAACAAGGGGTAAAAATATTCAACAAATCTCTCCCTTGTACCTTGGGTCAGTTTCCATCATCATTCTTCATCACTTGCGTTGACCATGCCGATACCTTGCCTGTCCGTCTAGTGGAGATCCTTGTCCAATGGCTTCATAAGCATGTCAGCCCGGTCCAGCTTGGTGCCGACATATTCCAGCTCCACTGTCTGCTTGTAGACCAAGTCACGAGCATAGTGGTAGCGGATCTCGATGTGCTTTGTGAGCCTGGACTGAACTGGGTTCTTGGACATGTCAATCGCGCTCATGCTGTCAATCTTGACGATTGGTGTCATTGCTTGTGGTGCCTTCATCTCAGAGAGCAAGCTGTAAAGCCATTGTACCTCTTTACACACCTCAACCAATGCAATGTACTCAGCTTCAGCTGTTGACAGAGAGACACACTCCTGCTTGCGACTCGCCCAACTCACAGCACCTCTATTTAGCATACACACAAAGCTGGAGATGGATTTTCTGTCATCGATATTTCCTCCCCAGTCAGCGTTGGTATAGCACATGAGAGTGAGGGACGCGGATCTAGCGATGCCTCCAAACTTGAGTCCCAAATGTAGCATCCCCTTAAGGTAGCGCATGATGCCCTTCACAGCCTGCCAGTGTAATGGACCAGGATTGGCCACAAACCGGCGCACCTGCCCACCAGCATGGGCTATATCTGGCCGGGTTGCGACCATGGCATACATCAGACTGTCCACTACAGACTGATATGGGATGTCCAGCATGTCAGTTTTCTCCGCTTCGTTTGATGGGGACATGGAGGTGGAGAGCTTGTACTCAGAGCTCATGGGTGTGCTGGCAGGCTTGCAATCTGCCATGTCGTATCATTTGAGGATGGAGTCGATGTACTTTGTCTGGTTCAGGCTGATGGTACCTGTGGCTCTGTCACGCTTGATGGTAATGCCAAGGTAGAAGTTAAGAGAACCCATGTCCTTCATCTTGAACCTGCTACTCAGCTACCCTTTGATATCTTTTAGCAGCTGCGTTGAAGAAGAGCACAGAATGAGGCCATCGACGTACAAGGCGACCAACATCATCCCTTTGTCGCTCTCATACACATACATGCTAGGGTTGTTGTCGTAGTGCATGAAGGACTCCTTGGTCATCAATGTATCCATCTCTTGGCACCAAAGTCTTGGCACTTATTTTAGTCCATAGAACGCCTTCGTCAACATGCACACCTTGCCCTTGGGAGCATCAACTCCCTCTGGAATCTCCATCAGCACCTCCTTATCAAGTTTTCCATAAAAGGAAGGCTGTCTTGACATCCATCTGGTGGATCTCCATGTTCTTGGCAGCAGCAATGGCGAGCAATGACTGGATAGAGGCAAACATCACAACGGGAGCAAAGGTCTCATCATACTCTGTGCCAAGCCGTTGAGAGAACCTCTTTGCTACGACCCGTGCCTTGTACTTGTCTAACTTACCATCGTGTTTCCCTTTTACTTTCAGCACCCACCTGGACCCCACAACATGAGCACCGGCAGGTCTGTCTACCAGCACCCATGTCCCATTCTCCTTGATGGAGCTGAGTTCACTGTGAATTGCTTCATCCCACTGAGCTTTGTCAGGCTATGTGAGTGTCTCTACAACAGACGTTGGCTCCTCTTGAACCAGGAACGAATAGTTGAAGCCTGTCCATTCACCCCTATCTGCATAGTAATGCTGCCAAGGAACTTTCAGACGTAAACTGCTCCTTGAACCTGCTTTCTGTTGTTGATGTAGAGGCTGGAGATTTGTTTTGTCATCAATGGAGGGAGAGGTATCCTCCTCATGGTCTAGAGAATCAAATACGTCGGACTTGGAGGTTGATTCCTCCGAGTCATCTTCATTAGCTTCTCTCCCTATTGTAGTACCCAGCCCATGCCATTATGCCGGTGCTTTGTCTCCCTCCTCAAGAAGAGCAAGCCACTTTCCCTATTTTAGAGTGTTCTCAAGTACAAGAAGCTCTCCCTTACTCACTGAACGTTCTTGGAAATCCACGTCTTTGCTGTGGATGACCTTCTTAGCTCCTAGGTCCCACAGTCTATAAGCTCTATGGACGGTGTCATAGCCAATGAAAATACACTTTGGTGCTCTTGCATCAAGCTTTCCACGACCCTCACCCGCCTGGACCTTGGCAGAGCCGGTACAACCGAGCACCTTGAGATGGGAAGCGTCTAGCTTCCTACCCAGCCATGCTTCTTGAGGTTTCTTCAACTGATGTGTCTGCTTCTTCTTACCTCTCCTTCACAAAGCTGCTACAGGTGTGAGGTTTACAAGATACGTAGCGGTGCATGCTGCTTCAGCCCAGAACCTAGGAGGCAGCTTGGCGTAAAAAAGCATGCACCTTGTCATGCCAAGGAGGGTCTGATTCATCCTCTCTGCTACACCGTTGCTTTGAGGTGAGTAGGGAGTAGTTTTCTGGTGTTCAATACCCTGTGTCTTGAGCCACTCCCTGTAGGCTTCGTATTCTCCCCCCATTTGTCTGTCGTGAATACCTTCGCCTTCCTTCCATTCTGTCGCTAAACCACAGTAACAAAGGCTTGCATATTCTCCTTCACCTCACTTTTGTTTTTGAGAAAGTATATCTGTACCTTGCGGCTGTTGTCGTCAATGCAGGTGAGGAAATATCTGCTGCCTCCATTGGACGGTATGCAAAAGGGACCACACACGTCAGAGTGGATGAGGTCAAAAGGTAGGAGAGAACACATACCATTATGCTTGAAAGGTTTCTTCTTGGCCTTGCCTTGAAGGCATGGCTCACACAAGGTCCCAGCTCCTTGTGCCTCATCACCTAGCTCCATCCCACTCACTAGCTCCCTCTTATCCATGAGTACTAATGTGCAATGAGCCATGTGCCCAAAGCGCCTGTGCCCCACGTTCTCCGATGATGTGTACTGGGTAGAATGAACAGCCCTGGTGGCTGCATTTGTTCCCGGTTTTGTTACTGAATCTTCCGCTCCCATTGCTTCCGCTGCTCCAACATGTCCTTTATCATCAGAATCTGCATCGCTACTCTCCTCATCATTACTCCCGACTTAAGATACAGCCGTTGATGTTGTCATCTTGGTCTGCAAGACGTAGAGTCCATCAACACGAGGGACCTGTACAACAACCTTCTTGGCAGGGTAGGAGATGTTGATGTCCTTGGTAGGGACTATCACTACTTCCTTCTCTGTAAAAATAACTGTCATGTTATGGTCAGTTATCTTAGAGACAGAGAGCAGGTTGGTTGTGAAGGAGGGCAAGTAGACTACCCCCTCTAGCTTGAGGTCGGAGTCTGCACTGTTGCACCCACTGTGACCAGCTTGTCACCAATCCCCTCAGCTGCCTCAACCTTGCCGTTGGCAACTCCGAAGTTCTTGTTGCATGGAGCAAGAGAGATGAAGTCTTTCTTCTCATAAGTGGTGTACTCATTTGTGCCTGAGTCAAGGCCGTACGCTCCTAGCCTGAGTATCGCCCTCCCTTTGTTGGAGCCACACTCGGCCATCAAGCTTGTGGGATCCTTCCCACCATGTCCCCCTCACCATTCATCCTCGTCTCCTCCCTCCTTCTTGGATTCCCGGCACTCCCGAGGCCAGTGTCCAGCCTTACCACAGTTGTGGCAGTTTCCTTCATGCTTTGGACCCCTTCCACTATTGCCAATGCCGTTGTTTCCCTTGTATCCAGAGGAGGAGGTATTGTGAAAGGTACCGCTGTTTTGTGAGGTAAAGGCAACCATGTTTGCTTCACTACTGCTACGACGCATGGCTTCATTCCGTACATACTCCGAGACGGTGGTGTAGGATACTTGCTCTTCAGTCCATCCTGCAATCACTTTGATCATGGGATCCCAGCTCTCAGGCAGAGTCATCAGAAAACTCATGGCCTGCATATCGGATTTCAGTTCCCTCCCCATGCCGTTGGCTTGTTGCAAGAGCGTCTCAAACTTCTACATAAAGGCGGAGACATCCTCCCCTTCACCAAGCCTCATACTAATGAGGTTCTTTAGAATGAAGAGACAGTTAGCAAGTGAGGAGGACTGAAATACCTTGCTGAGTTTGGCGTATGCCGCGGCTGCCACTGTATAACCGCTGATGTGTGAGAGGACTGATGGTTGTATGGAGGATATGAGAACGGCAAGAGCCTTCTTGTTGAGCTTGATCCATGCCACAAGGTCAGAACCCTCCTCCTTTGGTGTTGGGATACTTCCGTCAAAATATCCCAACAAGTCTCTATCATCCATGATGATCTCAAACTGCCACTTCCAGAGTGCAAATCCCTCTCCATCAAACTCGAGGATAGGAGAATTATTCCCTGGTTCCCCTGTCCCTGCCATCCCTACACCTACAACTGCTACAGCTGCTGTACCTGTTGTTGATGCCGATGCACCTGTGTTTGAGGCCGTTGTAGGCTGTTGGTGAGAAGAGGTAACTGCTTATCATATTCACGTTGGCCGATGTAAGCAGATGTATGCTGATGTAGGCTAATGTAGGCTGATGTTAGCTCCCAAGGTAGAAAGGTGCACATGTGTTGCATTGCCCTCCGGCGGATGATTGACCTGTAAATAAAGAGGTTGGTTGAGAGCGAAGGCACTTTCACTACTTGTGACTTTGTTGGTTGCGTGCGTGAAACTTCTCTAACGAGAGTGGGTCCATAACCCATTGTTAGTTACTAAGCTACTTACCTTTGGTAGAGAAGCCGCGAAACCAAAAAGCCCACAAAGGGTTTTGCACCTTCTTCCTTTGCAGGTATGTGTTGTGCACTCTAAACTTAATCAGGCATACACTTCCCGTTCAAGAAAACTAGCGCCTTAGCATTACATCTCAAGAAGAGCTCAAGTCGTCAATATGCAAGAGAACATCAAGCAAGGATTAATTAATCAACATGCAAGACAAGTCATTTTATAGCTATATGTCCACTCCTAGAACCCAAAAGCACATTCATGAGAAGTGGCTTGACCCTGCCACATCACCAAGAGACTTACGCTATGGGCTTGACACATAAGTATCCTTATACCAAGGTGACTGATCAGCCGTGTTGCTTCCCAGAAGCTACGGACTTTCTTTCTTGGAAGCTTCCATAACAACCAAGATGTGCATGGAGCTAGGATCAAACTCATGACCTCTCACTTGGCCAAATCAACAAAATGGCCAAGTTAACCACTCACCTACATGGTGTACTCACAGGTCATATCTCACATGAGACAGAGCATCGTTCAGTCAACCTACAACAAATCCAGGGGTCATACCTCCACAAGGGGCAGAGCGTTCGTGATCCGTCGTACAAGACTAAACAAGGGGCAAACATATTCAACAGAGTGGAAGTGCAGCAGTTCTTGTTTTTGTGCTTGTCATCAACTAGTATGCAACTGTACTTGCCATGAACCCTATGCGACATGCACGTACCAAGTGCACGTTCCAGGAAACTACAAGATGCCTGCTCCGATCGTCGATCTAACTTCACCATTGCAAAATGTCTACGGTCCAAGTTTGAGGCCGATTCAACGGTCGGATTGGGAGATATGAATTTTCGAAGTTTTCAGGGTCATCGACTGCCCATATCTGGGTGACCATGGGCGATGGCTCCATGCCTTAGCTTGAGAAAAGAAAAAGGCAAGAGGTCCAGGGTCAAAACCTGATGCGAAAAATATCCAAAAAGGTCCTAGATTATTGGGTTGCCTTGTCAGAGTGTGCTGACTAGGAAAAAGGTTCCTCTCTTTACGTTTTAGGTGAGGTGAGATCCTTGTGTGCTAGCCATGGACACATGGCGATTCTCCATGGGATTGTGGGTTATGTGACCACTAGGAGTGTGCCATGAGAGCATTGCCTAGCTCTCTAGGTCATGTGTGAGTGGTCAGCCTGATTGCTAGGCCGATCTCCTCCCTTGTGTGAGATTATGGACTCTAGTGTGTGAGCCTTAGCCTCCATGGCTAAATGGTGTGGCTTGTGAGAGGGCTGACTTGCCCAAGCTCTAGCTCTATATGTACTCCATCATTTTGAGTGATTCAACAACCATTCTTCAGCAGAAGTGATGCCCTTCCAGTCCCACATGCTCGCTGCTCCAATGCTCCCTCTCTCCTCCATTTCCAACACTTGGTATCAGAGCCAAGTTCTGCCATTTTCAGCCAGCACAGGCCGTCACTTTGAGAGTGACAGGTTGAGTTGAAACCTTCACCAAATTTGATGATAGACCACCTGATCGTCAAGTGAAAGAGACAAGCTTTCCAACGATTCCAAGATCGCGAAGATCCAACGGTCGGATTGAAAGTTATGCTCAAAACGAGGTCGGCCAGGGCTACACTCTTCTCTCTGAGTATGACTGTCGCCTTGTGATGACCATAACTCTCTCGTTTCTTTGTCAATTTTAAAAAGTAGCACATACAAATTGAATTATTTTTTCTGAGATTTCCATTGGTGCAAAACGTTTTGCATTCCATCGGTACGTTTGGGAGAAACGCCGTTTACAAGCTGGCTGGTGTGAGCTGGAGTAGGAGCAGAAGCATACCCTGTTTTCAAAAGGGCATATCTCTGGAAATCCCCTGTTGATGACCCTGTTTTATGGGTCGACCTGAAAGGTTTTGAGCTTAATTTTCCAGTGATGGGCTCACTTTTTCAAAATTCCCAGTCTGCTGGCCTCTACAGTCCATTTTCTGTCAGACAGATTTTTGGCAAAAACAACAACAGAAGAAGGGGTAGCGCCGCCACTCAAGGACAACGCTGAGCATCACCAAGGCTCAAAATGGCAGCAGCAGGCGTGGTTACAGCAGCCCAGCCCTTGGAGAGGCTGGAAGGACGTGCCAACTTCACGTTTTGGAAGATCCGTACCCGCCTCCTTTTGGAGGAGAGGGGCTTGTGGGAGGTGGTGAGCGGCGACGAGGGCGCTCCGCCTCCACAGGCAAAAGGCATCACCGCAACGGAGGTGGTGGCGGGGAAGACGCCGCAGAAAGGTGCAGTAGATGCAAGTTCATCTGCAACTGCAGCGGCGGCATATGAGGAGTGGAAGAAGAAGGACAGGCAGGGTTACAGGCTGCTTCTCGATACCATCTCCAACCCGCATCTTCAGTACGTGAGTGACAAGGCTACTGCAAAAGAGGGGTGGGACACATTGTGCAAGAAGTATGAGAGCAAGGATCCTGCATTCCTCATGCTTTTGGAGGAGAAGATGATGGCGTTGAAAATGCACGGTGGCAAAGGGATGGAGGCGTACTTGGACAGGTCAAAGGAGCTGGCGAAGCAGCTGAAAGCGGCCGGCAACCCTGTGGAAGACACGCGCTTTGTCCTTCTCTTGCTGAGGGGACTCCTTACGAGCTATGACACATTGTGAGAGACGTTGGAGTTCCAGCCAACTCTCGACCTCGACTTCATTTACACGTACTTGGTGCATGTAGAGCTGCGTCGCAATGCCGCAAAGCGCAATGGCGGCAGCAGCAGCAGTAAAGCAGCTTTCATGGCGATGGGCTCATGCAACCAGCAGCAGCAACATTCCGGGCAGAAGAGCGGCAAGAAGAAGGACAAGTGCCATTATTGCCAGAAAGAGGGGCACTACAAGAAATAGTGCTTCAAGTTCAAGAGGGACCAGAAGGAGCAGCAGTAGCAGCAGCAAAAGTAGCAATCTCCACAGCAACAGCAGTAGCAATCACAGCAACGTCAGCAGCACCTGCAGTAGCAGCAGCAGAACCAGACCGGCGTGCGCCATTTTGGCAACATGAACATGGCCAAGGAGGTACGCGACCGCCTCTTCATGGCGAAGTCTGACATGTCGCTAAAGGAGAAGGCGGATCTGGCGTGGTACAAAGACTCGAGGTATACCAAGAGTCTGACGTACCACAAGGAGTGGTTTCGCAGCTGCTCTCCATTCGCCCCCGTCCGATTGCTTTAGGTGATGATCGGGTGGTGTATGCTGAGGGGATTGGGATTGTGGAGATGTGGTTGGAGACCCCGCGTGGCATTGAAGTGTGAGTGTTCCATGGCGTACTATATTTGCCTGGTGCTGCGTTCAACCTTCTTTCAGTATCCTCTCTCACCAACACAGGACTGCGCGTCGTCTTTGACGACGACTATGGCTATATCCTCGACAAGGATTTGGGAGAGGAGTTGGCCAGGTCGGTGAAGGAAGGCGACATGTACCGCCTACTGGGGGCGACGAAGATCCCGCGCGAGCAGAGTCTTGCAGCAGTGGTGCAGGCCACAGATGGCGAAATCTGGCATGTGTGCTACGGCCACATCGGCATGCGCGCCTTGTAGCAACTTCAAACAAAGCAGATGGTGCGTGACTTACCGACCATCTCTAACTTTGAGCAGCAGTTATGTATCGGCTGTTTGGAGGGGGAGCAGCATCGCGATGCGTTCTCTGGAGCACGGGAGCGCGTGAAGGAGGTGCTGGAGCTAGTCCACACAGACTTGTTTAGCCCGATGCAGACCCTGAGCTTCGGAGGCTCTAGGTATTTTCTCACCTTCATTGATGATTTCAGCCGTTACACTACTGTGTACTTCCTTTCCTCCAAGGACGAGTGCTTTAACAGGTTCAAGGAGTTCACGGCCATGGTGAAGAACCAGACTGGCAAGAAAATCAACGCGCTACGCAGCAACCACGGTGGAGAATACCTGAGTAAGGAGTTCCAGGACTACCTCGCAGCAGCAGGCATCAAGGCGCAGCGCACCGTGGCATACTCGCCGCAGCAGAATGGCGTAGCAGACCGTCCAAACCGCACCATCGTTGAGTCGGCGCGCTCCATGCTGCACGTGGCTTGGCTCACCTACGACTTTTGGGCAGAAGTAGTGAGCAATGCGGTGTACATCAAGAACCGCAGTCCAACCAAGGCCCTGGAGCAGATGACGCCGTACGAGGCGTGGTTCGACAAGAAGCCGAGCATGGGTCATCTATGTGCGTTTGGCAACTTGGCGCACATGCACGTGCCAAAGGAGAAGCAGCAAAAGTGGGACGCGAAGAGTGCGCAGATGCTGATGATTAACTACAACGTGGCAAGTAAGGCGTATCGCCTCTACGAGAGAGATACAGGCCACGTCATCATCTCCAGAGATATCGTCTTCAACGAGAGTAACGTCATCGGCACCAACATTGTCTGTGAAGAGGCAGCAGAAGCAGCAGCTGACGAGGTAGTGGGAGTAGATATCCTTCCTGACCTAGTCTCTCCTGATCCTTCCTCCACCGTGACAGTGGGAGAACCAGTCTACTCTCCCATGTCTGATGCAGTAGATACAACGGGCTCATGGACAGAAGCAGAGGAAGAAGTTACACCACCATCAACAGGTGCAGTCATGCCACGAGCACCGCGCTTGCCGCCTGCCAATGCTCCAGCACCAGGTCGCAGGTACCATCTCAGGGTGCGCTACAAGCCTGGTGAGCGCGGGCATTTCTGGATGTTCTTGAAACCAGACCAGATGAACGTCGCATTTGCAACAGACTCTGATGAGCCGACATGGCACACGGAGGCCATGGCGGCACCAGATGCATCAAATTGGGCACAAGCTGTGCAGCAGGAGATACAATCGCAGCTCGACAACGGTACGTGGGAGCTGACTGAGCGTCCACCTGGACGTAAGGTGATCAAGTACAAGTGAGTGTTCAAGAAGAAGCGTGGAGCAAATAGCAACCTGGAAAAGTACAAGGTAAGGCTTGTCGCCAAGAGCTACTCGCAGCAGGAAGGCATTAACTACACAGAAACCTTTGCTCCTGTTGCAAAGTTTACCTCTGTGCGCGCGCCTCTTTCCTATGCAGCAGCAGAGGACTTCGAGATTCACCACATGGACGTCAAGATGGGGTTCCTGAACAGTGACCTCGAAGAGGAGATTTACATGGAGCAGCCGGAGGGGTTCGTCATGGAAGGGTTGGAGGACCTGGTTTGCAAGCTGCAGAAGTTGCTGTATGGCCTCAAGCAAGCGTCGCGTGCTTGGAACCAGAAATTGGATTCGGCACTGTAGTGCATGGGGTTTGAGCGCAGCAATTGTGACTACAGTGTCTATCGCTGGCAGCATGCTCATGAGGAGGAGCTCATCATCGTGTATGTGGATCACATACTCCTCCTTTCCAACAGCATGTCTGCACTGCAGGAGTTCAAGGAGGTCATGCACGAGTGCTTCCAGATGTCTGATGTCGGGGAGGCATCATACTTCCTCGGTATCCAGATCACGCGTGACCGCAAAACACGCTCTCTCTCGCTGCAGCAAAGCCGCTACATCAAGGATGTCTTGCAACGGTTCGGCATGGCAGAGGCCAAACCCATCGGCACGCCGTTGGAGACGCGGCAGTACCTCGTGAGCTTCAATGGAGAAGCAAATGCAGCTAAGCGGCAGAAGTACCAAAGCGCCGTCGACAGCCTCATGTACCTGATGGTTGCAACTAGGCCGGACCTCGCACAGGCTGTTAGCGCTGTAAGCCAGCACATGGATAATCCCGGACCTGAGCACCAGAAGGCATTGAAGCGGATCTTCCGCTATCTTGCTAGAACCATCAACATCGACATCACATACAACGGCAACAACAACACCATCATCGGCTACACAAACGCAGATTGGGCTTCAAACCCTGAGGACCGTAAGTCCATCTCTGGACATGTGTTCCTCATGAATGGTGGGGCCATCAGCTGGTGCAGCAAGCCGCAGGTGGTCGTGGCCACCTCAAGCACGGAAGCTAAGTACGTCTCTCTCAGCTTTGGAGCCAAGGAAGCAGTTTGGCTTGAGCGTCTCATGGCAGAGATGAGTGGGAATGCAGCAGTTGGAGTTCCTGTGCGCGTCGAAAACCAGAGCGCAATCGCAATCGCCAAGAATCCTGAGCACCATGCACGCACCAAGCACATTGACATTGCATATTATTTCATCAGGTACATGGTGCAAGAGGATGCTATGAAGCTGGAGTTTACTCCAACCAGTAAGCAGGTCGCTGATTTTTGCACCAAGCCAGTGACTCGTGAGAAGCAGCAGTTTTGCATGAAGGCATGTGGACTCAGCCCACTCTGACTGCGGCAAAGTGGGAGATTGTTGGGAAAGGAGCCATCCGGCTCAGTTTCAAGTCCACAGGAGCAAGTTCCAGGAAATTACCAGATGCCTGCTTGGATCGTCAATCCGACCTCACCATTGGAAAGATCAGGTGGCAAAATGTCTGTAGTCCTAGTTTGAGGCCGATCCAACGGTTGGATTGGGAGATATGAATTTTCGAAGTTTTTGGGGTCATCGACCGCCCATATCTGGGTGACCATGGGCGATGGCTCCATGCCTTAGCCTGAGAAAAGAAAAAGGCAAGAGGTCCAGGGTGAAGACCTGATGGGAAAAATATCCAAAAAGGTCCTATATTCTTGGGTTGCCTTGTCAGAGTGTGCTGACTAGGAAAAAGGTACCTCTTCTTACTTTTTAGGTGAGATGAGATCCTTGTGTGCTAGCCATGGACACATGGCGATTCTCCATGGGATTGTGGGTTATGTGACCACTAGGAGTGTGCCATGAGAGCATTTCCTAGCTTTCTAGGTCGTGTGTGAGTGGTCACCCTGATTGCTAGGCTGATTTTCTCCCTTGTGTGAGAATATGGACTCTAGTGTGTGAGCCTTAGCCTCCATGGCTAAATGGTGTGGCTTGTGAGAGGGCTGACTTGCCCAAGCTCTAGCTCTATATGTACTCCATCATTTTGAGTGATTCAACAACCATTCTTCAGCACAAGTGATGCCCTTCCAGTCCCACATGCTCGCTGCTCCAAGGCTCCCTCTCTCCTCCAGTTCCAACACCAAGCACATAGACATTGTCTGTCATTTCATCCGGCACATAGTGTAGGAGGATCCTTTCAAGCTGGAGAATTCTCCAACCTAGTATGCATGTCACTGAATTCTACACCGAGTGAGTGACCTGTGAGAAGTGGTAGTTGTACATGAAGGCATGAGGGCTCAGCCCACTCTCACTACAGCGAAGTGGGAAGTTGTCAGAAATTAGGCCATCTAACAGAATTTCAAGTCCATACAACTACCAGATGTCTGCTCCGATCATCAATCCCACTTTATTATCAAAACGATCAGGTCATAAAATGTATACGGTCCAATTTTTAGGCCAGTCAGGAGTCAGATTATGAAATATGAATTTTGGGAATGCTGGGGTCATCAACGATCGGTGCCTAGATGACCATGAACGATAGCTTCATATCTTAGTTTGAGAAAATAAAAAAGCAAGAGGTCCAGGGTCAATACTGTTAGAAATTGGACCATCCGGCTTTGTTTCCACACAAGCGAATGCTATGAAACTACCAGATGATTGGTCCGATTGACATTCCGACATTACCAATAATAATATCAAGTATCCGAACCGAGTTTCAGGCCAATCCAACGGTCGGATTGGAAGATATGAATTTTTAGAACTTTTGGGAGTATTGACTGCCAATTTGTGGGTGACCATGGACGACAACTCCATGTCTTAGCCTGAGAAAAGAAAAAGGCTTGAGGACCAGGGTCAAGACTTGATTGGACAAATATCTAAAAGTCTCCCGGATTTTTGGATAGCTTTCTTAGAGTGTACAGGCTAGGATTAAGGTACCTCTCCTAACTTTTTAGATTAGGTGAGATACTTATATACTAGCCAAGGACACATAGCAATTCTCCACGAGATTGTGTGACGATTAGGAGTGTGCCATGAGAGCATTTTCTAGCTCTCTAGGTCGTGTGAGTGATGAGCCTGAATGCTAGGCTAATTTCATCTCTTTTATGAGATTATAGATTCTGGTGTCAGCCTTAGTCTCCATGACTAAGTAGTGCGCCTTGTGAGAGGGCTGACTTGTCCAAGCTCTACCTCCATATGCACTTTATTATTTTGAATAATTGCACAACCATTCTTTAGCACAGCTGATGTTCTTTTAATCCTACATACTCGCTGCTCCAAGGTCACCTATCTCCTCCAGATCCAACACTTGGTATGAGAGCCAAATGCTGCACGTTTTAGCCAATGGAAGCCATCACTTTTAGAGTGAAAGGTTAAGATCAATCCCTAACCAAATTTTACAATCCACATTTGGATCTTCAAGCTTGAGAGACTGGCTTGTCAGCAAACCCAAGATTGTAAGTATCTCACAATCAGATGCAGAGTTGTGCTCAAACTAGGTCGGTGAGGGCAACTCTCTTCTATCTGAGTAAGAAAGTCGCCTTCTAATGACCAATATTATGTCATTTCTTATTCAAATGTGAAAATTATCGCATGCAAATTAAATTGTTTTTCCTAAGCTTTCCATTGGGATAAAAGTGGTCTTGGTACCAACGCAAGATAGCACGCCAAAAGAAATCAGAAGGCATCCTCTGTTGCAAAAGACAAGGACGTTGTTCTCTGGCACAGACATTTTGGGCACATTGCAAACATTATGCTCCATGTCATCCAGTGACAAGAGCTGGTCCATGGCATGGGGTGATGCAAGAAGGATGTCATTAGATGTGACAGCCTGTGTGAATCTTGCCTCCAAGGTAAGACAAAGAGAAAGTTCTTTGAGCATAACGGTTGCCACGTAAAAGAGGTCCTTGACCTGAATCGCACCGACGTGTGCCGATCCTTTTGCAAAGCATCGACCGATGGCAGCAAGTACTTTTTGACCTTCATGGATAAACACAACCACAAGATGTGGATGAAATTCCTGGAAACCAATTGACTAGTGAGAAAGACGTTATAGGAGTTAGTCACCAACATGGAGCGGCAGACTGGAAATAGCTCAAGGTAATACAAAGTGAAAATGGCAGAGAGTATTAAATATGTAAGGGCTGGTTACGACAACATAGGATCAATTACTAGCCGAGAATACCCTACACGCTCGAAAGCAATGGTGTGGCCGAGTGGATGAATCAGACTATCCTCGGCATGGTGTATTGCATGCTCTTTGATGTTAAACTCCCACCACACTTCTAGACAGAAGCTCCAAGAACAACACACTACGTTGTCAACCTGACTCTTTCAGTTTCTCTAGGCAGGCATGGTAAGAAAAAGACAAGCAAGGCATTTCACTACAAGAGATATGATCAGGGAAGAAGCCGGATACATCATCTAAAAGTCTTTGATTGCACTACATGGGTAAAGCTCTAGGCAAGAGAAGCTGGCGGCAAGCTAGATGTAAGAGCACAAAAGTGTGTGATGTTGGGGGGTGAGACTGCCCGCAAGACCTACCCCCTCTGGGACCTGGCAGCTGTTGGG
Organism: Penium margaritaceum; assembly: GCA_023375785.1. NCBI lineage: Eukaryota > Viridiplantae > Streptophyta > Zygnematophyceae > Desmidiales > Peniaceae > Penium > Penium margaritaceum. Next base: position 132,474 of record SZWC01000063.1, read on the forward strand.
AAAGGGGCCATCCGGCTCTGTTTCAGGTCCATAGGAGCAAGTTCCAGGAAACTACCAGATTCTTGCCGCAATTGTTGATCTGATTTCACCATTGAAACATCAGGTGGCAATTTGTCTATGGTGCAAGTGTCAGGCGAATCCAACAGTCCGATTGGGAGCTATGAATGTTTGAAGTTTTCGGGGTCATGGACCGCCGATATCTGGATGACCATGGGTGACGGCTCCATGCCTTAGCCTGAGAAAAGAATAAGGAAAAAGGTCCAGACTCAAGACCTGATGGGAGAAATGTCCAAAAAGGTCCTTGATCTTAGGATTGTCTTGTTAGAGTGTGCTGACTAGGAAAAAGGTACCTCCTTATGTTTTAGGTGAGGTGAGGTCCTTGTGTGCAAGCCATGGACACATGGTGATTTTTCTTGGGATTTTGGGTGTTGTGACCACTAGGATTGTGCCACAAGTGCATCCTTTAGCTCTCTAGGTTGTGTGTGACTGGTTAGCCTGATTGCTAGGCTGATTTCCTCTCTTGTGTGAGATTGTGGACTCTAGTGTGTGAGTCTTAGCCTCCATGGCTAAGTGGTGTGGCATGTGAGAGGGCTGACTTGCGCAAGCTCTAGCGCTATATGTACTCTATCATTTTGAGTGAGTGAACAACCATTCTTTAGCACAACTGATGCCCTTTCAGTCCCATATGCTCGCTGCTCCAAGGCTCCCTCTCTCCTCCAGTTCCAACATCTGGTATCAGAGCCACGTTCTGCCAGTTTTAGCCAACACAGACCGTCACTTTGAGAGTGACAGGTTAGGGTCAAACCTTGACCAAATTTGAAGATCGACCACTGGATCTTCAAGTTTGCAAGACAAGCTTTTCAACGAGTCCCAGATCACACATTCCAACAATCGGATTGAGAGTTATGCTCAAAACGAGGTCGGCCAGGGCTACACTCTTCTCTATGAGTAAGACTGTCGTCTTGTGATGACCATGACTCTCATTTCTTTGTCAAAATTAAAATGTAGCACACGTGAATTGAAGTATGTTTCCTAAGCTTTCCATTGGTGTAACAATATTTATATCTCACCAGTACATTTGTGAGAAACGCCGTTTACAAGCTGGTTGGTGTGAACTGGAGTAGGAGCAGCAGCATATCCTGTTTTCAAAAGGACATATCTCTGAAAATCCCTTGTTGATGAACCTGTTTTATGGGTCGATCTGAAAGGTTTTGAGCTGAATTATATAGTGGTGGACTCTGTTTTTCCAAATTCCCAGTCTGCCCTCTACAATCCATTTTCTGTCAGAGAGATTTCTGGCAGAAGCAACAGCTGAAGCGGGGGTAGCGTCGCCACTCAAGGGCAACGTTGAGCATCACCAAAGCTCAAAATGGCAGCAACAGGTGTGGTAACAGTAACTCAGGCTGGAAGGGCGCGCTAACTTCACGTTTTGGAAGATCCTTACCCACCTCCTTTTGGAGGAGAGGGGCTTGTGGAAGTGGTAAGCGGCGAATGTGCTCCGCCTCTACAGGCAAAAGGCATCACCACAGTATAGGTCATGCCAGAGAAGACGCCATAGAAAGGTGTAGCAGATGCAAGTTCATCTACAACTATAGTAGCGGCATATGAGGAGTGGAAGAAGAAGGATAGGCAGGCCTAGAGGCTGCTTGTCAACACCATCTCCAACTCGCATCTTTAGTTCGTGAGTGTCAAGGCTACTACAAACGAGGGGTGGGACGCGTTGTGCAAGAAGTATGAGAGCAAGGATCTTGCATTTCTCATGCTTTTGGAGGAGAAGACGATGACGCTAAAAATGCAAGGTGGCGAATGGATGGAGACGTACTTGGACAGGGAAAAGAAGCTGGAAAAGTAGCTGAAACCGGCCGGCAATCCTGTGGAAGAGACGCACTTAATCCTCCTCTTGCTGAGGGGACTCCCAACGAGCTACGACACAGTGCGAGAGACGTTGGAGTACCAGCCGAATCTCGACCTGGACTTCATCTGCATGCACCTGGTACAGGTGGAACTGCGTCGCAATGCAACAAAGCGCAATAGTTGCAGCAGTAGTGAAGCAGCTACTATGGCCATGGGTTCACGCAACCAGCAGCAGCAATAGTCCAGGCAGTAGAGACGCAAGAAGAAAGACAAGTGCCACTATTTCTAGAGAGGGGCAATGCAAGAAGGAGTGCTTCAAGTTCAAGATGGGCCAGAAGGAGCAGCAGCAGCAGCAGTCCTTGTAACAGCAGCAGAAGCAGCAGCCTCCACAGTAGCAGTAGTAGCAACAATTACAATAGTGTTAGCAGTAGCGGCAAAACCAGACCGGCGAACGCCATTTTGGCAACATGAACGTGACCAAGAGATGCGCAAACGCCTCTTCATGGCGAAGTCTGACATGTCATAGAAGGAGAAGGCGGATCTGGCGTGGTACAAGGACTCAGTGTGTACCAAGAGTCTGACACGCCACAAGGAGTGGTTTACGTAGCTGCTCTCAATCCCCCTCCTACCTATTGCTTTGGGTGATCATCGGGTGGTGAATGCTGAGGGGATTGGGATAGTAGAGATATGGTTGGAGATCCTGCGTGACATTGAAATGGGAGTATTCCATGGCGTGCTCTATGTACCTAATGCTGCGTTCAACCTTCTCTTAGTGTCCTCTCTCACCAACACATGGTTGCGAGTCGTCTTTGATGACGACTATGGCTATATTCTCGACAAGGAAATGGGAGAGGAGTTGGCCATGTCGGTGGAGGAAGGCAAATGTATCGCCTATTGGGGGCAACCAAGATTCCGCGTGAGCAGAGTCTTGCAGCAGTGGTGCAGGCAACAGATGGCAAAATCTGGCATGCGCGCTACGGCCACTTCAGCATGCGCGCCTTGTAGCAGCTTCAAACGAAACAAATGGTGCGTGACTTGCCCACCATCTCCAACTTTGAGCAGTAGTTGTGCATTGGCTATTTGGAGGGGAAGCAGTATCGCGAGGCGTTCTTTGGAGTAGGGGAGTACGCGAAGGAGGTACTGGAGCTGGTCCACACAGACTTGTGTGGCCCGATGCAGACCCAGAGCTTTGGAGGCTCTAGGTACTTCTTAACATTTATTGATGATATCAGTCGTTACACTATTGTGTACTTCCTTGCTTCCAATGACTAGTGCTTTGACAGGTTTAAGGAGTTCAAGGTAATGGTGGAGAACCAGACCGGCAAGAAGATCAATACGATGTGCATCGACCATGGTGAAGAATACCTGAGCAAGGAATTCCAAGACTACCTCGCAGCAGCTGGCATCAAGGCGCAGCGTACTGTGCCATATTTACTGCAGCAGAACGGTGTAGAAGAACATGCCAACCGTACCATCGTTGAGTCAGCACGCTCCATGCTGCATGCGGCTTGCCTGACCTACAACTTTTGGGACGAAACCGTAAGTAATACAGTCTACATCAAGAACCGTACTCCAACTAAGGCGCTAGAGCAAATGACATCGTACGAGGCGTGGTTCGGCAAGAAGTTGAGCATGGGTCATCTTCGCGTGTTTGGCAGCTTGGTACACATGCACGTGCCGAAGGAGATGCAGCAAAAATGGGACGTAAAGAGTACGCAGATGCTGATGATTGGCTATGATGTTGCAAGTAAGGTATATTGTCTCTATAACAGTGATACGGGCTACGTCATCATCTCCAGGGATGTTGTTTTCAACGCAACCAACGTCATGGGCACTAACATCATCTGCAAAGAGGCAGCAATACGAGTAGCTAACAAAGAAGTGGGAGTAGATACTCTCCTTGATCCCGTCTCTACTGACCCTTCCTCTACTATGACAGTGGGAGAACCACTCTACTCTCCCATGTCTGATGCAGCAGATATAGCGGCCTCATCAGTAGAAGCAAAGGAAGGAGATACAACACCACCAGTTGCAGCAGGTGTGCCAGCAGTACCACGCGAGCCGCCCGCTAACGCTCCAGTACCACGTTGCAAGTACCCTCTCAGGATGCGCAACAAGCTTGGTGAGCGCCCACATTTCTGGATGCTGTAGAAACCAGATCAGATGAACGTCACACTTGTAAGAGATTCAGATAAGCCATTGTCATACAAGGAGGCCATGGCTACACCAGACGCATGAGATTGGGCACAAGCTGTGTAGCTGAGATACAGTCGCAGCTCGACAACCGCATGTAGGAGCTGAGTGAGCGTCCACCTGGACGCAAGGTGATCAAGAGCAAGAGCGTGTTCACAAAGAAGCGAGGAGCAGATGGAAACCTGGAGAAGTACAAGACGAGGCTGGTCGCCAAGGGCTACTTATAGTAGGAAAGCATTGACTACACAGAATCCTTTGTCCCTGTCGCAAAGTTTACCTCTGCATGCACGCTCTTCTCGTATGCAGCAGCTGAGGACTTTGAGGTTCACCACATGGATGTCAAGACGGCATTCTTGAATGGTGACTTGGAGCACGAGATCTACATGGAGCAGCCGAAGGGGATCGTCATGGATGGCCAAGAGCACATGGTTTGCATGCTGCAAAAGTCGCTGTACAGCCTCTAGCAAGCGTCGCGTACTTGGAACCACAAGTTGGATGCGGCGCTACAATGCATAGGGTTCATGCACAGCGAGTATGACTATAGTTGGCAGCATGGGCATGAGATCCTCATGATCATTGTCTATGTGGATGACATGCTCCTCCTTTCCAACAACATGTCTCCACTACAGGAGTTCAAGGAGGCCATGAAGGAGCGCTTCTAGATGTCTGATCTCGGAGAGACATCATACTTCCTCAACATCCAGATCATGCGTGACCGCAAATCACGCTCTCTTTTGCTGCAGCAGAGTCGCTACATCAGGGACGTCTTGCAGCGGTTCAGCATGATAGAGGCCAAACCCATCAGCACGCCGTTGGAGACGCAGCAATACCTAGTGAGTTTCAGTGGAGAAGTAGATACAACTAAGCGGCAGAAGTAGCAAAGTGTCGTCAGGAGCCCCATGTACCTGATGGTGGCAACCAGGCCGGACCTCGCACAGGCTGTGAGCGCTGTGAGCCAACACATGGCAAATCCCGGACCTGAACACTAGAAGGCAGTGAAGCGGATCTTCTACTACCTTGTTGGAATCATCAATATCGGCATCACCTACAACAACAACAGCATCGTCAGTTACACAAATGCTGATAGGGCTTCAAACCCTGAGGCCCGCAAGTCCATCCCTGGACATGTATTCCTCGTGAATGGCGTGGCCATCAACTGGTGCAGCAAGCGCCAGGTGGTCATGGCCACCTCAAACACGGAAGCTGAGTACGTCTCTCTCAGCTTTGGAGCCAAGGAAGCAGTTTGGCTTCAGCGTCTCATGGCGAAGATGAGTGGGAGTGCAGCAGTGCCAGTTGCCATGCGCGTCAACAATGAGAGCGCAACTGCACTCGCCAAGAATCCCGAGAACCATGCTCGTACCAAGCACATCGACATCGCTAATCACATCAGGCACATGGTGCAGGAAGGTGCTATCAAGCTGGAGTTCACTCCAACCAGCAAGCAGGTTGTTGATTTGTGGACCAAGCCGGTGATCCGGAAGAAGCAGCAGTTTTCTATGAAGACATGTGGACTCAGCCCACTCTGACTGCCGCAAAGTGGGAGATTATTTGAAAAGGGGCCATCCGGCTTTGTTTCAGGTCCACAAGGGCAAGTTCCAGGAAACTAACAGATGCTTGCACCAATTATCGATTTGAATTCATCAATGGAAAGATGAGGTGGAAATGTGTCTACGGACAAAGTTTTAGGCCGATCCAACGGTTGGATTAGAATATATGAGTTTTTGAAGTTTCCAGGGTCATGGATTGCCGGTGTCTAGATGACCATGGGTGATGGCTCCATGCCTTAGCCTGATAAAAGAAAAAGGAAAGAGGTCCAGGCTCAAGACCTGATGGGAGAAATATCCAAAAGGTCCTTGATCTTAGGATTGCCTTGTCAGAGTGTGCTGACTAGGATAAAGGTACCCCTCCTTACTTTTTAAGTGAGTTGAGATCCTTCTGTGCTAGCCATGGACACATGGCAATTCTCCATGGGATTTTGGGTGATGTGACCACTAGGAGTGTACCATGAGAGCATTCTCTAGCTCTCTAGGTCGTGTGTGACTGGTTAGCCTGATTGCTAGGCTGATTTACTCTCTTGTGTGAGATTGTGGACTCTAGTGATTACCCTTAGCCTCCATGGCTAAGTAGTGTGGCTTGTGAGAGGGCTGACTTACCCAAGCTCTAGAGCTATATGTACTCTATCATTTTGAGTGAGTGCATAACCATTCTTCAGCAGATGTGGTGCCCTTTCAATCCCACATACTCGTTACTCCAAGACTCCCTCTCTCCTCGAGTTCCAGCAGCTACAAGAAGGCTCATCACTAGCCAGGACGTAATCTTTGATGAGAGGAAACTAGGCAAGGAAAAGCTGTTTAATCATATATAAGCTCCTTCACATGGAGTATGGTTGGTGTGGCTAGAGTCAGGAGATGAAGCTCTTGAAAGCTAGCAGCAGGTACCAGGGTAGAAATCCATGGATAATAGTGCTATAGGAGGGGGACCCATTGTGCAAGTGCTGGTCTCAAAGGCCTCGGACGTCTCTGACTCTGTGTCGGAGTCCATTGCTACGTAGCAATGGACTCCGAAATAGAGTCAGAGACGTCCGAGGCCTTTGAGACCAGCTCGGAAGCCAGGAACTTTTCATAAGAACAAAATTTAACTTCTTGGTAGTGAGTATCAGAAGAGCAACAGCAAAGCAGAGACAAGGCATAATATATGCAACACTATAGCACTTGCAAAAGAAAGCAAATGCCAAAGTACGATACTAACACCGGAAGCTGGAGTGGACTGAGCTAGTCCTGTTTGGCTTAAGGAGAGTCGCTCAATGTAGTTGAAGTCTAGTAAATTAAAATGCAGCAAAGTGGAAGGAGGTTGTGGACAGTGGGCTCACATCCTTTGAGAAAAATAGTACGTGGCTGCTGGTGGACAGACCCGCTAACGCTCACCTGGTGGGCTCAAAGTGGATACTCATGGTAAAGCGGAAGGAGGACAATGGCATCAATAAGTACGAGATAGGGTCGTGACAAAGAGATTCTCAGAGTGCACTGAATCTGAGTACGTTGAGATATTTGTACCGGTCTTCACTTTTCCTCCATGAGTTCCGTACTGGTCGTTGCTGTAGCCAAAGGCATTGAGATCCACTAGATGGATATCGACATAACTTTGCTTTATGGGAATCTATACAAGGAGGTGTTGATGGAGGTATCGAAAGGTGTCAAACCACCCAAGGGTAAGATGTGCAAGCTAGTGAAGGCATTGTATGGACTGAAACAAGCCCCAAAGATCTTGTACAAGGAAATGGACAATTTCATGGTTGGGTTTTCCTTCAAGTACAACAACAATGACCCAGGCGTCTATGTTCCAAAAAACCGAGAGACATGGTATTATACCCGTGTTCTTCCTTGGTGGATACCCTTGTGGACCTCTATGAACAGCCAAGTAGTAGGTTCAAAATGAAGAACTAGGGTTGTCTTGAATACTACCTTAGAACTGCTGTCCACCACAATTGGAAATCAGGTACCGTTGAACTCAACAAGACCAAGTACATCATGGATATCTTGGAGCACTAGAACATGGAGGAATACATACCTATCATTACCCCATGGCCTCTGACTGTAAGCTCTCTCCCATATCACTAAGCAACAAGGCAAAGCGGCAAGAGATGCCAAACATCTCATACCAGTCTACCAATAAGAGCCTCATGTACATGATGGCTGGGATGCAACCTGACATTGCTCACGTGGTGGGTCAAGTGAGCAGGTTTGTGGCCAACCCTGGACCACAATACTGGCAAGCGGTAAAGCGAACATTGACTAGGGAGGACAAATAGATGACTATAAGTCTACCTCAGGCTCTGTCTGCCTTTTCAATGATGGTGCAGTCTCCTGGAAGAATAAGAAGAAACATTGTATCTCATTATCTACCGCAGAGGTGAATTGAATTACATTCTCAAAAGTCTCTATCAACCGGCTTGAGACAAACGGACTAGAAAATAGTGCCAATACAATGACACCTACCGTCTGCGCCGAACATTTTAGGTAGGCAAACACATCATCTTAGGATCACCGTTCCATACTAAGAAACTCATAGGCAATCACTTGCAAGTAATCGTCTCCACTTAACGCTTGGTCACTTTTGTGTTAGTTGCTAGTCAAAGACTAACACCAGGAGCTTAGATCAACTAGTGCCTTCTTATAATATTCCTTAGTCAGACAGCTCTTTGAGGAGTATCTAAGTCCAGATTGTATGTTTCAAATGATGAATCAGCCTGTCATTATTCATCACAATTGATTCTCATCCAGCTCCACATGCTCGCTGCTCCAAGGTCACTTCTCTCCTCTAGTCAAAGCCAAAGTATGCCATTTTCAGCTAGCGTAGGCCGTCACTTTGAAAGCAATAATTTTGGATCAACCATTACCAAATTTGGCAATCAACAAATTGATCTTCAAGTTCACAATACAAGCACTCTAAAGAGTCAAAGATTGCAGACATCGAACAGTGTGATGTAGAATTATGCTAAAAACAAGGTTAGTCATGACTATTCTCTTCTCTTCGACTAGGTCAATCGCCTTGTAATGACCATCTCTGTTATTTCTTGCTCAAATGTAAAATATAGGACATGTATATTAAAGTAGTTTCCTAATATTTCCATTGGTGCAAGAATCTTTTCATTCCATTGGTATATTTGGGAGAAACGCAGGTTACAAGTTGGCTGGTATGAGCAAAAATAAGAGCAGTAGCATACCCTGTTTTCAAAAGGACATTTCTTTAAAAATCCCTCTTGATGACTCATTTTTATGGGTTGATCCGAAAGGTTTGGAGCTGAATGTTTGAGTGGTGGATCTGTTTTTCCAAAATCCTAGTCTAGTGGCCTCTCCAATCAAGTTTCAATCAGACAGATATCTGGTAGAAGCAACAGAAGAAGCAAAAGTAGTGTTGCCACTAGAGGGCAGCATTGAGCATCACCAAAGTTAAAAATGTCAGTGGCAGGCATCGTAACAGTCCATATTAACTTCCCTAAGTCCTAGTCAACGTCAAAGTTGAAAGTCAAAAGTCACTGGTTGATGGTCTCCATGCTAAGTTGAAAGTCGTGTTGATCACAAAACTACTCATTCACACACTACATTGTATACATCACACCTGTATTTTGCATTCAGTATTAACATAGACTAAAACAAACACGTGTTTAGTCTTATATCATTCTATAATAACATAAGCAAGAATGTCTTATTCTATAATGCTAGAATGTTATTTTTACCATAAGTTATGTACTCAGCACACTGTTCTAGTCAGTCTAGCACTTTCAGATACTTTCATGTAACTTTTGAAAAGTACAACCATAGTTGTTCATCATCCAAAACAGCGACACTATGAAAGTTTGATTGGACCATAGAGAAAGGAGAGTGCTAGAGGGAACTGACCAGTTTAGTTGAAACAAAGTCATCACATAATTATTCCCATCTAGTACTACTAGCTGAAACTGCTACACTTTAGAGACATTGGAAATGTTTCCTCTAGCCATGCTAGGCACACTTCGTCTTTGGACAAGGAGGAAAAGCTACAAACTTATACTCGGGTCCATTGGAACCAGCAGCACTTGTTCATGGACGTGTAACAGCTGGTGTTGTTGCACGGCCCTTAGTTGCAGGAGTGGAGTTGCGTTTAGTATGTGTCACAGTTGATGCTTATATTCTGCTTACATCCCCCAATGGTGCCTCCAGCTTGTTCCTCTTCCTAACTCCCTGGTATAGGACCCTACTCACCTCCTCAACGTCCAGCTCACTCTTGCAATCTTCTTCACTCATCTCATCCTCTTCAGCTCCCTCGTCTTCTCTATCCTCCATCTCCATTCCTGTCTCCAAGTCCTCATCCTCATCGTCATCATTGTCCTCCAGATCTACATCATCCTCTACTCCATCCTCCTTTCCATTTACCTCATTTTATATATCAATTGCTACTAAAATATCCACAAGATTATAACCCTTTACCTCAGTATTAGTAACGTCCGCATCCCATTCAGGTCTCATATATCCCTCCTCCACCTCCCAATCTACCTCACTCCCACTGCTAGCAGGATCCTCATCAACAAACTCCTTCAACTTGATTGTCAGTTTCCTTCCCTTCACCTTCTTATACAAGTGGATAAGCCTCACATTCACTCAGACCAGGAGGTCTAAAGGTGATGCTTTGAGCCTGTTTTGACAAGAAGTCTGTACCAATTGGTGCTTGCTGAAGGTTGCTTACACTATGATGAAATGCATGGCTTTGCCAGCAACCACATTACCAACTTGCATAGAGCAGGCAAATATGTCGGATTGCACGCATGCGAAGGGAATCCCGCCACCTCACTAGCCACCACCTTTGCCACTACTACCTTCACCCTTTCCATATCCTACTGACGTGGTGGATCCTACGTCATCGTCCGACGGCTATTAGAGAATGCCTCTAACTCATCTTCTAGTACTACTTGCTCATTGTCTGGCACGAGTGGGCTCACCACCTGATACCAGGCTTCCACAACCTTCTTTCTGAATCAAAATTATATCCAAAATATTGTGCAGGAATACAGCATATAGAAGCAAAAACAGGGTTTTGCATCTGATTGGTCCTCCTATCAGACAAGCATTCCATGGTGTACTTGATCCATGTAGCGTTCATTGTTCTACGGTGGTGGTTCACACATAGGTTGTACAGTTACTCTATGGAGTCAGAAAGTGCCTCGTAGATGATGCTAGCCGTACCCTCTGCTGCGTCCACCTTGCAATGCGACCACTAGTGGCTTTGTCAGATTGTGGAGTACTTCACCTGCAGCTGAAAGACAGCCTGTCAAACCAGCTAGCGTACCTCCTTTCTCCTTTGATATCCCGCATCAAGATCAGCGGGTACTCCAGTCCACGTGCTACCGTTCACCATCTTCTGAAGTGTTGGCTTCATGACCAGCATACGCTTCAGCATACGGTGCACAAATGCAAAGAGGGTACCACATGGTCACAAGAGTACCTTCTCGCCACTTTCTCTCTTCATCCATGATTGGAAAATGTCTTTATTCCTCATGAAAGTCACCATATACTTAACTTACCCCACTATAATACTTCCCCATGCCATCTTTGTAATGTCCTTTAGCACTAAGCCAATGTTGTAAGCCACACAATCCATGAAAAATGCTTGGATACTTGTCCCTCAGTGTAGTTGATGCATTAGTATTGATGGAGGTATTGTCAATGATGACCATCATTACCTTCTCCGCCCTGACCTCCTGGACTGTAAGATCAATCACAGCAACAACATGATTTACATCACGCACAAGCCCGTGGTACCACGGGAGAACAGATGCATGGTCCCCTCAATATTTGTGGCCATGGTAAATATCCAGAGTCACCCTGAAGATGTTTGACTACTCATAAACATCCACTGTCACCCTGAAGATGTCTCATCCATCATGCAACGGCTTTTCACCTTTCAACAAGCTCTCTGTAAAGGTCAGAAAACATATCGACAAGAATAGTTTCCTGGGATGGGAGGTAGAAAGCAAGATTGGTGTAACAAGCTTTGTCAATCAGCTCTAACACCACAAGCTCGTGGCAGAAGGAGATGGAGAGGGCATCTTTAGCTATCACCTAGACAACTGCCTTTTGATATTCTTTGTTAAGGTGGTTATCGATGTAGTCCCACAAACTCATCTGGCGGCTGTGATTCAAATATGCGAGTGAAGATGCTGGCCTAGTATGCAGGAGCTAGTAAGCTGAAAAAAGTACAACCCGCTCTACTTTTTCATTGTCCTTTGCAATACCAGAAATCTCACGTACTTCCTACTGTTGTCATTTAGTGGTGAGCTGCGCCTAAGGGTGCACACAGGTCCTTTGAACCGCGGTACCGGAACTGCGGTTCTGGTTCCAGAACCGAAACCACATTTCCAGTTCCAGGATTCTGGAATCGTCGCAGAACCGCGATTCTCGCATCTAGGTTTTTTAGGACGGGAGCAAAAAACAAAAGTAACGGACCTGTTCAACACTCAAATAGTTCAAAATGACACAACCATCAAACAGAATCCATACCACCTCATAATCGCATGACAACCAACGATATCCTAATGTCACTGGTCTACATCTAGTGAAACTTTGATGTGTAACCGTGTGTTCTGAGGTAGCGAGGATTTCCAATCCTCCCCACCTTGGAACGGGCATCGTTGTCCGTTCAATGCACTTGTCGGCGCCACAACTCATGCCTGGTGCGTGCCATGCAAGTAATAGGCACATGGTTTTGCTTCCTGCTCTATTCGCTAGAGCAGGAAGTTTCCTCTATGAAGAATCTTCCTGCTCCAGCGACTGGAGTTTCTTTTAGGCACATGACGTGAGCATTGCGACATCACTACCATTTTAGTTATTCACCCCGGTTCATGCAGGACTACCATTTCAGTGTGTTGCCTGGATCACTTCGCACTCTCAGAGGAAGCTCGCTCCTCAGCTCTTTATCCCTCAGCCAAGTTCTACCACTACCACCAGATCATGGTCATAGCGGTAGCTAGCAACGTAGCGACAGAGGCATCTAGCAGCCCGGGGAGCGGGCTGTGCCTCTTGTAGTAGCTGGCACCATCAGCAGCAGGTGCAGCAGCCTATATCAGTCATGTAATTCACAACGGCTACGGCATCAGCAGCAGGCAACGGTAGAAGCTTCATGCAGTAATACCAGGCTGCAGTAGCAACCAACAGCCACAGCAAGCAGTAGCAGTACATTCATTAGCAAGTGGCCAAACACTCGTCAATAGCAGCCGTACATTCGTCAACCGCAGGATCATCCAACAGCGCGCAAGCAGTATAATCACCGGGCACACGTCAAAACCATCACCCACGTGAGCCAACAGTAGCGACATCTAGTAGAAGCAGGCAACAACGGCAGCCAGCAGGAGCAAGTAGTAGTACCATGCCAGTAGGAGCTGCCGCTACTGCTGGATACTTATGTTGTCGGCTACTGCAAGAGGCACAAGAGAGTACCATGGGTTTGACCCTGAAAGAGGCACAAGAGCAAGCAACAGCGGCATCTAGTAGGAGTAGGCAGCAGTAGAAGGTTTTGCCTCTTGCAGTAGCCAGCAGCATAAGCAGCCAGTAATAGGTTCAAAATCACAAGCACATTCAGCAGAACCAGAAGCTACTATAATGGCAGTGGTACTGTCTGTAGTTATACTAGCAATGCTGGCAGGGGTTGTGGCTACGAATAGTATAGCGAGCATGGTAGACGGCATGGGCTTGGACAAAGAGAGAGCGGCTGTAGAAGACTCCAACAATGAGGAAGATTCAGATAGTAAGGGAGAGATTGGTGACAAATGCAAGAAGAAAAAGGCCGTCATCTGGCACTACTTCAAGAAGCAGGAAGCCGATCCAGATAGGGCAGATTGCAATGAGTGCGAACAAAATTTCGGTTGTAGAAAGTGCTCCAACAGTGGAAGGAGGAAGCATCTTTGTTTAGGTCATCCAAAGTTGTTTAAGGAGATGAAGGAGTTAGAGGTCATTGCCGCACTGGAACACGCTACTGTAAAGGCCGTTGCCGCTGTTGTGGAAGTTGTTACGGTAGATCCAGTAGCATGTGCTACCGTCATAGAGCGTGCTATTGCCGGAGTGGCGGTAATGTTCAACAAGAGGTACTAGCTCTCGTGTCTGTAGAAGCACGTCATCGATAAAAAACCTGTCATTTGTGTTAATGTAATCATTTTGGTTGGAGAAAGCATTTCTGTATTGCAATCCCACTACTCATCTGCCTGGTCGTATGTCCATTGTACGCGGCATTGTCATAGGGGCGGTTACTTTTTGTGCTAGGTTATATAAGCTGGTATCTCAGGTCACCTCCGCCATGAGTTTCACCACTGATGGCTGGAAATCTGAGGCAAACATGAAGTATGTAGGAATCACATCGCATTGGGTGAATGATTTCAGGGTCAAATCCATGGTACTCTCTTTTTGTGCCATTCTAGACTCACCGATAGCACATAATATGTTCGATGTCTTTTCGGATGCACAAAAAGATATCGGATCTGGAGGAGAGAGGGAGCCTTGGAGCAGCGAGTAAGTGGGAATGAAAGGGCATCAGTTGTGCTGAAGAATGGTTGTTGAATCACTCAAAATGATGGAGTATACATAGAGCTAGAACTTGGGTAAGTCAGTCCTCTCACAAGCCACACTACTTAGCCATGGAGGCTAAGGTTCAAACACTAGAATCCGTAAACTCACACAAGAGAGGAAATCAGCCTAGCAATCAGGCTGACCACTCCCACACGACCTAGAGAGCTAAAAAATACTCTCATGGCACACTCATAGTGGTGACATAACCCACAATTCCATAGAGAATCCCAATGTATCCATGGCTAGCACACAAGGATCTCACCTCACTTAAAAAGTAAGAAGAGGTACCCTTTTCCTAGTCTGCACACTTTGACAAGGTAATCCAAGAATCTAGGACCTTTTTGGATATTTCTCCCGTCAGGTCTTGACCCCGGACCTCTTGCGTTTTTCGTTTCTTGGGCTAAGACATGGAGCCATCGCCCATGGTCACCCAGGCACCGACGGTCGATGACCCCAGAAATTTCGAAAAGGGTGAAATAGCTCAGATACCCATAAAACGTAAAGTGTGACTCTCATCCGCCCATTGTTCGGAAGAAAAGTAACAATCCGCCCCTGGTTCAGAAGAAAAATAACCATCCGCCCAGCTTGCGTTATAAAAGTCACCATCCGTCCTGCCTCTGCAACAAAATCAACCAGCCGTCCACCCCTTTTTTCATGTTTGATCACAGCATGTGTTTTGGACATGACATGGAAAAACGTGCAATGGTGCATTTGTCTGAGACATAGTGAATGACAAAAATCATGTCATGAATCAATGCTACATGGTATGTGGCGGGAACATGATATTTTTTTTAGCGTTTCTGGGTTTCTCAGGTATTTTCAGTGTAACGTTGGCATGTGCCTTATTTTATGTACGTCATTGTCATGTGCATTATTTTCTGTGCGATTTTGGCATATACGTTGTTTTTTGTGCAGCATTGTCATATGCATTATTTTATTTGCGACATTGGTATATCAGCTATATAGTTCCAAAAATTGGGTATATCGTGACCGAACCCTTTCATCTATCAATCCGACCGTTGGATCGGCCTGAAACTTGGACCGGAGATATTTTGCCACCTGATCTTTCTAATGATGAAGTCGAATGGACAATCGGAGGAGGTATCTGGTAGTTTCCAGTAACTTGCTCTTATGGACCTGAAACTGAGTTGGATGGCTCCTTTCCGAGCAAAAAGGTGGGGGTTGTGGTCACGTGTGTTCTGCATCACTGTGGACAATGAGAGCACAAATGACGCCATGATTGACCGCCATGTCATACCATCGTCCACATCCAATGTTCGGGGAATATCATGAACTTGGCGGTCAATGATTTACTGTCCCTCCCTGCTATCACTGAGGTATCGGCAAGGCAAAGGCGATTGCCACATTTGCCACCCACAGTACGCGGAGCAGTTCCTCATCTTTGCAGCCTCTATTGCCGGTTTCAAGTACCTCTCTCTCTATCTTGACACTGAGACAAGGTGGAATTCAATCCTTGACATGTGTGACCACGTGTTTTTTCTGCGTAAGGTACTTGTGACATGGCTGACAGGATATGGAAGGGAGGGCACGCTGCTCACTCCAACTGCTGCTGTGATGACAGTGAGATTTTCCTTACTGTTGTAGTAGCGTCGGCAGCGGCAGAGCAGTGCCAACTCCGTCCGCGTGTGCTCCAGTAGGAAGAAGAGGATGAGAGTTGTTTTAGGCTGCACTGGCAGATCCATCACAGGATCTGTTTGCACCAAGATATCCAGCCCTCCTGAGTTGAAGAACCAGCTGCAACCACACTTGAGGGTGAGGTGGACAGGCAGGGGAAGCTTCCACCGAAGGACCAGTCATGCAACGTTCTGCGCCATTACCGAAAAAAAAGTTCCTTTCCCACCTTCTTCCTTGCTACCATGGACCATGTTGCGGTCCTAGCCATATCCACACCGTCAGAGCGCCTCTTCGCCCTCGGCCGGCACGTCATTACCATCTTCCCCCATTCGATCGACCACTTGACATTAGAAAATCTCCTCACCATGAAGTCATGAATTAATGAGCACAGCCTACTAGAGTTTCCAGTTGATCGCCTTGGCAATGTGGCCCCAGAACTAAAGGAGGAGGAAGACCGAGTGAGTTCACAACGCCGGCGGGCCAGAGCAGAGTTGGTTGGTGAAGTAGATGAGGAGTTAGAGGGCCTGATATTGTTTGAAACCGTTGAGGATGACGATATGATGGAGGTGGGAGTGGGTTTTGGGGGTGGGGATGATGATAAAAACGATGACGATGGCGATGGAGAGTAGAGTTGTGATCCATCAGTCAAATGATTTCACATGCATTGTTCTTTAATCTCATAAAATTCCAGAATGTATACTACTTCTTTCATTGAACAATGGTGATGATGAATTCAATACATCAACATGGCTAATGCATAAGACAATTCCAAGTATGCATGACACGGGAGCGAATAACGAACTGGTTGTTTATGAAGTAGTGGTTAGTGTTTCTCCATAGTCATGAATCTATTATGAAAGTGATACAGGTGAAATTTGTCAAAACATAAACTTGATGTCCCTGGATTTTGTCTAGAGAAAACGTGCATGTAACACCTCTTCATGTGTAGAACCGTGAAGAACCACGGTTCTAGGTAGAACCGCGGTTCCGGTCCCGAGCCGGAACAGGAACCGGGTTTCGGTTCCAACATGAGAACTGCGGTTCCATACCGGTGTGTACCCTTAATTACGTCGAGTGCAGAGGATGGTCTCTTGTTCCCCACAAATCACCCTCACCTTTGAAGAGCTTGGCATCAAAACCTTAAAAACTACTATGAAGTAGTGGAATCAGTGGCAATCTAAACATAGCACGTGCGCTAGAAAATGGAATGCCATACTTTGCGATGTTGGCAATGGGCGTACCGTACTGGCCTTGCATGCGGTCGCTACTGCAGGAGAGAGGTTCTTGCCACAAGCGACATATGAGAAACCCGGGAAGCCGCTGGAAAAGGGACAAGCTTTGAAGTATTTAATGAGTACTTGCATCAGTAGCTCCCCTTACACTAGGTGCACAGTGGGTATGGTATTCACCCGGGCACCATGGACTGCTACAATCCCAGATGCTACTGGCTCTCTAGTCATGATGACCTCTTTTGTAGTCCACTGTGGACTACATAGCCAAGTGCAAGGCCGGTAATGGCTGGCCACTTTTGGCCAAGTGAAACGAGTCAGAGGCTCAAATAATTAACCAAGACCACCTTGTGAAACTAGGGCGAATAGGTAGTCACATGGTCTTGGTTCCTTTCCTTCCATTGTATGCCTAAAGGAATAAATAGTTCATTTTTCTACCAGTTTTGGCTCAAGTAGTCCATATTCCATTAGGTACATGCGTAAAAGGTCATGGTCCATGCCGCTAGATGTAGAGTACCTGTATCAGTGACTGCGAATAGAAACAATGACGTTGATAGATCTAAATGACCAAGTTTCATTGGTACATGGAGCTTGCATCTTCCAGGTCGAAAGACCAGCCTTGAATCTTTTCCTGTTTGTCAGAATGATTTATTTTGAATGGAAAATCAATGCTAGGAGATGACATGCAAAGGCTAATTCTTAACATGAAAATCAATGGTAGATTATAGGAAATCATCCATATATAATGGTTCATACTGATTGTCTTCGAGTGCAAAAATTTGTAGAGGGCATGATTTGGCAAGTCGGATCTTCTATGGAAATTACTTCAAATTGATCCGGCTCGCTGAGCAGACCATTGGGTTTTTTTCTAGGACCAAAAGGCCAATCTAAGCCAAGCTCCCGCAGGCCGTGGGTGCTCTTAATGCTGGAAATCTGAGCTGACTCCAAGTTGACTTAAATCGACTTTACAACTTTAAATTTTACTCAAATATTGCCAAGTCGAATTGAACATGGGTGAAAGCAGCATAGCCCTTTGAGAAGCTGGAAAAACGGGCCAAACTCACGTTTGGGAAGGTCCGTACCCACCTCCTTCTAGAGGAGAGGGGTTTGTAGGAGGAAGTGAGCGGCAAGAAGCCAGCTCTAAATCCACAAGTAAAAGGCATCACCGTAGTGCACATGGTGGCGAGGAAGACGTTGTAGAAAGGTACAAGGGATATAAGTAGATCTACATCTACATCAGTGGTGTATGATGATCAGGAAAAGAAGGATAGACAGGCATAGGTTGCTTGTCAATAACATCTCCAACCTGCATCTTTAGTATGTGAATGAGAAGGCTACTTCACAGGAAGGATGTATTGTGCAAGAAGTATAAATGCGAGGATCGTACATTCCTCATGCTTTTGGAGGAGAAGATGATGGCATTGAAAATGTAGGGACGTGAAGTGATAGAGGCGTACTTGTACAGTGCAAAAGATCTGGTGAAGCTACAAAAAGTGACTAGGACCCTTGTGGAAGTGATGCACTTCATCCATAAAGGAATGGGAATAGACACTCTTCGTGACCCCGTCTCTCCTGACCCTTCCTCTATTGTAAAAGAATAACCCCTCTACTCTCCCATGTCTGATGTAACAGATATCACGACCTCATCCATAGAAGCAAAGGAAGGAGATACAGTACCACCAATAGCAGCAGTTGTACTTGCAGTACCATGCCAGCCGCCCGCTAACGCTCCAGTACAAGGTTGCAAGTTGTCAGACAAAGGGTCATCGGGTTCACTTTCAGGTCCACAGGAGCAAGTTCCAAGAAACTACCAGATGCCTGCTCTGATTGACAATCCAACTTCACCACCGGAAAGATCAGGTCACAATTTATCTATGATCCAAGTTTCAGGCTGATCTAGTAGTCTGGTTGGGAGATATGAATTTTCAAAGTTTTCTGGGGTCATGGACCGTCGATGTTTGGGTGACAATAGGTCACGGCTCTATGCCTTATTCTCAAAAAAGAAAAAGGTTAGAGGTCTAGGCTCAAGACCTGATGGGATAAATATCAAAAAAGGTCATTGGTCTTAGGATTGCCTTGTCAGAGTGTGCTGACTGTGATAAAAGTACCTCTCCTTACCTTTTAGGTGAGGTGAGATCTTTGTGTGCTAGCCATGGATACATGGCGATTCTCCATGGGATTATGGGTTATGTGACCACTAGGAGTGAACCATGAGAGCATTCTCTAGCTCTCTAGATTATGTCTCCTTGGTCAGCATGATTGCTAGGAAGATTTCTTCCCTTGTGTGAGATTATGGACTCCATTGTATGAGTTTTAGCCTCCATGGGTAAGTGGTGTGGCTTGTAAGAGGGCTGACATACCCAAGCTCTACCTCTATATGTACTCCATCATTTTGAGTAATTCAACCATTCTCTAGCACAACTGATGCCCTTTCAGTCCCACAAGTCCCTCTCCAGCAGAACTGCATCCATCTTGTTTAGGAAGATATGTACCCATCTTGTTTTGGAGGTGAGCGGCGAGGAGACAAGCAGGCGTATAGATTGTTTGTCAATACCATCTCTAATCCGCATCTTCGTACGTACGTGAGTGAGTGACAAGGCTACTACAAAAGAAGGGTGGGATACATTGTTTAAGAAGTATGAGAGCAAGGACCCTGTCTTCCTCATGTTTGTAGGGGAGAAGATGATAGCGTTAAAAATCCAGGGTGGTGAAGGGATGGACGTGTACTTGGATAGGACGAAGGAGTCGGCAAAGCAGCTGAAAGCGGCCGGTAACCATGTTGGAAATACACGCTTCATCCTCCTCCAACCAAAGGGATTCCCAACGAGCTACGACACGGTACAAAAGACGTTGGAGTGCCAGCCGACTCTCGATCTGGACTTCATCTACACGTACTTGGTACAGGTGGAACTGCGTCATAATGTAGCAAAGTGCAATGATGGCATCAGCAGTGAAGCAGCTTTTATGGCTATGGGCTCACGCAACTAGTAGCAGCAGCACTCTAGGCAGCAGAGAGGCAAGAAAAAAAAGGAAGTGCTATTATTGTCACAAAGAGGGGAACAAGAAGAAAGAGTATTTCATGTTCAAGAGGGACCAAAAAGAGTAGTAGCAGTCCTTGCAACAGCAACAGAAGTAGCAGCCCCTACAGTAGCAGTAGTAGCAGTCACAACAGCGTCATTAGTAACAGCACAACTAAACCGGCGTGCGCCACTTTGGCAACATGAACGTAGCCAAGGAGGTGTACGACCGCCTCTTCATGGCGAAGTTCGACATGTCGCTAATGGAGAAGGCGGATCTGGCATGGTACAAGGACTCAGGGTGTACTAAGAGTGTTATATACTACAATGAGTAGTTTACGCAGCTGCTCTCAATCCTCCTCTAACCTAATACTTTGGATGATGATCGGGTGGTGTATACTAAGAGGATTGGGATTGTAGAGATGTGGCTGGAAACCCTGCGTGGTATTGAAGTGGGAGTATTCAATGGCATGCTGTATGTACCCAATGTTGCGTTCAACCTTCTTTGAGTGTCCTTCCTCACCAACACGAGATTGCAAGTCATCTTTGATGACGACTATGGCTACATCCTTGACAAGGAAACATGAGAGGAGCTGGCCAGGTCAGTGAAGGAAGGCAACATATACTGCCAGTTAGGGAAAACGAAAATCTCGCGTGAGCAGAGTCTTGTAGTGGTGCAGGCGACAGATGGAAAAATCTAGCATGTACGCTACGGCCACATTGGCATGCGCGCCTTGCAGTAGCTTCAAATAACGCAGATGGTACGTGACTTACCCACCATCTCCAACTTTGAGTAGTAGTTGTACATTGGCTGTTTGGAGGGGAAGCAGCATCACAAGGCGTTATCAGGAGTAGGGGAGCATGGAAAGGAGGTACTGCAGCTGGTCCATACATACTTGTGAGGCCCAATGCAGACCCAGAGCTTTGGAGGCTCTAGGTACTTCCTAATACTTATTGATGATTTCAGCTGCTTTATCTGGATATTTATAGTACTATGTACTTCCTTGATTCCAAGGACCAGTGCTTTGACTGGAGAACCAGACCGGCAAGAAGATCAAGGCATTGCGTATCGATCGCGACAGAGAATACCTAAGCAAGGATTTCCAGGACTACCTTGTAGAAGCTGGCATCAAGGTGTAGCGTAGTGCACCATACTCGCCGCAGTAGAATAGTGTAACAAAATGTACCAACTGCACTCGGCAGTCAGGGACTCAATCTGCTATAGGATCTCCATGATGTCGTCGCCTTCGTTGGCTCAGAGGGTGACGAGCCTCTTGAAGACGAAGAGCTGGTTAGCAAGGTTGGTAGACTGGTAGATGGTGCAGAGCTTCTTCCAGGCCTCCGTGGCCTCCGTCTATCCTTGAATGAGGGAGCGCTGCGTCGGAGCAAGCGCATACACCAACAAAGCGAGCGCCTTCTTGTTGCGCTTCTTGTACGCATCCACTTCCTCCAATGTCGCGGTATCCGGAGGGGTCATTTCTTTACTGTTGAGCAGCTCAAGCAGGCACTTGTCATCGAGGAAGACCTGAAACTCCCACCTCCACAAGTAGAAGCCAAGTCCATCAAACATCGAGACGCCGATGCTCACTTACTCGGTCGGTGCTATGGCGCGAGGCGGTAGCTTGAACGTTGTAGAGTGAGGGTCCTTCTAGGCTTATGGGCCCATAACCCTTTGTTGGCTCTTGTGGGTGTGGAGGCACCCTCAAGGATGCCTGGCTCTCAGTGATGCATGCTACCAGTGTTTTGAGCAGCCAAATGACACCAACGGTGAAGACTGTGGAACACAAGGATCACGGATGTGAGAAGGCAGAACACGTCGCATTCAGTAGATCTGGATCGAAACACGTTTTTGTTGCTTATCATAGAGAAACGACATCAGATCCTCATAACTTGTGATCTAAGCTTTCCAACGCATCCAAGCACGTCCAAAACGGAGCAATAGAGCCCCTGCTATGGCCATTGATGTAACTCTTGGTGGAGCCGCCCACCTAGCCTTGCACTCCAGGCGACGGGAGGCGCTTCGACGATGACCCATCGAAGCGCCTTTCCTCGTCCAGATGTCAAGGAGAAGTCCACCCTGGTCAAGGAGGTCCTTATGGTTGCCTCGTTCATGCCCTTGGTGCATTTGGAGCCCATTGGAGACGAACTCGGATCACTGGCGGTGGATTATCCCGCCACCCATGCCGGGTACCAGATTCCACCCGTCCATTACCCGATGTTTGGGCTAGGCTAGCTTTCTGAATACTAACTCAAATTGAGCGATTCAAAGCTCGATCCTGCATGGGCAAATCCAAGGAATCCAAATCTAAATGCAGAATAGGTGTTTGACCACTCCCCAGTGGTCAAACCAAGGCGTACGATCAACGGCACTCATGGCAAGGGGCACACCATGTCAACACTACTGGCTGCACAGGCACAGGCATCATGCTTGTAAGCATAGGAGTCATGTTTGTAATCATAGGTATCATTCCTCTTATCACATGCATCATGGTTGAAAGCATATTGAATGTGCTTTTATGAATATGCGTCATGCTTGGCAGCAAATATGTAATGCTTGTAAGCACATGTGTCATGCGTGGAAGCATATGTGTGAAGCGTCTAAGCATAGGCGTCGTTCTTATGAGCATATACATCATCATTGTCAGCATAGGATTCATGCTTTTCAACATAGGGGTCATGCTTGTAAGCATAGCCTTTATGCTTGAAAGCACATGCTTCATGATTGTAAGCATAGGTGTTATGTTTATAAGCATAGGCTTCATTCTTGTGAGCATAAACATTATCTTGTAAGCATAATCTTCATGCTTGTAGGCATAGTCATCATCCTTGTAAGCATAGGAAACATGATTAAAACCATGTGCGTCATGCTTGTAAGCATAGGCATCATGCTTCTAAGCATAGGTATCATGCTTGTAAGCATAGGAGTCATGCTTGTACGCATAGGTGTCATTCTTGTAAGCATAGGCATCACAATTGTAAGCAAAGGCATCATGCATGTAAGCATAGGCGTTGTGCTTTTAGGCATATGCATTATGCTTGTAAGCATAGCCATCATGCTTGAAAGCATAGGCATCATGCTAGTAAGCATAGCTGGCATGCTTGTAAGCATATGCGTCATGCATGTAAGCATAATTTTCATGCTTGTAAGCATAGGCATCATTCTTTAAATCATAGGCTTCATACTTGTAAGAATATTCATCATCTTTGTAAGCATTGCCATTGTGCTTGTAAGCAAAGGTCTCATGCTTGAAATTATAGGTGTCATGCTTGTAAGGATAGGAATAATGATTGCAAGCATACGTGTCATGCTTCTAAGAACAGGTGTCAAACTTGTAAGCATATGCATTGTGCTTCTTTCCAGAGGTGTCATGCTTATAAGCATATAAATCATGCTTGAAAGATTTTGCATCATGCTTCTAAGTATAGGCTTTTTGCTTGTAAGCATAGGCATCGTAGTTGTAAGCATATGCATCATCCTGTTAAGCATAGGCAACGTGCTTTTAAGCATATGCATCATGCTTGCAAGAATAGTTGTCATGCTTGTAAGCATAGGCCACATGCTTGTAAGCATAGGCATAATGGTTGTAAGCACATACATCATGCCTGTAAGCATAGGCGTTATACTTGTAAGCATAGCCATCATGCTTGTAAGCATTAGCGTCATGCTTCTAAGCATATGCGACATGCCTACAAGGTTAGGTGCCTCTCCTTGTAAGCATAGGCATCATGATTGTAAGCATAGGAGTCTTGCTTTTAAGCAAGGATTTCATGCTTTTATGCATAGGAATCATGATTTTAAGCAGATATGTCTTGTTGTAAATATAGGCGTCATGCTTATAGGCATAGGCGACATGCCTCTAAGCATAGGCATCATACTTGTTAGGATAGGCATCATGGTTGTAAGTGGAGACGTCATGCATCTGAGCATAGGGTTCATGCTTGTTAACATTGGCATCAAGATATTTTGCATAGGAGTTATGCTACTGAGCATTGGCATCACGCTCGTAAGCAGAGACATTTTTCTTCTTTACATGGGTTCACACCTATGCAATGAACCAAAATCTCTTCGCTTACATCCTTAAAATTTATTCTTGAAAGCAAAGGCGTCATGCTTGTAAGCAAACGCGTCATGCGTGGAAGCATAGGCAGAATGTTGGTAAGCATAGGCATCATGCTTGTAAGCATACGCATAATGTCTGTAACCATAAGCGTCATCATTGTGAGCATAGGCATCGTGATTTCAAGCATGGGTGTCATGTTGGTAAGTATACACATCGTGCTTGTAAGCATTGGTGTCATGCATTTAGGCATAGGCATCATGCTTGTAAGCATAGGTATCGTGCTTGCAAGCATAGGTTTCATGCTTGCTAGCATAGTTTTCATGCTTGTAAGCATAGATGTCATATTTCAAATAATAGGAGTCATGATTTTAATCTTTTGCATCATGATTGTGAGCATATGCATTGTGTTTCTCTACACAGGTTCCATGCTTGAAAGCATGGAAGTCATGCTTGTAAGCAACGACATCATGCTTGTAAGCATAGGCGGCATGCTGGTAACCATAGGCGTCATGTTTGTAAGCATAGGCATCATGGTTGTAAGCATTAGCATCATGTCGGTAAGCATGAGAGTTATGATTGTAAGCATAGATGTCAAGGTCAAAGCGTAGGTATCATGCTTGCAATGCAAAGGTGTCGTACTTGTCAGCATAGGCGTCATTCTTGTAAGCATAGGTGTCATGATTGAAAGTATAGGCATCGTGCTCGTATGCATAGCCATCATTATTGTAAGCATAGGCATCATGCTAGATAGCATTAGTGTGATGCTCATAACAATTGTGTCGTGCATGTAAGCATATGCATCATGCTTCTAACCATATAAATTATGCTTGTAAGCATATGATTCATGCTTCTAAGTGAATGCGTTACTCTTGTTACCATATGCAGCATGCTTGTAAGCATAGGAATCATGCTTGTAAACACACGCATCATGATTTGAAGCATAGGTGTCATGCTTGTAAGCATAGCTATCATTCTTGTAAGCGCATCTTTCATGCTTGTAAGCATAGGCATCAATCTTATAGAGAAATATGTCATGCTTCTTAGCATAAGCATCATGATTGTAAGCATAGACGTCATTCATGTAAGCGTATACATCATTACTATAAGCATTTCCCTCATGCTTGTATGCATATGCATCAAGCTTATAAGCAAAGGTATCATGCTTGTCAGCATAGGCATCATTCTTGGAAGCATAGGCTTCATTTTTGTAAGCATACGGGTCATCCTTGCATGCATATGCATTATGCTTGTAAGTATATCCATCATGTTTGTAAGCATATGCATCATGCTTGCAAGTAAAGGCTTTACGCTTCTAAGCCTGCCAACGTGCTTGTAATCACAGGCAATGTGCTTGTACGAATATGCATCATGCTTGTATGCATAGGTGTCATGGTTGTAAGCATAGACGTCTTGCTTGTGAGTATATGTGTCATGCTTTAAAGCATGGACAACATGCCTATAAGCGTAGGCATTATTCGTATAATTATCAGCACTATGCTTGTGAGCATAAGAACCATGCTTGTAGGTATGTTCATTATGCTTGTAAGCATATGCGGTATGCATGTAATGATAGTTTTCATGCTTGTAGCCTTAGGAGTCATGCTTGTTAACGTAAGAGTGATGATGTCATTATTTTAGCCTATGATTAATGCTTGTACGCATAGGCATCATGTTTGTAAGCATAGGCATCATGCTTGTCTGCATATGCCTTGTGTTTGTAAGCATATGTATTATGCTTCTAACCATAGGCATCATGCTTGCAAGCATTGGCTTCATTCTTGTAAGCAAAGGCATTAGGCTTATTAACAAATTCATCATGCTTGTAAGCATAAGCGTCATGATTTCAAGCATTGGCGTTATGATTGTACGCATAGGCATCATGCTTCTAGGCATATGCATCTTGGTGGTAAGCATATGAGGCGTGCTTGTGAGGATAGGTGTCATGATTGTAAGCACAAGCGTAATGCTTGTATAATAGGTGTCATGCTTGAAAGCATAGAAATCATGTTTTAATCATGGGTGTCATGCGTGTAAGCATAAGTGTCATGCTTGTAAGCATATACATCATGCTTGTAAGCATGGGCGTCGTGCTTCTAAGCATGTTTGTTTTGGTAAGCATGTGCATTGTGCTTGTAATGATAAGCGACATGACTATAGGCATAGTTGTCATGCTTGTATGCATAGGCATCATGCTTGTAAGCATATGCGTCATGATTGCAAGCATATGTGTCATGTTGTTAGCATAGACGTCCTGCTTGTAAGCATAGGCCTCATGCTTGTTAGAATAGACTACAAGACTACATGACTGTCAGAAAATGCGTCATTCTTGAATTCATAAGTGTTATTCTTCCAAGCATATACATTGTGGATTTAAGCATAGATTTCATGCTTCTAAGCAGGGGATCTATGGTTCTAAGCATACGCATCATTCTTGTAAGCATAGGCATCATGCTTGCATGCATAGGTATCATGCTTTTAAGCAAAGGTGTCATGCTTGTAAGCATAGGCATCATGCCTGTAAGCATGAGTTTCATGCTTGTAAAGATAGGGGTCTTGCATCTACTCATAGGCCTCATGCCTTTAAGCATACCCATCGTGCTGGTACGCATAAGCATCATGCTTGTAAGCACAGGCATCACAATTGTAAGCATGGGAGTCATGCTTGTAAGCATAGTCGTCATGCTTTCTATGCATATGCCTCATGCTTGTAAGTATAGGCATCACGCTTGTAAACATAGGCATCATGCTTGTAAGCATGGAAATTACTCTTGTTAGCATGTACGTCATGATTGTAAGGGTAGGTTTCATGACTTTAAGCATATATATTATGTTTGTTACCATACGTGTCATCATTTGAGATATGTGGCATGCCTCTAAGTGTGGGCATCATGTTTTTAAGAAAGGGCGTTGTGCTTGTCTACAAATGAATCATACTTTTAAGCAAAGGTATCATGCTTGTAAGCATAGGTTTCATGCTCGTAAGCATATTTGTCATGCTTGTATCCATAGGCTTCATCCTTGCAAGAAAAGGCGGCATCCTTTTGAGCACCAGCATCATGACTATAGGCATAGGCATCATTCTTGTAAGCATAGGCATCATCCTTGTAAGAATAGGCATCATGAATGAAAGCAAAGGCGTCATGCTTGTAAGCATAGACGACATGCTTGTAATCATATGACTCATGCTTTTGCGTAAAGGCATCATGCCTCTTAGCACAAGCATCATGCTTGTAGGCATAGGAATCATACTTGTAAGCATACGCATCATGCTTGTAAGCATAGGTGTGATGCGTGTAAGAATAGGCGTCATGCTAATACCCATAGGCATTAGTTGTAAAAATGTGAACCATGCTTGTAAGCATAAGATTTTTTCTTTTAAGAATGTGTGTTATGCTTTTAAGCATAGGTGTCATGCATGCAAGCATAAGCATCATGCTTACAAGCTTAGGTATCATCATTTCAAGCATAGATGTCATTCTTGTAAGCACAAGCGCCATGCTGATAAGCATGGGCATCATGCTTGTAGGCATAGGCATCCTGCTTGTAAACATAGGTGTCATGCTTATAAGCATAGGTGTCATGCTTGTGAGCAAAGGAATCATTCTTGCAAGCATAGTGTTGTGCTTGCAAACATAGGAATCATGCTTGTAAACATAGGCATCATGATTGCAAGCATAGTTGTCATGCTTGTGAGAAAATGTGTCATGCTCCTAAGCATGGACATCATGCATGTTGGAAATGGCATCACGCTTGTAAGCATAGGCGTCATTCTTGTCAGCATAGGCATTATGCCTCTAAGCATAGGCATCATTATAGGTGTTATGCTTGATAGCAAAGGCGTTGTGCTCGTAAACATATGTGTCCTGCTCGTAAGCACAGGCGTCATGCTTTCAAGCATAAGCGCTATGCGTGTATGCATATGCGTCATGCTCATAAGCATAGGCATCGTGCTTATAAGAATATGTTTCATCCTTGTAAGCATAGGCTTCATGCTTCTAGGCATATGTTTCATGTTTGAAAGCATGTCCATAATTTTTGTAAGCATATATGTCATTCTTGTAAGCATAGCCATCCTTCTTGTAACCATAGGTGTCATGCTTGTAAGCATCGTCGTCATGAAAGTAAGCATAGGTGCCATGCTTGTTACCATAGGTGTCATGCTTCTAAGCAAGGACATCGTGCTTGTAAGCATAAGCCATGTTTTTAAGCATGTGCGTCATGCTTGAAAGTATATGCGTCATTCTTGTAAGCTTAGATATCTTCCTTGTAGGCATAGGTATCATAGTTCTAAGCAAAAACGTCATGCTTGTAAGCATATGTATTATGCCTGTGAGCATAGGAATCGTGTTTTCAAGCATGGGGATCATGCTTCTAAGCATATGTGTCATGTTTTAAAGCAAATTCGTTGTGCTTGTAATAATAGATGAGATGCATGTAAGCATACGAGTCATGATTGTAAACATAGGCATCATGCTTGTAAGCATAGGCATCATAAATGTAAGCAGAGACGTCATGCTTGTTAGCATAGTTGCTACCGCAAAATCTTCTGCCCCTCTTTTTTGCCGTGGAATACTTGTACCCAACACAACCGCTTCCATCGTGGACCTGTGTGTCTTCTTTAGACAACTCTTCTTTAACTTTTCCCACGGAATGACTTTTTATGAGATGTCTATCCTTCCACCAAAGAGATTGGGTGTTCCATTGGTACCACCATGTCACTGCTGGCAATTATGCTTACCAATCTCTGTGTCCTCTTTCCGTGGGATGTTGACTGATTATTGCTGTTATGAATTGGGTGCAATCACACTTTGAAAAGATTTTGTTGCCAATTTCCTCCGCATATCTGTCTCAACCAATGTTTATCTTAGTTCAAATACTTAACTCGCTTAATGTTCCAAACCATGCATGCTACTCCTCAGGAAAGAGGCCCAAGATGGATGCGCATTTTGAACAAATCACTCAATGATTCAGCGCCTCTCTGACCTTGCTCTCGTTTCAGCCACTTGACTTCCACGGGATGGAGTTCCAATAAGCCCCTCTTGGCTCCTGGATCACTATGCGGGACTTCTCCTGTCCCTCCTCGGTGAGCGCAAGCCCGCACACAGGCATAGGTGAAATCCCAAAAATCACTTCAGCAACATGTGAAGAATGGATTGCAAAGAGGGGAGGGAGGGAGGCAAGTGGAAGTGTGGTAGTTGAAATCCTCATTGTGAGTATTCATGCCAAGGTAAATTAACTGAATAACTACTATCTAAATTACCTTGAAATACTATGCGGGACTCCATACGGGCTCGTTGCACCACAGGTCTCATCTCTCGTTACCACACGTATAGGATAAAATAAACACTCTTTCCCTTCCTCCTCAATATCCTACTGTCCTATCCCTCAACCTCTATCGACTACTCCTCATCCTTCTTCCTTCTACTGACGTCTTCTTTTGCTCTTCCGTGACTCGCTACGTTCTGCCACCCAGCTTGCTGGTACTCACATGCCTCTCCTGCACATCACATGTTCCAAGCCTCTTTGCTTTCCTTGCAGATCCATGGCTCAGATGTTGTCTTATGGACTTGCCTTTTCGGTGATGTTCTTCATTCCTTCATTTTTTTCGTGATACTTTCTTGCCCTTGTCACCATGGAATGGATTTCACATTGCCACCTTCCATGTTTTGCCCTGCCGTAACCTCCTCCCATTCCCTTTTCTTTGGAATGCGACTGATTCTCTGCCCTTTATCTCCTACTGATTTTTATGTAGGAATTCCTTTTCTTTTACTGCCACTTCCTTTGTACGATCCCCACATCTACATTCTCCATCCCTTGCTCTACCACATAGATGAGGTAGCCAGTGTTCTCGTTCTCATTTCATGCCTCCTTCCATGCCTAGTTGACAATTGTTCCATGAGAATCCCACCCAAACTCCCCTTGCTCCATGGTTCCAGGGGTTCATGCGTTGTGGGTGACTTCTCGGCTACAGGGAAGGTCTTTTTCATACTGTTATCCCACCCCCTCTGCTTGAGGCTCGGCCTCCAAGGCCTACATTTTTGCTTTGCTAGGGAGAGTCGCGGATCCACCTGGCCACCACTCAAATGCTTGGAGAAGTACCACCCCAGTGTATTCATGGTAGGCCATCTCCTATGCTCCTCTTGCTCCTGATGGGTGAAGTTCGGACAACTTCTGCATAGGCGACTTTCCAGATTCTGATTCAGGTGAAGGTCTTTGAAACATTCCTCTCACCATGGCTTCTCATCCCACTCAAGAAATCCATGGCAAACCTAGATTCCCAATTTTCCTCCATCCATGGGCACCTCCAACCCCGCACAGCTTTGGTGGACCAGCCACGTGCTTTGTTCACACCACATAAGAAACATTTCATTCTGCTCTTTCTGATACATTGTGTACACTTGCTCCCCTTCCAACAGTACCACTCACCGCAGTTTCTCCTTGCACCTTTTGCACATCCTAGTGCCTTTCTTGTCCCAAAACACACAGTCCTTGCAGCACATCCTTTCACGCCTTCGACATGCGACAATCGTTTTTACGACGTCTTTGTTGCAATTGGGACACATGATGCGGGTTCCGTGATAAGCTCATTCTGGTTCCTGTACTCAAACGTGTGGAACCCTCTTTTGGTGACCTGTTCTCTGGCATACTATAGGTAGAGGTGCATATCCCTCGCCACATCCTTTGGGAGCATACAATGGACATGACTCCTCTTGCACTTGACACATATCTTGTGATCATCAACAAGATCCTCCACACATCCTGGAAAATTTTACTTTTTTTAGCTCCCCCATGGCTGCACAATGTACTCTTCCGCCATTCATGCTTGTGCCTATGGAACATCTTTGTTTTGGAGGGCTATCTCCTGCACTCCTCCATCCTCGTCTTCCTCATTCTCTTCCTCATCTCATTCTTTCTCTTCTTTCTCTTCCGCATCCTCTACCTCTTCTTCAGTATTCTTGACGTTCTTCGTGGAGCACGGATAGCAAGCACGACATACCCTTTTCCCGGTTGCCAACCTTATGCATAGGTTAAGTCGTCCGTCCCCTGTTGAACACTCTTCAGTACATCAACATCCTTGTAGAGACCGATCTCGCACCCGGGCAGCACAGTTTTTCCACCACGTCCATCTCATTTGCTCCGCCCCAAAGTTCCCTGTTAGCTTGTGGTAGGACTACCACAAGCTGACAAGGACCTTTGACAACCACTTGTCTGCTACCTTCCTGTGCCCATCGGTCTTCCACTCCGCGTGTCTCAGGTGACTAGGGTGCAGTGCTCCTGCCCTGTCAGCCAACTTTCTACCCTCTTGTTATCTCTTGATCCCCTCCTCTTCCTCTTGTTCCTCCTACTCCTCCTTTTATGTGGGGAGGTTTCCTTAGCCCGGCCCTTTAACATCGTAGTCTGAGGGGATCAGTGAACATCTGATGAGTGACGTGTTAAAAACCTGGCTCCCGGGGTGCTTCCAACGTGCCCCGACAGGTCTGCACTTGGTGTTCACGGCTTTCTCTTTTTGGTGCGGGTTCTAAGTCTTGGCGTGAGATTTCTGGTTGCCTCACGCTATGAGTCTGGGAGTGGAAGGGATTTATGATACAGTCACTTTTGCGGAGGGAATAACGTAACTTTGCATTAGATTTTGGACATGTATATGAATTAAACATTTGTATGGCTAGTTATGAGCTCTCCAACGCACCAAACAGTGCACAATTTGGATCACTGCAGCTCCCACTGCATCAGCTGAAGTGCAGTATCCCAATCCCATTGTTCAGTCGAAGTCGCGCACCATGTCGCCCGCCGAGGTGCCTTCACACATCAAGGATCCATCAAAACGCCTTTCCAGAGGCAGAGATGTCCCTACACGTAGTGGCGGTATCTCTTGCACCTTCAGGGTCTGTTTTGATGAGTTAATCATTGATTTTGGTGATGGAGATTGATTTGGTTTGAAACCTTTCCACGGACCTGCAATCGGAATGTTGACAAAGTCCCCGAGTAACAAAACGTTCTACTGAGTTTCGAGCCAGGATTGTGCCTATGTCCGTTTGTAACAAACTGCACTACTGGATCCGGTGAATATCATGCACCGGATGCCTCGACAGCCTTCTGGTGCAAAATCCCTAGATGAACATTTGTTACTTGTTTCGGTCGATCTTTTACTAGCAGTGGAACCGCGGCCAACTCCGAGAACCGCCACGCACACCCCAACTTTAAACGCACATATCTCCTTTGTTACTTGTCCGATTCCACTGAAACACATTCCACCGGATTTAGCGATTCTTCATCTTTAGCGAGAAATCCTCCAAGGATCCAAGTTCTCTTCGAGTCTCTAGATCTAACTGCAAGGATTTTTGTCTCTCTAGTGGCTTGCCGGTGCCTCCCGGCGCCACACTTGGGCATGCGGAGGGGCAAAGTTCCAACATGACCCCTTCGATTTCCATCTCATCCTTCCTGATCCATTCCTTTCGCCTGATCTGTACGTCCGCTCCCCCCATCCTTGTCCTCTCCGTTGTTGTCCTTTTCGAATTATTTTTAAGTTTTCAGCTTCAGCTCCTGCTCCTTCTCACATCTTATGCACTCTTCCCATACACAATCTTTAGAGGAAATGTGGTGTGCCCTATTGCACCACCTGTGCGTACCGATTGTAGAGCAAGTTCTTTGTTCCCCCCTGCAAGTCATTTATGCAAACGTGGCACGGACCCATATTGCAGCATGCCTCTATTGAGGAAGTGGCGTGTTGGCTACGCTCCTGCTATTATTCTACGTTTTCCTCAAAATGTTCTCTCTTCTTCTGTTTCTCTCAAATCTGCTACTACTTTATCGCTTCGTCTGTCTTGTTCTGCCATTTTGCGGCATCCCTTCCCTCCTCTTCTATGGATATCTGACGTACCACCTCGGTTTCTTGAACCATCAGCCGTTCATCTGCAAGGATCTATGGTATCCTCAACTCAAGAATCTCTACGGATGTCCACCCCTATGAATCCTCATTGGATAGCAGCTTGTTCCCAAACCTGCAGGTGTGTGTTCGCCATGACTCAGGCAGCATGAAGAATCCCATGTAGAGATAAGATTATATACTCCTGTCGTTCTTGCCTTCTTGCCACAGATGCCGGCCATCTTCTCTATTGACAAACATTTCATCCATTGAGAGGCTGTAATTGCAGTTTCCCTATGGAAAGTTGCGGCACATTACAAAGTCATTCATGCAGATACGGCTCCTGAGAATGCCCTTACTCTACTCATCACAGGCACGGTGGGCTATTACCGAAGCACGCAAATGGACTTCTGGCTTGATCGCTTGATTCTGATTCTCTGACTCCATGAGCCACTAGTGTACTACTCTGTTTGGCCTATTATTTTGCATCTCATCTTTCTGTGCTTCCTCCATTCTTTCCACTGCAACCTCTTCCTCATCTGTTTTTCCCATAGGAAAATCCCATGTGGGCAGCGTGAGTAGCTGCTACGGCATGTCAAGTATGCTCCGCGGTGTTTGGTCAAACATGAGCAAGTGGGACAGGAAAGCAATGGTCGCAACTGAGGTGGTTTTAATGAAATACATCTTCTGCTTCAACACTTCTACCCAGTTATCATCTCCTGCCACTTCCACTGCTTGGTCCAGCACTTTGTGTATGCGTTCCACCAATCCTGACTCCAGCGGGCACCTTCCTCAGTGCACATGACTGGCAACCCAGTGCTGTA
>SZWC01000063.1:180433-228597 GCA_023375785.1 Penium margaritaceum
CGGTGAAAGTTGGCATGTAGAGGACGTTCTGCAGCCGCAACTCCTTGTCGGCTCCGTTGAGCCGCGTGTGCACGACCTTCTCTCCCTCACCAGCTGCGTACTCGATGCCGCCGTTGGCGCACCGGAACTTGGCCGTGGACGGTGTGAGGGACGAAAAGTCACATGCCTCGCAAGAGGTGTGGTAGTCCGTGCCACTGTCGAGCCCGAAGGCTCCCGGCCGCAGCAGCGCAGAGCCCTTGGGAGGGGCCTTGCTCTCGGCCATCATGCTCGTGGACATCGAGTCCACCTTCTTACTCACGTTGCTGCTCCCACCACCGCTTCCTTCCTTCCTTGGTGCGCAACTCTCCCGCGCCCAATGCCCCGCCTTGCCACAGTTGTGGCATTTGCCCTTCTTCTTGCCGCTCTTCCCGCCGCCACTGCCTCTGCTGTTGCCATGAGAGGAGGTGCCTTCCGAGCCACTCGCGTACGCGGCGTTGTTGATGACGCCGTTGTTGCGCCGCATGGCCTCGCTCCAGACAAACTCGGAGACACGAGGGTACGTGAACTCCGACTCCTCCCAACCACCCAAGGTGGTGATCATGGGGCTCCAGTTTGGCGTCAAGGCCATGAGGAGAATCATGGCCTGCATCTATTGGTCGAGCTGCCAAGACATGGCGCGGGCTTCTTGAAGCAGTCCTTCAAACTGCTGGAGGAAGTCCGAGATGGACTCCCCTTCGCCCACCCGCAGCCCTATGAGGCGCTGCAGGATGAAGAGTCGATTGGCAAGGGAAGTTGACTGGTACACGTTCGTCAGCTTGGTGTAAGCCTCAGCTGCCTTCGTGCACCCCTCGATGTCGAACTTAGGGAGGGGCTTATGGACGTGACGAGGAGTGCGAGAGCGATGTCATTCCGCTCTTGCCACCCTGCGTATTCCGCGCTTGCCTTGTCCTCCGGTGCTACCTCTGTCCCTTTCAACATGTTGAGTTACCCGCGCACGCGCATCACCACCTCAAACTGCCATTTCCACGTGCCGAAGGCTTTGTAATCGAAGCGTGCGATGGCGTTGGCCGCACCCAACTCGGCGGGCCGTGAGGTGACTGGAACGATCTCTTGACCCCCCAGCATGATTGCGGTGTGCTCAAGGATGCTCACTTAGTCTCTGCTGTTCTGCTTCGTTGAGGCCGATGTAGGCTGATGAGGCTGATGACTGCTACAGATTTTCAAGGTGCAGTCCGTTGAATACCCCTCCAGCCGATGGTCTCTTAGCTATTGTGGAGGAAGTGCTCCCACAGACACGAGGTCGTACCCACAAGGGGAGAGCGTAACCCGCTTAGGACTCGAGGGTCATACCAACAATGGCAGAGCGTATCCTCGTTCCTTGTCCGTGGGGAGCAAAAGTGGACCACGGGTCCAACCTGCGTCTGGTCTCTCACAATGCGTACCTTGGTCCAAGTGGACCGACGATGAAGCAGATGGAGCAGTGGTGTCTTGTCTGCTGCGAAGGTACCTGTCACGTGAACTGAGCGATGGTACAAAGAACCAAGTTTCACGATCAGTGTGGGCCCATACCCCTTTGTCACTCCGCACTTGGCCACGGTCTAGAGTAAACGGCGCCGACAGGCAAATCGCCGACCGCCCTTGGTATTTCAACCAAGGTAGAGATCACCCAAGGAGTGGTGTTTCCACACTGAAAGGTTCACTTAGCTTGTTCCAACTGTGGCTGGAGAGTGTTCCAAACTCTCACCCAACTGGCAATGCTACACACCAAAGTGTGCACTTGCACTTGTTCTTTACCCTCTTTCTTGGTGGCCAACAAGGGATTAGTTTTCTCCCAAGTCTCAAGAGTAAGAGATGATATATTATCACATGCAAATGACAGGCCTTATATAGTCTCTGGTCAGTGCTCCCAGTGGCTCCTTGGAGAGCCTCCCCCCCAAGGCCACCCTAGACAGTGTCATCAGCTTTGATGACATGGCACCCTCTGTGACCGCCAAGTGGCGCTTGATCCACCTTGGACCTTAGAAGCTTCTAGGAAGCTTCCTTGGCCCTTTTTACTCACAAAGAAAAGTTGGTCATGGCGGGATTCGACCCCATACCTCTCGCTTGCGAGACGGCGCCTTCATCCACTAGGCTATAGGAAGTTGTCCTAAGGAGCATACACCAGGTAGACTACCAAGAGTAGACCAAGGGGACTTACTCCACAAGGATGAGCAGTGCATGCCTTGTCTCTCTCAGCCTCTCTTCGTGTCGCTGGGGGACTTGCGCTATAAGCGCAGTGCATACCCAGTCTAAATCTTCCGCTGATTGGACCAGGGGCATACATAGAACATAACACCTCTTGCCTTTTTTCTTTTCTCAGGCTAAGGCATGGAGCATCACCCATGGTCATCNGGCGCCTTCACCCACTAGGCTGTAGGAAGTTGTCCTAAGGAGCATGCACCAGGTAGACTACCAAGAGTAGACCAAGGGGACTTACTCCACAAGGATGAGCAGTGCATGCCTTGTCTCTCTCAGCCTCTCTTCGTGTCGCTGGGGGACTTGCGCTATAAGCGCAGTGCATACCCAGTCTAAATCTTCCGCTGATTGGACCAGGGGCATACATAGAACATAACACCTCTTGCCTTTTTTCTTTTCTCAGGCTAAGGCATGGAGCATCACCCATGGTCATCCAGACACAGGCGGTCCATGACCCCTGAAACTTCGAAAAATCATATCTCTCGATCCAACCGTTAGATCGGCCTGAAACTTGAACCGTAGATAATTTGCCACCTGATCTTTCCAATGGTGAAGTCGGATGGACAATCAGTCAGGCATCTGGTAGCTTTATAGAACTTGCTCATGTTGACCTGAAACTGAGCCGGATGGCTCCTTTCCCAACAATCTCTCACTTTGCCGCAATCAGAGTCGGCTGAGTCCACATGCCTTCATGCCGAACTGGTACCTCTCACGGGTCACTGGCTTGGTGTAGAAATCAGTGACCTTCTTGCAGGTTGGAGTAAACTCCAGCTTGATAGCACCCTCTTGTACCATGTGCCTGATGAAGTGATATGCAATGTTAATGTGATTGGTGCGTGCATGGTACTCATGATTCTTAGCGAGTGCGATTGCGCTCTGGTTGTCGATGCGCACGGGAACTGGAACTGCTACACTCCCACTCATCTCCGCCACGAGACGCTGAAGCCAAACTGCTTCCTTTGCTCCAAAGCTGAGAGAGACGTACTTAGCTTCTGTGCTTGAGGTCGCCACGACCACCTGCCGCTTGCTGCACCAGCTGATGGCCCTACCATTCGTGAGGAATACACGTCCACAGATGGACTTGCGGTCCTGAGGGTTTGAAGTCCAAGCTGTATCTTTATAGCCGATGATGTTGTCGTCGTTGCCGTTGTACGTGATACCGATGTTGATGGTTCCAGCAAGGTAGCGGAAGATCCGCTTCACTGCCTTCTAGTACTCAGGTCCGGGATTCCCCATGTGCTGGCTCACGGTGCTCACAGCCTCTGCGAGGTCCGGCCTGGTTGCCACCATCAGGTACATGAGATTGCCGACGGTGCTCTGGTACTTCTGCCGCTCAGCTGCCTCTGCTTCTCCATTGAAGCTCACGAGGTACTGCCGCGTCTCCAACGGCGTACCGATGGGTTTAGCCTCTGCCATGCCAAACCGCTGCAAGACATCCTTGATATAGCGGCTCTGCTGCAGTGAGAGAGAGCGTGATTTGCGGTCACGCGTGATCTGGATACCAAGGAAGTATGACACCTCCCCGAGATCAGACATTTGTAAGCACTCCTGCATGGCCTCCTTGAACTCCTGTAGTGCAGATATATTGTTGGAAAGGAGGAGCATGTCATCCACATAGATAATGATGATGACGATATCATGCTCATGTTGCCAGCAATACACGCTGTAGTCACACTCGCTGGCTCGAACCCCATGCACTGCAACGCCGTATCCAATTTCTGATTCCAAGTACGCGACGCTTGCTTCAGGCCGTATAGCGACTTTTACAGCTTGCAAACCAGGTGCTCCCTGACGAACCTCTCCGACTGCTCCATGTAGATCTCTTCCTCCAAGTCACCATTCAAGAATGCCATCTTGACATCCATATGGTGAATCTCAAAGTCCTCAGTTGCTGGATAAGAAAGGAGCGTGCACAGAGAGGCAAATTTTGTAAGAGGAGTAAAAGGTTTCGTGCAGTTGATGCCTTCCTCTGCGAGTAGTCCTTCGCGACCAGCCCCACCTTGTACTTTTCCAGGTTGCCATCTGCTCCATGCTTCTTCTTGAACACCCACTTACACTTGATCACTTTGCGTCCAGGTGGACGCTCAGTCAGCTCCCATGTACCGTTGTCGAGCTGCGACTGTATCTCTTGCTGCAAAGCTTGTGCCCAATCTGCTGCATCTGGTGAGGCATTACCTCCTTGTAGGACGTGGACTCATCAGAAATGCTTCAACTGCAACATTCATCTGGTCTGGTTTTTGCAGCATCCAAAAATGCCCGTGCTCACCAGGCTTGTAGCGCATCCTGAGAGGGTACCTATGACCTGGTACCGCGGCGTTAGCGGGCGGCTGACGCGGTGGTGCAGGTATAACTGCTCTTGTTGGTGGTGCTATATCTCCCTCCTTTGCTTCTGCCGATGAGGCTACTGTATTTGCTGTATCTGATATAGAAGAGTAAGGTGGTTCTCCCACTGTCACAATAGAGGAAGGATCAGGAGAGACAAGGTCAGGAAGGATATCTGCTCCCATTACCTCGTCAGCTGCTGGTTCTGCTGTCTCTTCACAGACAATGTTGGTACCGATGACGTTGCTCTCGTTGAAGACGACATCCCTGGAGATGATAACGTGATGTGTATCCCTCTCGTAGAGGTGATAGGCCTTGCTTGCCATGTCATAGCCTATCCATATATACCATGGTAGGAAAACGCCGTAACATTTACTATGATATGGGACAGGTTAGCATGTTTGTGGCCAAAACAATACCACAACATTGGCAAGCAGTGAAGTGCATCATGTGCTATCTACAAAAAACACAACATATGGAACTCAGGTTTGGAGGCAAAGAAGGATCTGACTCACTATGCCTCATGTGCTATACCGATGCCGACTAGGGAGGGAGAATCAATGAGAGAAAGTCTACATTGGACTTTGTGTGCCTCTTACATGGTGGTGCAGTCTCTTGGATAAGCATAAAGTAGGACTGTCTCCCTCTCTACCACTAAAGAGTAGTACATTACGCTGTTAGAAGCATGAAAGCAGACAAAGTGGATATGCAACTTGTTTATTGCAATAAAAGTGCCACAGACGGAAGCAACAGTGGTTTGGATGGACCCGAAGAGTGCCATGAAATTGGAACAGTATGACATCATCTCCTGGCAAACCAAGGATATCAATATCGGGTACCACTACTCACGTGACCTGGTTGTAAAGAATATTGTAGGCCTAGAATACGTAGATACTAAGAAGATGCTTGTAGATTGCATGAACAAGGTGCTTGAAAGCAAATTGCATTCGACAGGTACCTGACGGACCAGTATGGTGAATGTCCTAGACCAAGGCTAAAATCCAAGACAGCTCAATAGAGAAGATATCTCATATGAAATTGACAAAGGTGCAAGGGAGAGTTTATTAATCAGATATCTCACTTGTCCATAGCCAAAAGTCGGACAGGCACAAGACAAATAGGCATGCACTACTCCCTTAGAGTATGTCTTCAAAGTCCAGACCAGATAGACAATGTATGCACTGCTCCTTTAGAGCAAGTCTCCTTGGTCTAAAGTAGATACTATGGCCAGTAAACACTACCTAGGAAAACTCCTAGAGGATTAGACGTTCTAGAGAGTCTGCAGAATAAGAGGCCACTGGGTCAAATCCCGTCCTAGTGAGTCATTTTCTTTGTGATCAAAAGGGGGACCGAAAGATTTGGAGCTACATTACATAACAATCCGAGGTCCTTCCTGGTGACTTGTACCACTTTACAATCACAAAGAGTGCCATATAGACAAGGGGTATGGTGCAATCGAGATTGCTCTGAAAGAGGCTCATCGAAGGAGCTAATGTACACCTAGACTAGAGGCTAACTGTAGGAATGTAATTAGTTACTTATACTTGATTATAAATTCAACTTTAAGACTCCTCACAAAGCTATCCACCAAATACAAACACTAGAGAAGCCTTGGTTGGTCTAAGCGACAAGTGTTAGCTCCTGGTACAAAAGTGACTAGGTGCCGAGGACACAATGCAAGGAGGCGATTCACATGAATTACTTTGTGTCGAATTGTAATCTTGAATGATATCTCGTCCTAGTTGAAATACTAGAAACAATTAGAATGTGCCATTGTATCGGCCTTGTTTTCTAGTCTGTTGCCTTGGACTGGTTGACAAGAACTAGAGCTTGGATAAGTCAGCCTTCTCACAAGCCACACCACTCAGCCTTGGAGGCTAAAGCTCACATAATAGAGTCTATCATGTCATACAAGAGAGGAAATGAACCTAGTAATTAGGCTGACTAATCACACAGGACCTAGAGATCTAAAAAATGATCTCATAATACACTCATAGTAGTCACATAACGCATAATCCCATAGAGAATTTCCATGTGTCCATGGTTATGACACAAGGATCTTACCTTATCTACAATAGAGGGAGAGGTTATCTTCTTCCTAATCAGTACACTCTGACAAGGCAATCCAAGAATCAAGGACATTTTGGAGTCCCATCATGCATGAACCTCGACCTCTTGCCCTTTTTATTTTCTCAGGCTAAGGTATGTATGATATTTTACAAGCCTAATTGAACCAGTTGTAGCATCTCCCTTCTCTGTTTTCTTCTTATAAAGAACATCTCATTATACTACCTCTCCTGTAAATGGTTGATTCAAAGTAATTATCATGAACTTAAGAGGATAGATAGGTTACATACCATCAAATTTATTTGAAGCTAGTGATATATGTACATGCAGAGAATGGCCCCCATTAGCTTTAATTGGGCCATTTTCCGCATGCCAAATATTTCCACCTTTTCCAGTATAACTAACTTTATCAATGTTGGATCTTGGAACTCCTGAACAAGCGATACATGTCATCCTCTTTTATTGAGGGTATAGCCGTAATGTATAGTCTTGTATTGGTAAAATATGAGGCTAAGTGGATATTAAATATCATATTAGGTACGTATAGAATATCATGGAATACTCCTTCAATACCATATAAGGTCTCTAATGACATCTCCATAGTCCCAATATCCTGAGTATATACTTTGTTATTATTACATAAAAATAGGTTTGAAAAGGAAAGAGAGTAGTGTGGATGTGGAGAAGAGGAGAGCCTTGGTGTAGACAGCATGTGAGACTGAAATAATATTGATTATATTTCATAACGGTTATTCTACTACTCAAAAAATGGAGAACATATAGAGCTATACGTTTTATAACTCAGTCCTTCCAAAAGCCA
The DNA here is from genome assembly GCA_023375785.1 of Penium margaritaceum. Lineage (NCBI taxonomy): Eukaryota > Viridiplantae > Streptophyta > Zygnematophyceae > Desmidiales > Peniaceae > Penium > Penium margaritaceum. Next base: position 187,857 of record SZWC01000063.1, read on the forward strand.
CTTTATATCATGCCATGCCACTTTATCATAGAGGTCAAGTCTCGCACACTAAAATCCACAAGAGAAGAAGTCAGCCTAGGGATCAGATTGACAAATTGTACATGACCTAGAGAGCAAGGAAATACTCTCATGGTATACTCCTAGTGGTCATATCATCAACAATATTATGGAGGATTGTGATCTGGTCATGGCTTGTATACAGGGACCTAACCTGACAAAAAAAGAGATATCTCTTTCCTAGTCAGCACATCCTACTACGATACTCCTAAGATCAACGACCTTTCCAATCATGTCTTAATCCTAGGTATCTTGTTTTTTTCCTTTTCTCTTGCTATTGAACAGAGTCGTCTCCCATGGTCATCCTGGCACCGGCAATGAATAACCCAAAGAACTTAAAAAAATTAATATCATTTAATTCAACTGCTAGATATGCCTCAAACTTGGAACGCTTATATGTTGCAACCTGATCAGAGTAAAGATCAAGTTCATTCTTATGACTTGCTCATGTGGACCTGAAACCTAGCCGCATGGCTCTTTACCTAACAAGAAGTATTGGATCTGGAGGAGAGAAGGAGCCTTGGAGCAGCGAGCATGTGGGACTGAAAGGACATCCAGTATGCTGAAGAATGGTTGTTGAATCACTCAAATTGATTGAGTACATATAGAGCTAGAGATTGGGCAAGTCAGCCTTCTCACAAGTCACATCACTTAGCCATGGAGGCTAAGGCTCACAGACTAGAGTCCACAATATTTTACAAGAGAGGAAATCAGCCTAGCAATCAGGTTGACCTGTCACACACAACCTAGAGAGCTAGATAATGCTCCCATGGCTCATTCCTAGTGATCACATAACCCACAATCCCATGGAGAATTGCCATGTGTCCATGGCTAGTACACAAGGATCTCGCCTCACATAAAAAGTAAGGAGAGGTACATTCATCCTTGTCAGCACACTCTGACAAGGCAATCCTAAGACCAAGGACCTTTTTGAATTTTTCTCCCATCAGGTCTTGAGCCTGGACCTCTTGCCTTTTTCTTTTCTCAGGCTAAGGCATGGACCCGTCACCCATGGTCGTCCAGACATCGGCGGTCCATGAACCCCGGAACTTCGAAAATTCATATCTCCCGATCCGTCCGTTGGATCGACTTGAAAGTTGGACAATAGAAAATTTGCAACCCGATCTTTCCATTGGTGAAGTAACATTAATAATCAGAGCAGGTATCTAGTAGTTTCCTGGAACTTACTCCTGTGGACCTGAAACTGAGCTAAATGGCCCCTTTTCCAACAATCTCCCACTTTTTCGCACTCAGATTGGGCTGAGTCCACATGCCTTCATGCAGAACTGCTGTTTCTCATTGGCTTGGCAAAGAAATTAGCGACTTGCTTGCTTGTCGGAGTAAACTCCAGCTTGATAGCACCCTCCTATGCCATGTGTCTGATGGAATAATAAGAGATGTCGATGTATTTGATGCGAGCATGGTGCTTGAGGTTCTTGGCAAGTACGCTTGCGCTCCCATTGTTGACGCGCATGGGAACTGGAACTGCTGTACTCCCACTTATCTTCGCCATGAGACGTTGAAGGCAAACTGCTTCCTTGGCTCCAAAGCTGTGACAAACGTACTCAATTTCTGTGCTTTAGGTTTCCATGACCACTTGCCGCTTGTTGTACCAGCTCATGGCCTCGCCATTCATGAGGAACACATGTCTACAGATGGACTTGCGGGCCTCAAGGTTTGAAGCCCAATCTGTATCTGTGTAGCCGATTATACTTTTGTCGTTGCCATTGTAGGTGATGTCGATATTGATGATTCCAGCAAGGTAGCGGAAGATCCGCTTCACTGCGTTCTGGTGCTCAGGTGCGAGATCAGCCATGTATTGGCTCATAACGCTCACAACATATGCGAGGTCCGGCCTGGTTGCCACTATCAGGTAGATGAGACTTTCAATAGTGTTCTGGTACTTCTGCCGGACAACTGAACCCGCTTCTCCACTCAAGCTCACGAGGTACTGCTGCATCTCCAGTGGTGTGCCGATGGATCTGGCCTCTACCATGTCAAATCACTGCAAGACACCCTTGACATATCGACTACTGCAGTGAGAGAGAGCGTGATTTCTGGTCACGCATGATCTTGATGTCAAGGAAGTACGACACCTTCCTGAGATCAGACATTTGGAAGCACTCCTGCATGGCCTTTTTGAACTCTTGCAGTATAAACATGTTGTTAGAAAGGAGGAGCATGTCATCCACATAGACAATGATCATAAGGATCTCATGCACATGCTGCCAGCGATAGACGCTGTACTCATGCTTGTTGCGCTCGAACCCCATGCACTGTAGTGCCGTATCCAACTTCTGGTTCCAAGCACGTGACACTTACCGGATGCCGTACAAATTCTACAACATGCAAACTAGGTGCTCCTGGCCGTCCATGATGAATCCCTCCGGCTGCTCCATGTAGATTTCCTCTTCCAAGTCACTATTCAAGGATGCCGTCTCGACATCCATGTGGTGAATCTCGAAGTCCTCACCTGCTGCATAAGAGAGGAGCGTACACACAGAAGCAAACGTTTCAACAAGGGTAACGGTTTCTGCATAGTCAATGCCCTCCTAGTGCGAGAAGCCCTGGGCAACCAGCCTCACCTTGTATTTTTCCAGGTTGCCATGTGCTCCCCGCTTATTCCTGAACACCCATTTGTACTTGATCACCTTGCGTCTAGGTGGACGCTCAGTCAGCTTCCATGTGACGTTTTCCAGCTGTGACTATATCTCCTATTGCATAGCTTGTGCCCAATCTTCTGCATCTTGTACAGCCGTGGCCTCCTCGTGTGACATCGGCTCATCTAATTTTACTAGAACTGCGAGGTTCATCTGGTTTGGTTTCTGCAGTATCCAAAAGTGGCTGTGTTCACAGGCTTGTACCGTACCATGACAGGATACCTTTGATCTAGTGCTCGAGCGTTTGTAGGTGGCTGACGCGGTGCTACTGGTACAACTGATGTTGTTGGTGGTGCTGTATCTCCTTCCTCTCCTTCCTGTGGATGATGCCACTGTATGTACTGCATTAGACATGGGAGAGTAGAGTGTTTTTCCTACTGTCATAAAAGAGGAAGGATCAGGAGAGCCGGTGATAGGAAGAGTGTCTACTTCCACTGCTTCGTCAGCTACTAGTTCTGCTGCCTCTTTGCATGTTATGTTGGTGCCGATGACGTTACTTTTGTTGAAGACAACATTCCTACAGATGATGAGCTTGCCTATATCCCTCTCATAGAGGCAATATGTCATAGCAAATCACGAGCATCTGTGCGCTCTTCGTGTCCCACTTCTGTCACTTCTCCTTTGGCACTTGTATGTGTGCCAAGCTGCCAAATGCGCAAAGGTAACATACGCTCGGCCTCTTCCTAAATCACACCTCGTACGGCATCATCTTCTCCAGGGCCTTAGTTGGACTGCGATTCTTGATGTAGACCGTAGTACTCATGGCCTCAGTCCAGAAGTCGTAAGTCAAACAAGCCGTGTACAGTAGGGAGCGTGACGACTCTACGCTAGTGCGGTTGGCACGTTCTGCTACACCATTCTCCTATTGTCAGTATGGCACAGTGCGATGCGCCTTGATGCCAAAAACTGTGAGGTAGTCCTAGAACTCCTTGCTCAGGTACTCTCCGCCACGGTTGTTACAAGCGCCTTGAGTTTCTTGCCAGTCTGTTTCTCCACCATAACCTTGAACTCCTTGAACCTGTCAAAGCACTGGTCCTTGGAAGAAAGGAAGTACACAACAGTGTAATGGCTAAAATAATCAATAAAGGTCACAAAATACCTAAAGCCTCCAAAACTCTGGGTTTCCATCGGGCCACACAAGTCTGTGTGGACCAGCTCCAGCACCTCGTTTGCATGTTCTCCTACTCCAAAGAATACCTCGTGATACTGTTTCCCCTCCAAACAGATGATGCATAACTGCTGCTCAAAGTTGGAGATAGTGGATAAATCACATAACATCTGCTTTTCTTGAAGCTGTTACAAGGCGCGCATGCTGATGTGGCCATTACGCGCATGCCAGATAACATCATCCGTTGCCTGCACCACTATGGCAAGACTCTGATCACATGGGATTTTAGTTACCCCCAGTAGGCGGTACATGTCTCCCTCCTTCACTGACCTGGCCAACTCCTCTGTCGTATCCTTGTTGAGGATGTAGCCATAGTCATCGTCAAAGACGACACGCAGTCCTGTATTGGTTAGAAGGGAGACTGAGAGGACATTGAATGCAACATCAGGTACATACAGCATGGCATGGAACAATCCCACTTCAATACCATGCGGGGTCTCCAACCACATCTCCACAATCCCAATCCCCTCAACAAACACCAGCCGATCATCATCAAAAGCAATCGGTCCGGAGGGAATGGAGAGCAGCTACATAAACTACTCATTATGGTGCATCAGGCTCTAAGTGCATCCTGAGTCTTTGGTTGTACTGCTTGGGTAAAATCCCAAGCAGGAGAAGGAAGTAGAAAGCTGGATGTACGTACTCGCAAGTGTGTAATGGTCGGATACGACACTTCACACAAGGCATAGAACCTGTGGGACCAAGCAGCTAGAAAGCTCATTTGGAACCGAGATATTGAGTTTGATGAAAGGACACTCGGTAGGGGAGAGTCGCTGGATCCTATCCATGCTCCCCAATCAGGAGAGTGGATTTTGTTGCTCGAGTCAGCTGATCAAGTACCTGAAAACAAGTAGATGGTGCCAGTGAAAAATGGTACTGCAGGAAGAGTGGTTGTACTGGCTGACACAGCGACAGACTTTGACATTGAGTCTGAGTCGTCCGAGGCCTCTGAGTCAAACTCTAAGGGCGGTGGCTCTTCCTTAAACAACGGATCACTAGCAGTAGAGGAGCAATAGAAGAACTAAGCCTTGAAACACCACCAGCAACAGTCCGGCGTAGTACACGCCAATAGAAACCTCCGTCAAAGTACGATACTAAGAGTGTAGAAACCTCACCTTTGACTCCATCAGATCCATATTGGACATCGCTGCTGCCAAGCATCTGGGGATCCACTAGATGGACGTTAAGATAGCTTTCCTCTATGGGAAGCTAGACAAAGAAGTACTGATGGAAATGCCCAAAGGAGTGAAAGCTCTAGAGGGAAAGGTTCATAAACTGGTCAAAGCACTCTACGGGCTGAAATAGGCTCCAAGGATGTGGTACAAGGAGATGGACGGCTTTATGACCGGGCTCACATTTATGTAGAGCCAGAATGACCCTAGTGTCTATGTGCAAGAGGATGAGCAAGACTTGGTACTCGTTACACTATACGTGAATGACCTCATCATCTACTTGTCATGAGTTGAGCTGTTCAACAAGCTGAAGACAGATCTCAGTAACATGTTTAAGATGAAAGACATAGGTTCCCTCGGGTTCTACCTTGAGATAGCCCTCCACCGTAATCGAGCTACAGGCACCATCGAGCTGAACCAAACCAAGTACATCATGGAGATCCTCAAGCGCTACAATATGGAGGACTACAAGCCCTTCAACAAACCCATGATAATATATTAAGCTCTCCTCCTCCATGAGACCGAGCACAGAACAACATGATAGAGAACATTTCCTACCAGTTGCTGTTGGTAGTCCCATGTATGCCATGGTTAGAACACGCCTTGATATGTGTAATGCTATGGGATACGTGAGCAGGTTTGTGGCCAATCCAGGACTACAGCACTGGGAAGCTGTCAAGCGCATCATGTGCTATCTACAGAGGACACGACACATGGAACTCCAGTTTGGAGGCCAAGAAGGATCTGACCCGCCGAAGGTTGTGTGCTACAAGGATGCCGATGACAAAAAGTCTACCTCGGGCTTAGTGTTCCTCTTGAACAATGGTATACTCTCTTGGACTAGCAGAAAGCAAGACTGTATCTCCCTCTCTACTGTTGAGACAGAGTACATCGCTCTGTCATAAGTATGCAAGGAGACACACTAGTTATGCAGTTTGCTTTTTGAGATGAAAATGCCAAAGACAGAGGTAACAAAGATCTACATCAACAACAAGATTGCCCTGAAAATGGCATAGGATTACGTCATCTCCTGACGGACCAAGAACATTCACATCAAGTATCACTACTTACGCGACCTGGTTGCAAAGGAGATTATGGACATAGAATACATGGAGATCAAGAAGTTTCTGTAGATTGTATGACCAAGGCGCTTGACAGTGAATTGTATTGTGCAGGTACTTGAGACATCGGTATGGTTAACGCAGTCGATAAAAACTAATGCCAAGAAAATTGGAGAGAGGAGATATCTCACAGCAAATGGACAGAGGTGCAAGAAAGAATTTCTTGACCTGATATGTGCATTGTCCATAGCTCATATTTAGACAGGCACAGGATGCACTAGGCATGCACTACTCCCTTGGACTAAGTCCCCTACGTCTGGTCCAGATAGACAAGGCATGTACTGCTCCTTTGGAGCATGTCTCCTTGGTCTAAACTGGATAGTATAGCCAGGAAACACTACCTAGGATAACTACTTGTGGCTTAGACATTCCAGAGTTAGTCTCTAGAGCGAGAGGTCACTGATTAAATCCCAGTGTAGTGAGTAAGTTTCTTTGTGACTAAAAGGGGGACATGAAGATTCTAAGAGACATCTTAAAACATTCCAAGGTCGTTCCTCGTGGCTGGCACCACTTGGCGGTCATAGGGAATGCCATGTAGGCAAGGAGGATGATGTACTCCAGATTGCCTCCAAAGTGGCTCATCCCAGGTGCCCTTGTGTGCCTAGGCTAGAGGCTGGCTCTAGGCCTATAAGTACCTGTCAGTTGCCTTTCATTGATGTCAGTTCGTACCTTTCAGACTCCTCACAGAGGTGCCCAGCAGAGGCGGAGAAAAAAGAAGCATTAGTTAGTCTAAGCCACAGGAATTAGCTCCTCACGCGAAAGTAACCAGGTTCTAAGGACAGTTCAAGGAAGTGATTCTTATGAAGTGCTTAGTTTGGAACCGTGATTTAGAGGGTGATATCTCCTCCTAGTTGCAATACTAGGAGTGGATGGCAACTGCCATTGTGTTGGCCTTATTTTCTAGTCCATTACCTCAGGCCGGTTGACACAATCCAACTGAACCAGACTAAGTACATCATGGAGGTCCTAAAGCGATATAACATGGAGGACTACAAGTCCATCAATATATCCATGACAATGAACATCAAACTCTCCTCCTCCACAAGCACCAGTACAAAAGTAGAACAGCGTAAGATGGAGAACATTCCCTACCTGTCTATTGTCGGCATCCTCCTATATTCCATGGTAGGAACACGTCATAATATGTACTTTGCTCTCGGATAGGTGAGCATGTTTATGGCCAATACAGAGCCACAACATAGGCAAGCAGTGAAGTGCTTCATGTACTATGTAGACAAGAAAAAATACATGGACTCCAGTTTAGAGGTCATGATGTATCTGACCTCCTACAGCTTGTATGGTCCACTAACTCTGACTGGGGAGGGAGAATCGATGAGAGAAAGTCAACCTCAGACTTTGTATATCTCTTGAATGGTAGTGTATTCTCTTGGATAAGTAAAAAGCAAGACTGTATTTCCTTCTCTTCTACTAGGGAATATATTACTCTATCAAAAGCATGTAACAAGACACAATGGATTTATAGCTTACTTATTGAGATAAAAGTACCATTGATTGAAGCAACGATGATCTCGATAAAAAACAAGAGTACCATGAAAATGGCACACAATGATGTCGTCTCCTGGCAGATCAAGTACATTGACATCAGGTAACATTACACATACAATCTGGTTATAAAAGAGATTCTAGAACCAGAATACGTGAAGACAAAGAAGGTATACAAAGATTGCATGACCAAGGTGCTTGATAGAAAATTTTATTGTACAAGTATCCGAGGGATTCGTATAGTCAGTACTGTAGACGAAGATACCTATAGAGAGAAGATATGTCATGGAAAATGGACATAGGTCTAAGGAAGAGTTTGTTTATCTAACATGCCTCTTGTCCATATCTGACGTTTGGACAAGCATAGGACAGACAAGGCAAATACTCATCCCTAATAGTAAGTCCTATAACACTGGTCCAGATAGACAAGGCATGTACTACTCCTTCGAGTAAATCCCCTTGGTCTAAACCACATCATATATTCATTAAATACTACCTAGGACAACTGTTGGAACTGGAGGAGAGAGGGAGCTTTGGAGCAGTGAGCATGTGGGACTGAAAAAGCATCACTTGTGCTGAAGAATGGTTGTTGAATCACTAGAAATAATGGAGTACATATAGAACTAGAGCTTGGGCAAGTCAGCCCTCTCACAAGCCACACCACTTAGCCATGGAGGCTAAGGCTCACACACTAGAGTCCACAATCTCACACAAGAGAGGAAATCAGCCTAGTAATCAGGCTGACCAGTCACACACGACCTAGACAGCTAGAGAATGCTCTCATGGCACACTCCTAGCGGTCACATCACCCAAAATCCCATAGAGAATCGCCATGTGTACATGGCTAGCACACAAGGATCTCACCTCACCTAAAAAGTAAGGAGAGGTACCTTTATCCTAGTCAGCACACTTTGACAAGGCAATCCTAAGACCAAGGACCTTTTTGGATATTTTTCCCATCAGGTCTTGACCCTGGACCTTTTGCCCTTTTCTTTTCTCAGGCTAAGGCACGGAGTCGTCATCCATCGTCACCCAGATATCGGCGGTCCATGACCCCGGAAACTTCAAAAGTTCATAACTCCCAATCCGACTGTTGGATCGGCCTGAAACCTGGACCGTAGACAAATTGCCACCTGATCTTTCCAATGGTGAAGTGGGATTGATGATCGGAGCAGGCATCTGGTATCTTCCTGGAACCTGCTCCTGTGGACCTGAAAATGAGTCGGATGGCTCCTTTTCCAACAATCTCCCACTTTGCCGTAGTCAGAGTGGGCTGAGTCTACATGCCTTCATGCAGAACTGCTGCTTCTCACGGGTCAATGGCTTGGTGCAGAAATCAGCGACCTGCTTGCTGGTTGGAGTAAACTCCAGCTTGATAGCACCCTCCTGCACCATGTGCCGAATGAAGTGATAGGCGATGTTAATGTGCTTGGTGCGAGCATGGTGCTCGCGATTCTTGGCGAGTGCAATTGCACTCTGGTTGTCGACGCGCATGGGAACTGGAACTGCTGCACTCCCACTCATCTGCGCCATGAGACGCTGGAGCCAATTTGCTTCCTTGGCTCCAAAGCTGAGAGAGACGTACTCAGATTCTGTGCTCGAGGTGGCCATGACCACCTGCCGCTTGCTGCACCAGCTGATGGTACCTCCATTTAGGAGAAACACATGTCCAGAAATAGACTTGCGGGTCTCAGGGTTTGAAGCCCAACATGCATCTTTGTAGCCGATGATGCTGTTGTCGTTGCCGTTGTGGGTGATGCAGGCGTTGATGGTTCTAGCAAGGTAGTAAAAGATCCACTTCACTGCCTTCTGGTACTCCAGTCTGGGATTAGCCCTGTGCTGGCTCACAGAGTTCACAGCCTGTGCGAGGTCCGGCCTGGTTGCCACCATCAGGTACATAAGACTACCGACAACGCTCTGGTACTTCTGCCGCTCAGCTGCATCTGCTTCTCAACTGAAGCTCACGAGGTACTGTCACGTCTCAAGCGGCGTGCCGATGGGTTTAGCCTCTGCCATGCCCAACCGCTGCAGGACGTCTTTGATGTAGCGACTCTGCTGTAGCGAGGGAGAGCGTGATTTGCGGTCACGCGTGATCTGGATGCCGAGGAAATATGACGCCTCCCCGAGATCAGACATCTGGAAGTGCTCCTGCATGGCCTCCTTGAACTCCTGCAGTGCAGACATGCTGTTGGAAAGGAGGAGCATGTCATCCACATAGACAATGATGATGAGGATCTCATGCTCATGCTGCTAGCAATAAACGCTGTAGTCATACTCGCTGCGCCCAAACCCCATGCACTGCAACGCCGCATCCAACTTCTGGTTCCAAGCACGCGACGCTTGCTTGAGGCCGTACAGCGACTTCTGCAGCTTGCAAACCAGGTACTCTTGGCCATCCATGACGAACCCCTTTGGCTGCTCCATGTAGATCTCCTCCTCCAAGTCACCATTCAAGAATGCCATCTTGACATCCATGTGGTGAACCTCGAAGTCCTCAGCTGCTACATAAGAGAGGAGCGTGCGCACAGAGGCAAACTTTGCAGTAGGGGCAAAGGTTTCTGTGTAGTCGATGCCCTTTTGCTGCGAGTAGCCCTTGGCGACCAGCCTCGCCTTGTACTTTTCCTGGTTGCCATCTGCTCCCTGCTTCTTCTTGAACACCCAATTGCACTTGATTACCTTATGTCCAGGTGGCCACTCAGTCAGCTCCCATGTGCCGTTGTCTAGCTGCGACTGTATCTCCTGCTGCACGACTTGCGCCCAATCTGCTGCATCTGGTGCAGCCATGGCCTCCTTCTATGACGTTGGCTCATCTGAATCTGCTGCAACTGTGACGTTAATCTGTTCTGGTTTCTGTAGCATCAAAAAATAGCCGTGCTCACCAGGCTTGTAACGCACCCTGAGAGGGTACCTGTGCGGAGCGTTAGCAGGCGGCTGGCGCGGTGCTGCTAGGACAACCGCTGCTGCTGGTGGTACTGCATCTCCTTCCCCTGCTTTTGCCGATGAGGCCGCTGTATTCGCTACATCAGACATAGGAGAATAGACTGGTTCTCCCACTGTCAGAGTGGAGGAAGGATCAGGAGAGACTGGGTGAGGAAGGATATCTGCTCACACTACCTCTTCAGCTGCTGGTTCTACTGTCTCTTCACAGACAATGTTGGTGCCGATGACGTTGCTCTCGTTGAAGACGACATCCCTGGAGATGATGACGTGGCCTGTATCCCTCTCGTAGAGGCGATAAGCCTTGCTTGCCACGTCATAGCCAATCATCAGCATCTGCGCGCTCTTCGCGTCCCACTTTTGCCACTTCTCCTTTGGCACGTGCATGTGTACCAAGCTGCCAAACGCGCGAAGATGACTCATGCTTAGCTTCTTTCCAAACCACGCCTCGTACGGTGTCATCTGCTCGAAGGCCTTGGTTGGACTACGGTTCTTGATGTACACCGCAGTGCTCATTGCTTCCGTCCAAAAGTTGTAGGTGAGCCTAGCCGCGTGCAGCATGGAGCGCGCCGACTCAACGATGGTGCGGTTGGCGCGTTCTGCTACGCCATTCTGCTGCGGCGAGTATGGCGCGATGCGCTATACCTTGATCCCTACTACTGCGAGGTAGTCCTAGAACTCCTTGCTCGGGTACTCTCCACCGTGGTCGCTGCGCAGCGCCTTGATTTTCTTGCTTGTCTGTTTCTCCACCATGGCCTTCAACTCCTTGAACCTATCAAAGCACTGATCCTTGGAGGAAAGGAAGTACACAGCAGTATAACGGCTGAAATCATCAATGAAGGTCAGAAAATACCTAGAGCCTCCAAAGCTCTCGGTCTGCATCGGGCCATACAAGTCTGTGTGGACCAGCTCTAGCACCTCTTTTGCATGCCCTCCTGCTACAGAGAACGCCTCACGATGCTGCTTCCCTTCCAAACAGCTGATGCACAGCTGCTGCTCAAAGTTGGTGATGGTGGATAAATCACGCACCATCTGCTTTGCTTGAAGCTGCTGCAAGGCGCGCATGCCGATGTGACTGAGTGTGCATGCCAGATCTCCCCATCTGTTTCCTGCACCACTGCTGCAAAACTCTGCTCACGCGGGATCTTGGTCGCCTCCAGCAAGTGGTACATGTTGCCTTCCTTCACCGACCTGGCCAACTCCTCTCCTGTTTCCTTGTTGAGGATGTAGCCATAGTCGTCGTCAAAGACGACTCGCAGTCATGTGTTGATGAGAGATGACACTGAGAGAAGATTGAACGCAGCATTAGGTACGTACAGCACGCCATGGAACACTCCCACTTCAATGCCACGCGGGGTCTCCAACCACATCTCCACAATCCCAATGCCCTCAGCATACACCATCCGATCATCAACCAAAGCGATAGGACAGGGAGGGATGGACAGGAACTGCGTAAACCACTCCTTGTGATGTGTTAGGCTCTTGGTACATCCTGAGTCCTTGTACCATGCGAGATCCGCCTTCTTCACCTGTGACATGTCAGACTTCGCCATGAAGAGACGGTCGCCCACCTCCTTGGCCATATTCATGTTGCCAAAGTGGCGCACACCAGCCTGGTTTTGCTGCTGCTGCTGCTGCTGCTGACGCTGCTGTGACTGTTGCTGCTGCTGCTGTGGAGGTTACTGCTTTTGCTGATAGTGCTGCTTTTCTTTCTGGTTCCTCTTGAACTTGAAACACTCTTTCTTGTAGTGCCCCTCTTTTTGGCAATAGTGGCACTTACCCTTCTTCTTGCCTCTCTGCTGCCTAGACTACTGTTGTTGTTGCTGGTTGCGTGAGCTCGTGGTTACAAAAGCTGCTTTACTGCTGCCGCCGCCATTGCGCTTTGCTGCATTACGACGCAATTCCACTTGCACCAGGTGTGTGCAGATGAAGTCAAGGTCGAGAGTGGGCTGGTACTCCAGCGTCTCTCACACCGTGTCGTAGCTGGTAGGGAGTCCCCTCAGTAAGAGGAGGACGAAGTGCGTGTCTTTGACAGGGTTGCCGACTGCTTTCTGCTGCTTTGCAAGCCCCTTTGCCCTGTCCAAGTACGCCTCCATCCCTTCGCCATCCTGCATTTTGAACGCCATCATCTTCTCCTCCAAAAGCATGACGAATGCAGGATCCTTGCTTTCATACTTCTTACACAATGTGTTCCATCCCTCTTTTGCAGTAGCCTTGTCACTCACGTACTGAAGATGCGGGTTGGAGATGGTATTGATAAGCAGCCTGTAGGCCTGCCTGTCCTTCTTCTTCCACTCCTAATATGCCGTCGCTGCAGTTGTAGATGAACCTGCATCTGCTGCACCTTTCTGCGGCGTCTTCCCCGCCACCACCTCAGCTGCGGTGATGCCTTTTGCCTATGGAGGCGGAGCCCGCTCGTCGCCGCTCACCACCTCCCGCAAGCCCCTCTCCTCCAAAAGGAGGTTGGTATGGATCTTCCAAAACGTGAAGTCGGCGCATCCTTCCAGCCTCTCCAAGGGCTGGGCTGATGTTACCATGCCTGCTCCTGCCATTTTGAGCTTTGGTGATGCTCAACGCTGCCCTTGGGTGGCGGTGCTATCCCTGCTTCTGCTGCTGCTTCTGCCAGAAATCTGTCTAACAGAAAATGGACTGTAGATGCCAGCAGACTGGGAATTTGGAAAAACTAAGCCCACCAATGGAACATTCAGCTCAAAATATTTCAGATCGATCCATAAAACAGGGTCATCAATAGGGGATTTTAAAACATATGCCGTCTTGAAAACAGGGTGTGCTTTTGCTCCTACTCTAACTCAGACCAGCCTGCTTGTAAACGACGTTTCTCCTAAAAGAATCAATGGAATTCAATTTTTTTTTACACCACTGGAAAGTTTAGGAAAAATACTACAGTGCGCATGTGCCACTTTTTAAATTTGACAAAGAAACAAGAGAGTTATGGTCAACACAAGGCGACAGTCTTACTCACAGAGAAGATTATAGCCTCGGCCGACCTCGTTTTGAGCATAACTCTCAATCCGATTGTTGGATCTTCGCGATCGTGGCTCGTTGGAAAGCTTGTCTTGCGAACATGAAGATCGTGTAGTCGATCGTCAAATTTGGTCAAGGTTTGACCCTAACCCGTCACTTTCAATGTGACGGCTTGTGCTGGCTGAAACTGGCAGAACTTGGCTCTGATACCAAATATTGGAACTGGAGGAGAGAGGGAGCTTTGGAGCAGCGAGCATGTGGGACTGAAAGGGCATCACTTGTGCTGAAGAATGGTTGTTGAATCACTCAAAATGATGGAGTACATATAGAACTAGAGCTTGGGCATGTCAGCCCTCTCACAAGCCACACCACTTAGCCATGGAGGCTAAGGCTCACACACTAGAGTCCACAATCTCACACAAGGGAGGAAATCAGCCTAACAATCAGGCTGACCAGTCACACACGACCTAGAGAGCTAGAAAATGCTCTCATGGCACACTCCTAGTGGTCACATCACCCAAAATCCCATGGAGAATCGCCATGTGTCCATGGCTAGCACACAAGGATCTCACCTCACCTAAAAAGTAAGGAGAGGTACCTTTATCCTAGTCAGCACACTCTGACAAGGCAATCCTAAGACCAAGGACCTTCTTGGATATTTCTCCCATCAGGTCTTCACCCTGGACCTCTTGCCCTTTTCTTTTCTCAGGCTAAGGCATGGAGCCGTCACCCATCGTCACCCAGATATCGGCGGTCCATGACCCCGGAAACTTCGAAAATTCATATCTCCCAATCCGATCGTTGGATCGGCCTGAAACTTGCACCGTAGACAAATTGCCACCTGATCTTTCCAATGGTGAATTTGGATTGATGATCAGAGCAGGCATCTGGTATCTTCCTGGAACTTGCTCCTGTGGACCTGAAAATGAGCCGGATGGCTCCTTTCCCAACAACTCCTTGTAGTTTAGTCATTCCAGTGTTTGTCTCTGGAGAAAGAGGTCACTAGATCAAATCTTGTCCCAATGACTAATTTTTTTTGTGACAAAAAGGGGGATAAGAAGGTTCTAATAAATATCTCATAATATTCCACGGTCCTTCTTGGTGAGTAGTACCACTCGACAGTCACAAACGGCACTGTGTAGGTAGGGGGATGATGTAATCTAGATCTCTTCCAAAGTGGCTTATCAAAGGAGCCATTTCCTACATAGACTATTGGTTAGCTCTCATACTATAAATACCCGTTAGTCACCTCTGGTTGATTTTAGTTCTTAGTGTTAAGATTCCTCACAGAGTTATCCACCAAAGGCAGACACTAAAGAAGTATAAGTTGCTCTCAGTCCCATGAGTTAACATCTCGTGTGAGACTGATCTGGGGCTAAGGACATAATGGAAACAAGTGATTCTTATGAACTACTTAGTACAAAACCATGATTCTGATGATGATATCTCCTCTTGATTTAAATATTGGAAGTAGATGGGAAGTGCCAATATACCGGTCTTGTTTTCTCGTCCGTTTCTTAAGGCAGAATAACACCATCCTGTTTGAACTTTTTCTGCAGTATCCATTTTCATCCCACCATGTGGGTTTTTGGAGGCCTGTCCACCCAAATCCATGTTCCCTTATCTTCAGTGAATGTGAGTTTACTGTCCACTACCTCCTACTTGGCAGCATGTCGCATATCCATTGACTGTGCCACGGTCACAGACTCTCCCTAGGCCAGACATAACCAGATGCTTCTAGTCCATTCTGCACTCAATATCATAGTGATGCAAAGGTTTCTTCTGGTGCGTACTACATGGGAGTATTGTTGGTCGTGCTTCAAGGCTTAGATACTTCTGTTACTTGTGTTTGGATCATGCTTACAATGCTATTGATCCATTATAGGTAGAAGAGCCAACAGCCTTAGAGTTGGGCTCAAGAGCCTTGGAAAACTCAGAAGTATTGTCAGAGTTCGTTGTTGTGTCAGCTTGTAAAACCACTCTCCATGTTACACTATCATCTTGCTTTTGCAGGTACTATCTACCAGTTCTCAGGTGGTTGATCACTTGATTCAAGCAATATAACCCACTCCCTTGATCCAAGAGTATAGAAAAGATCTAGTAGCTCTTCCTCGTTGAAAATCCTCTCATCAAATTCAACGTCTTGACTCCATATGAGCTTTCCAACTGCTTAGTCCTACATCTTACATGTCTTGTGTATAGTGTCATAGTCAACTATTACAGACTTACTATTAAATCTGGAGGAAAGAGGGAACCTTGGAGCAGCGAGCATGCGGCATCAGTTGTACTAAAGAATGGTTGTTAAATCACTCAAAATGATGGAGTATATATATATAGCTAGAGCTTGGGCAAGTTAGTTGTCTCACAAGCCTCAAGAGAGGAAATCAGCTTAGCAATCAGGCTAGCTAGTCACACATGACCTATAGAGTTAGATAATGCTCTCATGGCTCACTCCTACTGGTCACATAATCCAAAATCCCACGGAGCATCCCCATGTATACATGGCTAGCATACAAGGATCTCACCTCACCTAAAAAGTAAGGAGATGTACTTTTACCCTAGTCAGCAGACTCTAACAAGGCAATCCTACGACCGAAGATCTTTTTGGATATTTCTCCTTCTTGCATTTTTCTTTTCTTAGGCTAAGGCATGGAGCTGTCACCCATGGTCACCAAGACATCGGCAGTACATGAGCCTGAAAACTTCAAATATTCATATCTCCCAGTCTGATCGTTCGACCGGCATGAACCTTTGACCGTAGTCTAATTGCCACCTGATCTTTCCAATGATGAACTCGAACTGACAAGTGGAGCAGGCATCTTGTAATTTCATCGAACTTGCTCCTATGGACCTGAAACTGAGCTGGATGGTCCCTGTTCTAACACTTGAAAATACTTGCATCCAGGTTGCGACTTCTTTCTCTTGCTAGAATCTTTGCCAAGGAAGTACAGAAAAACACCGTGAGATATTTGGCTTATTTGCTGACCAAGCCTCCTACACAATCGTCTCCAGCTTCTCTTACTGGTTCTAACCGTGTCTTCCAAGTGTGACAACCAGAGTAAGATTCACAAGGTAGGAAATAGTTCTTCTAACTTTATTCCTCAAGTGAGATGTAAGTTTGATATCAAAGAGCTTGTTTTGTGTCGTGCCAAAAATACTCTGGTTCATCCGCTTGATAATGCTATTACTCTGGGGAGTATAATGCATGGATATCTAGTGGTTAATACTCTGTTGGCTCAACCAACCCTTGCTCATCTTAAACTCACTAGTATTCTCTGTATGTAGCACCTTGAACGCCTTCCTTGTCTGCCATTCTACCATAGCAACAAACTCTTGCAGCTTCTCCTTGACCTCTCTTTTTGCCTTGAGGAAGTAGATCTACATCTTATAATTGTGATCATCGATAAAGGTCATGAAATACTTGTTATTGCCGTATGAAGGAATGGATAATGGTTCATATAGAAGAGTGTATGAGGTCCAAGATTGTTATTGTACATTGTCCATTATTCTCAAAGGGATTTCTCTTTGCTTTGCCTTGGAAGTATGACTCACACAGCTTTTGACAGTTTCATTCATCCTTAGCCTTGCATCCCTGCATTCCCTGAATCACTTCATGTTGTTGCATGGATTGTACCAGGCCAAAGTCTCGAAAGCCGGATGTTCTACCATATGCTATTACTATGGCAGCTAGCTCTTCTAGCCAAATAAATGCTTAGTTGTAGTACATGCGCTTTGACCTTGTGCATGGACAAGGTTATTGTAAATATACTTGAAGTGATGTTTGGTATCCCCAGTAGAGATGAACCCATTTTTCTCCCTTGAAGAGTGGTGGTTGTGACCAGAGTCGAGCCCGTTGACTCCATGCTTGAGAAGTATTTCTACCTTGGTCGTGGACATACTCTCAGTCATTATATTCTTCAAGACTTTTTTACCCTTTACTTTCCTCTTTTTCTTACTACCATTACCTTTATCTTCCTTCTTGGAAGCCATATACTCCTACGCGTTGTGTACAAGCTTGCCAAAGATGTGGTTTTTATTCAGGATGCTTTGAACCCTTTTCACCACCAATTTTGCCTCTTCCTCCACTGCCATTACTTTCATTACCGTTTTGACCAGAAAAAAAATTGTTGCTACAACCAGCGTACTACGAAAGATAGGCCAAAAATATACAATACTACAAACACGACGCATGACCTTGTTGTGTATGCATTCGAATACTACCTCATACGTAAATTCCTCCTCCGTCTCACTTTCCAAGACTGTGATAAGAGGATACCAATATTTTGCGTACCACCATGAGGACCATGGCTTATATGTTGGTGTCAACTTTCCAATTAATCTGAGTTACTTATTGTAATAGTCCTTCAAACTATTCTAGAAAAGTTGGAATCAAATCTGCCTCGGTCACTCTCATCCTAATCCATTTTTCAGGAATGAAGGGGCAATTAGCAAGAGCCATTAATTGTTGCACACATCTCACCTTCTCATAAGCCTTGGATGCATGTGTAATACGATGGAGAAAAAACATGCCGTGACTCAAGCATTGATATCACAAGGATTACAAGGACCATGTCATTTTTATCACTCTATTTTTCATACCAAGGGTTGTCCATAGCTACTTCAACCTTTTCTCCAAGGAAAAAATTCAAGTACCAAACTCTCTTTTGACGATCTCGAACTATTGTAACTGGTGGAGAGAGGGAGTCTTGGAGTAGGAGGAGAGGGACTGTTGGATCTAGAGAAGAGAGGGAACCTTGGAGCATCGAGCATATGGGACTGGAAGAGCATCAGTTGTAATGAAGAATGGTTGTTCAATCACTCAAAATGATGGAGTACATATAGAGCTAGAGCTTGGGCAAGTCAGCCATCTCACAAGCCACACCACTTAGCCAGGGAGGCTAAGGCTCACACACTAGAGTCCATAATCTCACACAAGAAAGGAAATCAGCCTAGCATTCGGGCTGACCACTCACACATGACCTAGAGAGCTAGAAAATGCTCTCAAGGCACACTATTAGTGGTCACATAATCCACAATCGCATGGAGAATCTACATGTGTCCATGGCTAGCACACAAGGATCTCACCTCACCTAAAAGGTAAAGAGAGGTACCTTTTCCAAGTCAGAACACTCTGACAAGGCAATCCAAGAATCTAGGACCTTTTTGGATATTTCTCCCATCAGGTCTTCACCCTGGACCTCTTGCCCTTTTTCTTTTCTCAGGCTAAGGCATGGAGCCATGCCCATGGTCACCCAGACACCGGCAGTCCATGACCCCAAAAACTTTGAGAATTCATATCTCTCAATCCGACTGTTGGATCGGCCTGAAACTTGGACCATAGACAATTTGCCACCTGATCTTTCTAATGGTGAAGTTGGGTTGACGATCAAAGCAGGCATCTTGTAGTTTTGTGGAACTTTCTCCTGTGGACCTGAAATTGAGCCGGATGGCTCCTTTCCCAATAGAGAGAGCCTTGGAGAAGCAAGCTTTTGAGAGTAAAAGGGATTGCGTTGTGCTCAAGAATGGTAGTTAAATCACTAAAAATGATGGAGTAAATATAGAACTAGAGTTTGGACAAGTCAGGCCTCTCACAAGCCATATCACTTAGCCATGGAGGCGAAGGCTCACACACTAGAGTCCATAATCTCACACAAGAAAGGAAATCAGCCTATTACTCAGGCTGGTGAGTCACACATGACCTAGTGAGCTAGAGAATACTCTCATGGCTCACTCCTAGAAGTCACATAGCCTATAATCCCTTGGAGAATCACCATGTGTCCATGGCTAGCACACAAAGATCTCACCTCACCTAAAAAGTAAGGAGAGATACCTTTATCCTAGTCAGTACACTCTGACAAGATAATCCTAAGACCAAGGACCCTTTTTGATATTTCTCCAATCAAGACTTGACCTTGGACCTCTTGCCTTTTTCTTTTCTCAAGCTAAGGCATACAACCATCACCCATGGTCATCCAGACATAGGCGATTCATGATCCCAAAAACTTTGAAAATTCATATCTCCTAATCTGACCGTTGGATCGACCTGAAGTTTGGACTAAAGACGATATGCCACCTGATCTTCGTAATGATGAACTCAGATTCACAATGAGAGCAGGCATCCACTAGTTTCCTCGAACTTGCTCATGAAGACATGAAACATTACTAGATGGTCCATTTCCAAACAATCTCTCACTTAGTCATAGTCAAAGATGGCTGAGTCCATATTCCTTCATGCAAAACAGCAGGTTCTCACAGGTCACTAGCTTGGTATAAAATGAGCGACTTGCTTGCTTGTTGGACTGAAGTCCAAGTTGGTAGCACCTTCATGTAACATGTGCCTGATGAAATGATAGGCGATGTCCATGTGCTTGGTACGTGTATGGTGTCAACGTGCCTGGGGTAACGAACGAGAAAACAAGGCCGACACAATGACAATTACCGTCCGCTCCTTGTATTACAAGAAGGAGGAGATATCACCCTCAGAATTGGGGTTCCACCTTCAACTGTTCATAGGAATCACTTCCTTGCACAATGTCCTTAGCACCTGGTCACTTTTGCAGAAGGAGCTAACTCCTGGAGCTAAGACCAACCATTGCTTCTTTAGAGTCTGTCTTTGGTGGACAACTCAGTGAGAAGTTTCAAAGGTAAGAACTGTAATCAATGACAGGCAACTGATAGGTTCTTATAGTCCTATAACTAGCCTCTAGCCTAGGCGCGTATAGGCTCCTTGGATGAGCCACGTTGGGAGTAATCTGGATTACGGTTGATCTGATATGTCCCTTGTCCATAACTGACATTTGGAAAGGCACATGACGGACTAGGCATTCACTACTCCCTTGGAGTAAGTCCCCTAAGTCTGGTCTACATAGACAAGGCATGCACTGCACCTTTGGAGTAGGTCCCCTTGGTATAAACAGGATAGTATAGCCAGCAAACACTACCTAGGATAGTTCCTTGTGGCTTAGACGTTCCATAGTTAGTCTCAGGAGCGAGAGGTCATAGGGTCAAATTCCGGCCAATTTTATCTGCTCTTGTATTATGGTTCGACTACGGGTTTTGATGTACACCATAGTGCTTACTACTTGGGCCTAGAAGTTATAGGTGAGCCAAGGCACATACGGCGTCGAGCGTTCTTACTCAACGATGGCATGTTCTGCAGTATGGCTCAGTGCGCTGCACCTTGATTCGTGCTGCTGTAAGATAGTATTGAGACTCCTTACTTAGGTTCTTTTTATCATGGCCGATGCATAGTACTTCAATTTTCTTGACAATCTGGTTCTCCACCATTGCCTTTATTACCTTAAACTTGTCAAAGTACTAGTCCTTGGAAGAAAGAAAGTACATGACAGTGTAATGTTCATTTTGCCAAAGTTGCGTACTCTAGCCTAGTTTTGCTGGTGCTACTGCTGACGTTACTGTGACTGCTGCTACTAATGCTATGGAGGCTACTAATTTTATTGCTGTAACAATGAATGCTGTAGTTGCTACTCCTTCTTGTCCCTCTTGAACTCTATGTACTGTATTTTAAAGTATCCCTCTTTTAGTGGTACTCACCTTTCTTCTTGCCTCTCTTGTACCGAGACTTCTGCAGCTGCTGGTTCCGTCAGCGCATGGCCAAAAAATCTATTTCACTACTGTTTTTCCATTGTATTTTATTGTATTGTGATATAGTTATACCTATACCAAATGTGTACACATAAAGGCAAGGTCAAGAGTCACCAAATAATAGGATATACTACTACTCCTACTCTAGTTCAAACTAGCCAACTTGTAAATGGTGTCTCTCTTAAAACTATCACTTCTATGCAAATATTTTTACCAATATAAACCTTAAGAAAAACACCTTAATTTGCATGTACTAATTTTTAAATAGAAGCAATAAATCATTGAATTATGGTCATCATAATGTGAGTTTTTTACTTAGAGAGAAGAGAGTAGACTTGAGCAACTTTGTTTTGAGCATAACTTTGCATCTGACGATTGGATCTTTGCAAACTTGCTCAAATTGAAGATCTACTAGTCAATTGTAAAATTTGGTCATCGTTTGATCCTAATTCGTCATACTCAAATGGACGTCTTGCGCTAGCTTAACGTGACTGAATCCGACTCTGATAAAAAGTGTTGGATCTTGAGGAGGGAGGTAGCCTTGGAGTAACGAGCATTCAAGACTGAAAGGGCATAAGTAGTGCTAAAGAATGGCTATTGAATCACTCAAAATGGAGTATATATAGAAGCATTGGTCTGATATGACCATTGTCTATGGCTCACATTTGGACAAGCACATGACAAACTAAGTATTCACTGCTCCCATGGAGTACATCTCCTGAGTTTGGTCTGGATAGACAAGGCATGCACTACAGCTTTGGAGCGTATCCCCTTGTTCTAAACTAGAAAGTATAGCAAACAAACACTATCGAGGACAACTCCTTGTGGCTTAGACATTCCAGAGTTAGTATGTGGAGTGAGGTTACAGGGTCAAATCCCGTCCTAGTGAATAATTTACTTTGTGACCAAAAGGGAAACAGGAAGCTTCTAAGAGGCATCTACAAACATTCTAGGATCCTTCCTGGTGGCTAGTCCCACTTGGCGGTCACACAGAGTACCATGTAGGCAAGGGGGATTACGGAATCTGGATTGTCCCAAAAGAGGCTGATCCAAGGAGCTATAATACGCCTACACTAGAGGCTGGCTCTAGGACTATAATTACGTGTCACTTGCTTGTGGTTTATCATAGTTTTTACCTTTTATACTCCTCATAGAGTTATCCACCGAAGGAAGACACTAAAGAAGTATTGGTTGGTCTAAGTCCCAGGAGTTAGCTCTTTGCATAAAAGTGAAATGGAAGTGATTCTTATGAAGTGCTCAATGTGGAACCGTGACTCTGAGGATGATGTATCCTCCTAGTTGAAATAAGTACCATAAGTACCATTGTATTGGCCTTGTTTTCTGGTCTGTTGCCTCAAGCCGGTTGACAGAGGATTATGAGCCCAGAGTGTCTAGTTGTAAGGCACACTTCAGCACACTCTCTTACCCTCTTTGTTTACAGTGTATATCACCTCCATTAGCTCCATCAGCTCCATTAACTCCAATGGCAGGTGCACACACTTAGCAAATTAGGGCCAAGGAGAAGCTCTAGCCTTGGATGAATGACCCTTGGACCCTAACCAAGACAAACTCTGGCCTTGGAGGCATGATCCCCGGTCTGTTAGAGGACATTCTCCTCTTTTTCTGGGTGACAAACGACTAAGGGATAAGAAACGGATCTACACCATAAACTGATATGAGACAACAGCCTACATCTGCCTATATTGGCCTCAACAAAGCAGAAAAGGAGAGATGTAGAGAAGCAGTATGATGATGCCTAAGATGCTCAGTCATGAGCAGGTCAGTGGCGGCATGTCAAAGTTTGGAGGGGTGGGTTTACCCTTGTACATATGGCAGATAGAGACCGTTCATGAGATTGTGAGGCTACTTGAAAATCCTCCTTGGAGAAAAGGTTGAACTAGCAAAGGACAGCCCTGGGTATGAAAAATAGAGTGCCAAGAATGACATGGCGATTCAAATCCTTGTGACATCAGTGCATGAGTCATAGCATACCCATCTCCATGGTATTACACATACATCCAAGACTTATGAGAATCTTGTATGTGAGGACCAATCAATGGCCCTTACTAATCGTCTTTTACTCATTTAAAAACTGGTTGGGATGAGAGTGAACAAGGAAGAGTGGAATGTGGAATTCCTGGAGTAGGTTGAAGGACTACTACAACAAGTAACCCAGGTGAACATGGAAATTGACACCAATATGCAAGTCGTGATCCTCCTCATGGCGCTACCTGAAAGCTGGAATCCTCTAATTAATATCTTGGGTGGTTAGAATGAGGAGTTGATGTATGAGTTAATATTTGAGTACGTATGCAACAAAGCCATACGTTGCACTGGCAATGAGGCGAATATTTCGGCCTATGATGTACAATACGGTGGTCGTGGTAACAACTCTTCTGGTCAAAGTGGCAACAGAAACGGTGGTGGTGGAAGAAAAGGGCATGGTGGTGGTAGAAAGGGTTCAAAACGTCTTGGGAATTGCCACAATGGTGGCAAGCCTGGACAGTAGGCACAAGAGTATAGAGATCCCAAAAAAGAAGACGGATGTAATGGTGGTAAAAGGAGGACAAAGGAAAAATTAAGGAGTTGATAAGCATGACGGCTGAGACCGTGTCCACAGCCAAAGGAGTGGCATTGCTCAACTGTGGAGCCTACGAACTCGGCTGTGGCACTAACCACCATATTTCAAGGGAAAATGACGGATTCATATTCATTAGTAATATCAAACATCGCTTCTAGTGTGCTAAAGGCAGGCTTTTCTATGCACAAGGCAAGGATACAAAGTTGATAAACATCAATATGAACAGTGCAAAGAAACACTTGAATATGGGAAACGTCCTCTACATGCCATCATTTACACCAAACCTCTTGCTAACCTCCACAATCCTGGACCACGACATGATGGTTATCGTCTCGGAAGAAGAGGCAGTGATTGTCAAGAACAAGGACATCAAGATCTCCTATTCGAAGGATAGTCTTTTTCCACGAGTTCTAAGAGTTGTTGCGCTCTAGGTGCTACAGACCCAGCACCTCGAGAGTACCAATAAGGGATATATGATGGTCGAAGACCCCAAGTCTCCAAATCCTGATATTACACCACAGGCAGTCACCATGACGGCTAACTCAACCAAAGACATAAATGCTAAGATAGATCATAGGTACTTTGGGCATGTGGCTGACAGGATGCTCTAAGCTATGCAGTAGTACGAAGTGGTTCATGGAATGGAGGGATGCATGGCTAAGGACGAGGGAAAGTACAAGAAGTTGTGTGGGCCATTCCTCCAAGGCAAGGCAAAGAGAAAGTCATTTGAGCGTAATGGATAACGTGCGAGCGTAATCTTGGACCTGATTCACTCCAATGTGTGTGGACCATTTTGCATTCCTTGAAACAGCCGTAATAAGTACTTTGTGACCTTCATCAGTGATCACAATTGTGAGATGTGGGTCTACTTTCTCATGGCAAAGGTTTACATTAAGGGGAAGTTGTAAGAGTTTATTGTTATGGCAAAGCAACAGATAAGCAAGAAAGTCAACGCGCTACATATGGAAAACAGTGATGAGTACGAGGTGTCCAAGGGCTGGTTGAGTCATCAGGGCATCAACCAGCAGACCACCATGTCTTACACCTCCCAGAACAATGATGTTGCCGAGTGTATGTCCCAGACTATCCTTGGCATGACACAAAGCATGCTCTTTGAAGCCAAACTCCTACTTTGCTTCAGAGTAAAAGGTACAAGAACTACTTGCTACCTTGAGAATCATACTCCAATAGCCACATTTAGAAGACACCATAAGAAGCAACGAAAGAAGTAGTTGAGGATGGCGCAAAAGGCTTGGTCAAGGAAGAAGCCAGATGCCTCACAATTGAGTTTTTTTGGTTATTCTGACTTGGCAAAAATTCAGGCAGAAGAAGGAAGTTGCGAACTCGATGCACGAACTTACAAGTATCCAATTGACGGCTATAATACTATATAAAAAGCATATACGTTGAAAGACCAAGTAGATGAAAAGCTAATCTAGAGTTGAGACGTCGAGTTTCATAATAAGACACTCAGCAAGGGAGGGCTACTAGATTGTATCCATGCTCCCAAATCAGAAGGGTGGGTTGTGTTCCCTAATTCAAGTGATTAAGCACCAGAGAACTTGTTGATGGTACCAGTGAAGTAAAATGATGATGCAACATGGAGAATAGGTGTACAGGCTGATACAACGATGGACTCTGAAAATAAGTCTAAGTCATCCGACGCCTATGAGTCCAACCTTGAGGCGGGTGACCCTTCATCAAATAATAGATCATACGCACTACAAGAATTATCAAAACAAGAGCAGCAGTGTTGGGAAAGGAGCCGTCCGGCTCAGTTTCAGGTCCACAGGAGCAAGTTCCAGGAAACTTCCAGATGCCTGCTCCGATCGTCGATCCGTTTTCACCATCAGAAAGATCAGGTGGCAAGTTATCTACGGTCCAAGTTTCAGGCCGATGCAACAGTCGGATTGGGAGATATGAATTTTCGAACTTTCAGGGGTCATGGACCGCCGATGTCTGGGTGGCCATGGGCGATTGCTCCATGCCTTAGCCTGAGAAAAGAAAAAGGCAAGAGGTCCAGGCTCAAGACCTGATGGGAGAAATATCCAAAAAGGTCCTTGGTCTTAGGATTGCCTTGTCAGAGTGTGCTGACTAGGATAAAGGTACCTCTCCTTACTTTTTAGGTGAGGTGAGATCCTTGTGTGCTAGCCATGGACACATGGTGATTCTCCATGGGTTTGTGGGTGATGTGACCACTAGAAGTGTGCCATGAGAGAATTCTCTAGCTCTCTATGTCGTGTGTGACTGGTCAGCCTGATTGTTAGGCTGATTTCCTCCCTTGTGTGAGATTGTGGACTCTAGTGTGTGAGCCTTAGCCTCCATGGCTAAGTGGTGTGGCTTGTGAGAGGGCTGACTTGCCCAAGCTCTAGCTCTATATGTACTCCATCATTTTGAGTGATTCAACAACCATTCTTCAGCACAAATGATGCCCTTTCAGTCCCACATGCTCGTTGCTCCAAGGCTCCCTCTCTCCTCCAGTTCGAACATTTGGTATCAGAGCCAGGTTCTGCCAGATTCAGCCAGCACAGGCCGTCACTTTGAGAGTGACGGGTTAGGGTCAAACCTTGACCACATTTGACGATTGACCACATGATCTTCAAGTTCGCAAGACAAGCTCACCAACGAGCCCAAGATCAGGAAGATGCAACGGTCGGATTGACTGTTATGCTCAAAACGAAGTCGGCCATGGCTACACTCTTCTCTATGAGTAAGACTGTCGCCTTGTGATGACCATAATTCTTTTGTTTCTTTGTCAAATTTAAAACGTGGCATATGCGAATTGTAGTATTTTTCCTAAGCTTTCCATTGGTGCAAAAATAATTGCATTCCATCAATTCGTTTGGGAGAAACGTCGTTTACAAGCTGGCTGGTCTGAGTTGCAGTAGGAGCAGAAGCACACCCTGTTTTCAAGAGGGCATATCTTTCAAAATCCCCTGTTGATGACCCTGTTTTATGGGTCGATCTGCAAGGTTTTGAGCTCACTTCTCTAGTGGTGGGCTCTGTTTTTCCAAATTCCCAGTCTGCTGGCATCTACAGTCCATTTCCTGTCAGACAGATTTCCGGCAGAAGCAGCAGCAGAAGTAAGGATATCGCCGCCACCCATGGGCAGCGTTGAGCATCACCAAAGCTCGAAATGGCAGCAGCAGGCGTGGTAACAGCAGCCCAGCCCTTGGAGAGGCTGGAAGGACGCGCCAACTTCACGTTTTGGAAGATCCGTACCCGCCTCCTTTTGGAGGAGAGGGGCTTGTGGGAGGTGGTGAGCGGCGACGAGCGTGCTCCGCCTCCACAGGCAAAAGGCATCACCGCAGCTGAGGTGGTGGCGGGGAAGACGCTGCAGAAAGGTGCAGCAGATGCAAGTTCATCTACAACTACAACGGCGGCGTATGAGGAGTGGAAGAAGAAGGACAGGCAGGCCTACAGGTTGCTTGTCAACACCATCTCCAACCCGCATCTTCAGTACGTGAGTGACAAGGCTACTACAAAGAAGGGATGGGACACGTTGTGCAAGAAGTATGAGAGCAAGGATCCTGCATTTGTCATGCTTTTGGAGGAAAAGATGATGGCGCTGAAAATGCAGGATGGTGAAGGGATGGAGGCGTACTTGGACAGGGCAAAGGAGCGAGCGAAGCAACTGAGAGCGGCCGGCAACCCTGTGGAAAAGACGCGCTTCATCCTCCTCTTGCTGAGAGGACTCCCAACGAGCTACGACACAGTGCAAGAGACACTGGAGTGCCAGCCAACTCTCGACCTTGATTTCATTTGCACACACCTCGTGCAGGTGGAATTGCATCGCAATACAGCAAAGCGCAATGGCGGTGGCAGTAGTGAAGCAGCTTTTGTGGCCAACAGCTCACGGAACCAGCAGCAGCAGCAGCAGTAGTCTGGGCAGCAGAGAGGCAAAAAGAAAGGCAAATGCACCTACTGCCTTGCAGCAGCTTCAAGCAAAGCAGATGGTGCATGACCTGCCTACCATCTCTAACTTTGAGCAACAGTTGTGCATCGGCTGTTTGGAGGGGAAGCAGCACCGGGAGCCATTCTGTGGAGCAGGGGAGCGTGCGAAGGAGGTGTTGGAGCTGGTCCACACGGACTTGTGCGGACCGATGCAGACCCAGAGCTTTGGAGGCTCTAGGTATTTCTTGACCTTCATTGATGATTTCAGCCGTTACACTGCTGTGTACTTCCTTCCTTCCAAGGACCAGTGCTTAGACAGGTTCAAGGGGTTGAAGGCCATTTTGGAGAACCAGACTGGCAAGAAGATCAAGGCGCTGCGCAGCGATCGCGGTGGAGAGTACCTGAGCAAGGAGTTCCAGGACTACCTCGCAGCAGCTGGCATCAAGGCGCAGCGTACCGCGCCGTACTCGACGCAGCAGAACGGTGTAGTAGAACGCGCCAACCGTACCATTGTGGAGTCGGCACGCTCCATGCTGCACACGGCACGGCTGACCAACGACTTCTGGGCTAAAGCCGTGAGCACTGCGGTCTACATCAAGAACCGCAGTCCAACTAAGGCGCTGGAGCAAATGACGCCGTACGAGGCGTAGTCCGGCAAGAAACCAAGCGTGGGTCATCTTCGAGCATTTGGCAGCCTGGCGCACATGCACGTGCCCAAGGAGAAGCGGCAGAAATGGGACGCAAAGAGTGCGTAGATGCTGATGATTGGCTACGACGTGGCAAGTAAGGCCTATCCCCTTTACCAGAGGGATACAGGCCACGTCATCATCTCCAGGGATGTCGTCTTCAACAAGAGCAACGTCATCGGCACCAACATTTTTTGTGAAGGATGGAATCATCGGGAGAGACTGGGTCACGAGGGATTTCTGCTCCCACTGTCTCGTCAGCTGCTGGTTCTGCTGCCTAGCAGAACCAACAGCTGACAAGACAGTGGGAGAAGAAATCCTTCGTGACCCAGTCTCTCCTGATCACTCCTCTATTGTGAGAGTGGGAGAATCACTCTACTCTCCCATGTCTTATGCAGCAAATACAGCAGTCACACCGGCAGAAGTAGAGGAGGGTGATGTAGCACCACCAGCAGCAGCAGTTGTGCCAGCAGCACCGCGCCAGCCGCCCGCTAACGCTCCAGTACCAGGTCGCAGGTACCCTCTTAGGCTTCGTTACAAGCCTGGTGAGCGCGGCCATTTCTGGATGCTGCAGAAACCAGAACAGATGAACATTGCAGTTGCAGCAGATTCAGATGAGCCAACGTCATACAAGGAGGCCATGACTACACCGGATGCAGCAGATTGGGCGCAAGCCGTGCAGCAGGAGATGCAGTCGTAGCTGGACAACGGCACGTGGGAGCTGACGGAGCGTGCACCTGGACGTAAGGTGATCAAGTGCAAGTGGGTGTTCAAGAAGAAACGGGGAGCAGATGGTAACCTGGAAAAGTACAAGGCGAGGCTGGTCGCCAAGGGCTACTCACAGAGGAGGGTATCGACTACACAGAAACTTTTGCCCCTGTTGCAAAGTTTGCCTCTGTGCGCACGCTCCTCTCTTATGCAGCAACTGAGGACTTTGAGGTTCACCACATGGATGTCAAGACTGCATTGTTGAATGGTGACTTGGAGGAGGAGATCTACATGGAGTAGCCGGAGGGGTTCGTCATGGATGGCTAGGAGCACCTAGGTTGCAAGCTGCAGAAGTCGTTGTACGGCCTCAAGCAAGCGTCACGTGCTTGGAACCAGAAGGTGGATGCGGCGTTGCAGTGCATGGGGTTTGAGTGCAGTGAGTGTGACTATAGCGTGTATCGCTGGCCGCATGAGCATGAGATCCTCATCATCATTGTCTGTGTGGATGACATGCTCCTCCTTTCCAACAGCATGTGTGCACTGCAGGAGTTCAAGGAGGCCATGCAGGAGCACTTCCAGATGTCTGATCTCGGGGAGGCGTCATACTTCCTCGGCACCCAGATCACGCGTGACCGCAAATCACGCTCTCTCTCGCTACAGCAGAGTTGCTACATCAAGGACGTCTTGCAGCGGTTCGGCATGGCAGAGGCCAAACCCATCGGCACGCCGCTGGAGACGCGGCAGTACCTCGTGAGCTTCAGTGGAGAAGCAGATGCAGTTGAGTGGCAGAAGTACCAGAGCGCCGTCGGTAGTCTTATGTACCTGATGGTGGCAACCAGGCCGGACCTCGCACGAGGTGTGAGCGCCGTGAGCCAGCACATGGCTAATCCCGGACTGGAACACCAGAAGGCAGTGAAGCAGATCTTCCGCTACCTTGTTGGAACCATCAACGTCGGCATCACCTACAACGGCAACGACAACAGCATCATGAGCTACACAGATGCAGATTGGGCTTCAAATCCTGAGACCCGCAAGTCCATCTATGTACATGTGTTTCTCATGAATGGAGGTGCCATTAGCTGGTGCAGAAAGCGACAGGTGGTCGTGGCCACCTCGAGCACAAAAGCTGAGTACGTCTCTCTCAGCTTTGGAGCCGAGGAAGCAGTTTGGCTCCAGCGTCTCATGGCAGAGATGAGTGGGAGTGTAGCAGTTCCAGTTCCTGTGCGCGTCGACAACCAGAGCGCAATCGCACTCGCCAAGAATCCCGAGCACCATGGACGCACCAAGCACATTGACATCGCATATTTTTTCATCAGGTACATGGTGCAAGAGGGTGCTATCAAAGTGGGGTTTACTCCAACCAGCAGGCAGGTCGCTGATTTCTACACCAAGCCAGTGACCCGTGAGAAGAAGCAGTTCTGCATGAAGGCATGTGGACTCAGCCCACTCTGACTGCGGCAAAGTGGGAGATTGTTGGGAAAGGAGCCGTCTGGCTCAGTTTCAGGTCCACATGAGCAAGTTCCAGAAAACGTCCAGATGCCTGCTCCGATCGTCAATCCGTCTTCACCATTGGAAAGATCAGGTGGCAAATTATCTACGGTCCAAGTTTCAGGTCGATCCAACGCTCGGATTGGGAGATATGAATTTTTTAAGTTTCAGGGGTCATGGACCGCCGATGTCTGGGTGGCCATGGGCGATGGCTCCATGCCTTAGCCTGAGAAAAGAAAAAGGCAAGAGGTCCAGGGTCAAGACCTGATGGGAGAAATGTCCTTGGTCTAAAGTAGATACTATGGCCAGTAAACACTACCTAGGACAACTCCTTGAGGATTAGATGTTCTAGAGAGTCTCCAGAATAAGAGGCCACTGGGTTAAATCCCGTCCTTGTGAGTAATTTTCTTTATGACCAAAAGGGGGACAGAAAGGTTTTGAGCTACATTACATAACAATCCAAGGTCCTTCCTGGTGACTGGTACCACTTTACAATTACAAAGAGTGCCATGTAGGCAAGGGATATGGTGCAATGAAGATTGCTCCAAAAGTGGCTCATCCAAGGAGCAAATGTACGCCTAGACTAGAGGCTAACTGTAGGACTGTAATTAGTCATTTATACTTGATTAGGAATTCAACTTTAAGACTCCTCACAAATTTATCCACCAAATACAAACACTAGAGAAGCCTTGGTTGGTCTAAGACACAAGTGTTAGCTCCTGGTACAAAAGTGACTACGTGCTAAGGACACAATGCAAGGAAGCGATTCCTATGACGGCTCCTTTCCCAACAATGAGATGTTCAAATCATAATCTTGAATGATATCTCCTCCTAGTTGAAATACTAGGAACAAACAGAATGTGCCATTATATCGGCTTTGTTTTCTAGTCTGTTGTCTTGGACTGGTTGACAAGTACTAGAGCTTGGATAAGTCAGCCCTTTCACAAGCCACACCACTCAGCCTTTGAGGCTAAAGCTCACATACTAGAGTCTATCATGTCATACAAAAGAGATATGAACCTAGTAACT
This sequence comes from Penium margaritaceum, assembly GCA_023375785.1. Classification (NCBI taxonomy): domain Eukaryota; kingdom Viridiplantae; phylum Streptophyta; class Zygnematophyceae; order Desmidiales; family Peniaceae; genus Penium; species Penium margaritaceum. Next base: position 219,451 of record SZWC01000063.1, read on the forward strand.
AGGCTGACTAATCACACAGGACCTAGAGATCTAGAAAATGATCTCATGATACACTCTTAGCAGTCACATAATACATAATCCCATATAGAATTTCCATGTGTCCATGGTTATGACACAAGGATCTCACCTTACCTAAAATAGAGGGAGATTTTATCTTCTTCCTAATCAGTACACTCTAACAAGGTAATCCAAGAATCAAGGACATTTTGGAGTCCCATCATGCATGAACCTCGACCTCTTGCCCTTGTTATTTTCTCAGGCTAAGGTATGTATGATATTCTGCAAGCCTAATTGAACCAGTTGTAGCATCTCCCTTCTCTGTCTTCTTCTTATAAAGAACATCTCATTGTTGGGAAAGGAGCCGTCCGGCTCAGTTTCAGGGCCACAGGAGCAAGTTCCAGGAAACTTCCAAATACCTACTCCGATCGTCAATCCGTCTTCACCATTGGAAAGATCAGCTGGAAAATTATCTATGGTCCAAGTTTCAGGCCGATCCAACGGTCGGATTGGGAGATATGATTTTTCGAAGTTTCGGGAGTCATGGACCGCCGATGTCTGGGTGGCCATGGATGATGGCTCCATGCCTTAGCCTGAGAAAAGAAAAAGGCGAGAAGTCCAGGGTCAAGATCTGATGGGAGAAATATCCAAAAAGATCCTTGGTCTTAGCATTGCCTTGTCAGAGTGTGCTGACTAGGATAAAGGTACCTCTCCTTACTTTTCAGGTGAGGTGAGATCCTTGTGTGCTAGCCATGGACACATGGCAATTTTCCATGGGATTGTGGGTGATGTGACCACTAGGAGTGTGCCATGAGAGCATTCTCTAGCTCTCTAGGTCGTGTGTGACTGGTCAGCCTGATTGTTTGGCTGATTTCCTCCCTTGTGTGAGAATGTGGACTCTAGTGTGTGAGCCTTAGCCTCCATGGCTAAGTGGTGTGGCTTGTGAGAGGGCTGACTTACCCAAGCATTAGCTCTATATGTACTCCATCATTTTGAGTGATTCAATAACCCGTCTACAACACAACTGATGCCCTTTCAGTCCCACATGCTCGCTGCTCCAAGGCTCCCTCTCTCCTCCAGTTCCAACATTTGGTATCAGAGCCAAGTTCTGCCAGTTTCAGCCAGCACATGCCGTCACTTTTGAAAGTGACGGGCTAGGATCAAAACTTGACCAAATTTGACGATCGACTACTTGATATTCAAGTTCACAAGACAAGCTTTCCAAAGCGCCCAAGATCGCGAAGATCCAACGGTTGGATTGAGCGTTTTGCTCAAAATGAGGTCGGCCAGGACTACACTCTTCTCTATGAGTAAGACTGTCACTTTGTGATGACCATAACTCTCTCGTTTCTTTGTCAAACTTAAGAAATGACAATGCTAATTGTAGTATTGTTTCTAAGCTTTCTATTGGTGTAAAAATATTTGCATTCCATTGATTGGTTTGGGAGAAACACCAATTACAAGCTGGCTGGTCTGACTTGGAGTAGGAGCAGAAACATACCATGTTTTCAAGAGGGCATATCTTTCAAAATCCCCCTTTGATGACCCTATTTTATGAGTCGATCTGCAAGGTTTTAAGCGGAATTTGCCAGTGGTGAGCTCCGTTTTTGCAAATTCCCAGTGTGCTGGCATCTACAATCCATTTTATATCAGACAGATTTCTGGCAGAAGCAGCAGCAGAAGCAGGGGTAGCGCCGTCACCCAAGGGCAGCGTTGAGTATCACCAAAGCTCAAAATGGCAGCAGCAAGCGTGGTCACAACAGCCCAGCCCTTGGAGAGGCTGGAAGGACGCGCTAAATTCACATTTTGGAAGATCCGTACCCGTCCCCTTTTGGAGGAGAGGGGCTTGTGGGAGGTGGTGAGCGGCAACAAGCGCGCTCCGCCTCCACAGGCAAAAGGAATCACAGCAGCGCAGGTCGTGGTGGGAAAGACGCCGCAGAAAGGTGCAGCAGATGTAAGTTCATCTACAACTGCAACAGTGGCATATGAAAAGTGGAAGAAGAAGGACAAGCAGGCCTACAGGTTGCTTGTCAACACCATCTGTAACCCGCATCTTCAATACGTGAGTGACAAGGCTACTGCAAAGGAGGGATGGGACACGTTGTGCGAGAAGTATGAGAGCAAGGATCCTGCATTCCTCATGCTTTTGGAGGAGAAGATGATGGCACTGAAATATAGGGCAATGAAGGGATGGAGGCCTACCTGGATATGGCAAAGGAGCTGGCGAAGCACCTGAGAGCGGCTGGCAATACTGTGGAAAGACGCGCTTCATCCTCTTGTTGAGGGGACTCCCAACCAGCTACGACATGGTGCGAGAGACGCTAGAGTCCCAGTCCACTCTCAACCTTGACTTCATCTGCACACACCTGGTGCAGGTGGAATTGCGTCGCAATGCAGCAAAGCGCAATGACGGTAGCAGTAGTGAATTAGCTTTTGTGGCTACAAGCTCACGAAACCAGTAAGAGCAGCAGCAGTCTGAGCAGCAGAGAGGTAGGAAGAAAGGTAAATGCCACTACTGCCAGAAAGAGGGACTTTACGAAAAGGAGTGTTTCAAGCTCAAGAGGGACAAGAAGGAGCAGCAGCAGCAGTAGCAGCAAAAGTAGCAGTCTCTACAGCAGTAGTAGGAGCAGTCACAGCAGCGTCAGCAACAGCAGTAGCAGCAGCAAAACCAGGCTGGTGCTCACCATTTTGGTAACATGAACGTGGCCAAGGAGGTGCGGGACCGTCTCTTCATGGAAAAATCTGACATGTCGCAGGAGGAGAAGGCGGATCTCGCATGGTACAAGGACTCATGGTGTACCAAGAGCCTCACATATCACAAGGAGTGGTTTACGTAGCTGTTGTCCATTCCTCCCCGTCTTATCGCTCTGGGTGATGATCAAGTGATGTATGTTGAGGGGATTGGGATTGTGGAGATGTGGTTGGAGATCCCACGTGGCATTGAAATGGGAGTGTACCATGGCGTGCTGTATGTACGTGATACTACGTTCAACCTTCTCTCAGTATCCTCTCTCACCAACATAGGACTGCGAGTCGTCTTTGACGACGACTATAGTTATATCCTCGACAATGAAACGGGAGAGGAGTTGGCCAGGTCGGTGAAGGAAGGCGACATGTACCGCCTGTTGGGGGTGACCAAGATCCCGTGTGAGTAGAGTCTTGCAGCAATGGTGCAGGAAACAGATGGGGAGATCTGGCATGCACGCTATGGCCACATCGCCATGCGCGCCTTGCAGCAGTTTCAAGTGAAGCAGATGGTGTGTGACTTGTCCACCATCTGCAACTTTGAGCAGTAGTTGTATATCGGCTGTTTGGAAGGGAAGCAACATCGTGAGGCGTTCTCTGGAGCAGGGGAGCGTACAAAGGAGGTGCTAGAGCTGGTCCACACAGACTTGTGTAGTCCGATGCAGACCCAGAGCTTTGGAGACGCTAGGTACTTTCTGACCTTCATTCATGATTTTAGCCGTTACACTGCTGTGTACTTCCCTGCTTCCAAGGGCCAGTGCTTTGACAGGTTCAAGGAGTTCAAGGCAATGGTGGAGAACCAGACTGGCAAGAAGATCAAGGCGTTGTGCAGCGATGTGGTAGAGAGTACCTGAGCAGAGGGTTCCAGGACTACCTCGCAGCAGGTCCCATCAAGGCGCAGTGCACTGTGCCATACTCGCCGCAGCAAAACGGTATAACAGAACGTGCCAACCGCACTATCGTTGAGTCGGCGCACTCCATTTGTCACGCGGCTTGACTAACCTACGACTTCTGGGCCGAAGCCGTGACCACTGCGGTGTATATCAAGAACCGCAGTCCAACTAAGGCAGAGCAGATCACGCCGTACGAGACATGGTTCGGCAAGAAGCTAAGTGTGGGTCACCTTTGCGCGTTTGGCAGCTTGGTAAACATGCACGTGCCAAAGGAGAAGTGGCAGAAATGGGACACGACGAGCGCGCAGATGTTGATGATTGGCTACAACATGGCAAGTAAGGCCTATCGCCTCTACGAGAGGGATACAGGCAACGTCATCATCTCCAGGGATGTCGTCTTCAACGAGAGCAACATCATCGGCACCAACATTGTCTGTGAAGAGGCAGCAAAACCAGCAGCTGACGAGGCACTGGGAGCAGATATCCTTCCTGACCTAGTCTTTCCTGATCCTTCCTCCACTGTAATAGTGGGAGAACCAGTCTATTCTCCCATGTCTGATGCAGCAGATACAGTGGCCTCATCGGCAGAAGCAGAAGAAGAAGATGCCGCACCAACAGTAGCAGAAGTTGTGCTAGCAGCACCGCGCCAGCCGCCCGCTAAAGCTCGAGCACCAGGTCACAGGTATCCTCTTAGGGTGCGCTACAAGCCTGGTGAGTGCGGCCATTTCTGGATGCTGCAGAAACCAGAACAGATGAACGTCGCAGTTGCAGCAGATTCAGATGAGCCAACATCATACAAGGAGGCCATGGCTGCACCTGATGCAGCAGATTGGGTGCAAGTCGTGCAGTAAGAGATATAGTCGCAGCTGGACAACGGCACGTGGGAGTTGACTGGTGCAAGGTGATCAAGTGCAAGTGGGTGTTCAAGAAGAAGCGGGGAGCAGATGGCAACCTGGAAAAGTACAAGGCGAGGCTGGTCGCCAAGGGCTACTCGCTGCAGGAAGGCATCGACTACACGGAAACCTTTGCTCCTGTTGCAAAGTTTGCCTTTGTGCGTACGCTCCTTTCTTATGCAGCAGCTGAGGACTTTGAGATTCACCACATGGATGTCAAGACGGCATTCTTGAACGGTGACTTGGAGGAGGAGATCTACATGGAGCAGCCAGAGGGGTTCGTCATGGATGGCCAGGAACACCTGGTTTGCAAGCCGCAAAAATCGCTGTACAACCTCAAGCAAGCATCGCGTGTTTAAAACCAAAACTTGGATGCGGTACTATACTACATGGAATTTGAGTGTAGCGAGTGTGCCTACAGCGTGTAGCGCTGGCAGCATGAGCATGAGATCCTCATCATCATTGTCTATGTGGATGACATGCTTCTCCTTTCCAATAGCATGTCTGCACTGCATGAGTTCAAGGAGGCCATGCAAGAGCGCTTCCAGATGTCTGATCTCGGGGAGGCATCATACTTCCTCGGTATCCAGATCACGCGTGACCGCAAATCACGCTCTCTCTTGCTGCAGCAGAGCCGCTACATCAAGGATGTCTTGCAGCGGTTCGGCATGGCAGAGGCTAAATCCATCGGCACGCCGCTGGAGACGCGGCAGTACCTCGTGAACTTCAATGGAGAAGCGGATGCAGCTGAGCGGCTGAAGTACCAGAGCACCGTCGGCAGTCTCATGTAACTGATGGTGACAACCAGACCGGACCTCGCACAGGCTGTGAGTGCTGTGAACCAGCACATGGCGAACCCCGGACTTGCGTACCAGAAGGTAGTGAAGCGAATCTTCCGCTACCTTACTAGGACAATCAACATCGGTATCACGTACAACGACAACGACAACAACATCATCAGCTATATAGACGCAGATTGGACTTCAAATCCTGAGGACCGCAAGTCCATCTCTGGACATGTGTTTCTCATGAATGGTGGGGCCATCAATAGGTGCAGCAAGCGACAGCTGGTCGTGGCAACCTCAAGTACGGAAGCTGAGTACGTCTCTCTCAGTTTTGGATCGAAGGAAGTAGTTTGGCTTCAGCATCTCATGGCAGAGATGAGTGGGAGTGCAGTAGTTCCAGTTTCTGTGCGCGTCGACAAGAATCCTAAGCTCCATGCACGCACCAAGCACATTGACATCGCATATCACTTCATCAGGCACATGGTACATGAGAGTGCTATCAAGTTGGAGTTTACTCCAACCAGCAAAGAAGAGCGGGAGGATATGACAAGGGTGCCCTACCAATTGGCGGTAGGCAGCCTCATGTATGCCATGGTGGCGACTCGACCAGACCTAGCCTATGGGGTGGGCCAAGTGAGCAGGTACATGGCCCACCCAGGGCCACTACATTGGCAGGCGGTCAAGCGCATCCACTGCTACCTACAGGCAACATGGCATGCGCGCTGGAGGCTCGACAGCAAGGGGTGGGCAGACACTTTGCGTCTGGTTTGCTATACAGATGCAGACTACGCTTGCGATGTGGAAAAGCGGAAGTCCACATCCAGCTACGTGTTCTTCCTCCTTGGTGCAACGGTCTTGTGATGCAGCAGGAAGCAAGACTGTGTCGCCACCTCCACAGTGGAAGCAGAGTACATCGCGCTGGACGAGGCAGTCAAGGAGGCGATGTGGCTTTGTAGGTTGCTAGGCGAGCTGGGCGTGCCGTAACAGGAGCCTACGGTGGTGTGAGAGGACAACACCGGCTCAATCTTGCTGACCAACAACCCGACGCAACACAGGAGGACAAAGCACATTGACGTGCGCTATCAGTACGCATGGGATATGGTTGAAAAGGGGCAGGTGGTACTGCAGCACTACAGTAGGCACAACATGCTTGCGGATTGCTTGACCAAAGCGCAACCCGTGGACCGGCACGCATTGAGCGTGGCCGGACTTGGGATGACCAGCTATGATGGGCTGGAGGGCGCAATGGAAGATGAGTTAGAAGGAGTAGTGGGCATGGCAGGTGCAATGAGGAGAATGTTGAAGAGATGCCCCTCTGCATGCCCAAGTGCGGCACCAGGAGGCGACGACGGGATACACCAAAGAGAGGAAATTTCTCGTCGTTAGATATGGCGACTCAAGGATTACTCGAATCCTAAATTGAAGGATTTCCCCTGAAAGTTGATGAGTCATTGAATCGGATAGAAGTTGTTTCACTAGAATTGGACTAGTAACAGGAGATATCAGCTTCCAAAGTTGGGGTGTGTGCGGCAGCTCTGGAAGTCGGGCATGGTTTGACTGGAGGAGGATAATCCACCCAACCGAGTAACAAAAGTCCATCATGAGGTTTTGCTCTGGAAGGGCTGCCGAGGCGTCTGGTGAATGATCCGTCGGATGCGAGTAGTGCAGTTTGTTACTGAGGGACTTTGCCAAATCTCTGGCTTGGCGTCCAAAAGTCAGTGATACATTTTGTTACTCGGGGACTTGATCAAAATTCCGACTGCATGTCGGCGAACAGGTTTTGACCCACATCAATCCCCGTCACCAAATTTGATGATTAATGCATCAAAACACACCCCAAAGGCACGAGGGGCACGAGGGACATTTGCGCCTCTGGAATGATGGGTCCTTGATGTGTGAGGGCGCCTTGGCGGACGACGTAGTGTGCACTGACTGAGCGGCTGGTTTGGGATGCTGCACTTCGGCTGACATAGCGGAAGCTACGGTGATCTGAATCGTGCACGGTTTGGTGCGTTGGAGAGCTGATAACTAGCCCTACAAGTTTTCATGTCCATGTTCAAAAACTAATACAAAATCGCGTTCTTCCCTTCAACTCCTAGAAATATAGCGTGAGGCGACCAGAAAGCTCATGCTTAGACTCCGAAAACCCACATACAACTTAGCCGTGAGAACAGAAGACCCTTCGGGCCACATCGAAAGTGCACCCTGGTTTCTCACATGGCGGAGGCCCACCCGTACCATGTCGACATTGGCGGCTATGAACATGGGAAATTGGATGAAGATTTCTACCTGATTAAACCTTATGGGGTTGCCGATGGCACTAACAAGGAGTGGCGACTGCAAAAGGCCTTGTATAGCCTCAAGTAGTCACCACGTTTTAGGAACCATGTGTTTACGTCCATGCTTGAGAAAGTTGGATTTTGTAGGAGAACTATGGACCTTGCATTGTCTCTTCGTGCACCATTTTCCCCACATTTTGCCATCCTTGTGTACGTGGATGATCTTCTTAGTCCATCTCCCATTCAAGCTGGTGATCAAGTATCCAAAATCCTCCTCCAATTGGCTTACAAAATGAAAGATCTTTTTCTGTCCTAGGTCTTCTTTGGCATGGAACTTAAGCATGGCTACACAAAATGGACACTACATGTGCACCAGGTTGTGTATGTTGACAGTCTACGGGAGTCCTTTATTCCCTTCCTTTCTCCTTTTCTTTCACCTTCCATGCCGATACCCCTCACTTGTGCCAATGTAGTCTTTGCACTGAAATTTACGATGCAGTTCTCTCATTGCCCGAGGGAGCGATACCTCCAGGCGGGCATTCGATATGGTGCAATACATGTTCTTGACCCCATGCATGGGCCTATAATTCTTGCAATAGCCCTCGCTTGTGGTTTATGGCTTTACAATCAACAATAACACTCATGATACAGATACATGGTATCACACAAGCTAAACTACTCTGGTTGGCAGAACTGTCATCTCCTTGAAAAGTGGTGAACAAGGGTGTGTAGCAGGGATCTTGGGTGAGGCCGAGTGTGTAGCGCTTGGTGTGGGTTCTCGTGAGGCTGTTTGGCATTGGCGCTTGCTAGAGTAGCTCCATGTTCCTATCCACTACATCACCTTGTGCTTTAACAATCATAACACAAAGGCCACCACTGATAATGATGGAATGCATCAATTTGGCCCAGGATACATCAATTTTGAGCATCACTTTGTTCGTGAGTGTATTCCCCTTGGCTTGTTTTGAGTCATTTGGATGGTGACATGGTCACAACGTGCTGACATTCTCACTAAGGAACTCAGCAAAAACGTCTTCAAGTTTGGCATTCACTCTGTTGGTCCGGCCTGCCCACATGACTCTGGTTTATCATTATCTCCCTATTCCTATTCCAACTGATATTGGTTTGTCTCCGCATGTGCGGGCCGTGATTGTGGGTCATGGAGGCGTCTTGATGTCCATGGTTAAGTCGTAACTCATCACACCAGTAATGCCCCTTTTCTTTTTGTACATGCTCCTTCCAATCACTATGTGTAGAGGAAACTTAGTGGGTAACTATGCTGATGCTCTTCTCAGGAGATGGACTCTTGCCTGAAAGATCTCTAACACTCCATCAGGAGGAGCAGTTTCCTGAGCGGTGGCTCTTAGCACATTAATGTCTCTCTTTCTTGATGAACTCTTGCTCAAGGGAGCTCAGGCCCTTACACATCTTGGGATTGCAGGGCCACCTCCAAACGTGTTGACATTGTGGAGAATTGAACTGTTGTAAAAAACATTGTGTTCATTCCTAGGGGGCATCCTATCAGGCTGGCCTTGTAACGTGGTGAGTAGCCACC
>SZWC01000063.1:232697-252671 GCA_023375785.1 Penium margaritaceum
GGCAAGGTTCATGATGTACCCAAGGCAGCGAATATGGCCAGCTTTCTCAAGGGTGCACTCAGATGGGATGATGTAGTTGTCAATCATGCTGTCGTTGGTGCTTTCGTTGTCCACTGTCAAGCAAAACACCCTGTCCCACAGTCCCCATGCCTTGAGAGCGGCAGAAAAGACCTCAAAGAGATTCACAGCTGTGCGACTGTTGGGCAACCCAGGAAAAGACAGAGCCATGGTCTTGATGTGCCAGTCATCCATCCAGTGTGCAGTCACCCTGAGATACTTCATGCGATTTTCCCCCTTCCACCCATCCATTGTGAAACTAATGGCCGATGTTACCTCTGTTAGGAGCTTCTTGATGCGGGTCCAGAAGGCGGCGACAGCGATGACAATCTGCCGTGAGATTGTCATCCGGCTTGGCAGCGTTGCAGCAGGGTTGGCATGCCAGAAGGCTTGCTGAAGCCAGCAGGACTCCATGGCAAGGAAGGACACGTTCTTGTCGATCACGTGCTTCCAAACGCAGGTCTAGAAGTACTTCTTGTCGAAGACAGCGCCCACGGCTGCGACCCCGCGTGCGATGGTGGTGTTTTCGGCGTTAACGGGGGCTATCCCTACTGCCTTGCTTGCAGGAGAAATGCTTGCCACACTCGTTGCAAGCGGCTTGCGGGTCGTCGGGCGGCGAGTCTTCCACCTTGGTGAAAGCATTCCAAATGACTGAGGGCTCATTGTGCTTGCGTTTTCCGCCTGCCTCGGCCACGTTCTGGTCATCGCTATCTGCGTCATCCTCGTCGTCATTGTCCTCTCCTGCACAGTGGTCAGTCAGCGGAGCGGTGGAGAGTGCCTCAGCCATGGAGAAGTTGCCAAAAACGGCTAAGGCATAGAGCAGTACGACTACCAGAAGGTTGTCGGTAGAGAGGCAAGCGGTCGGTCCCTCTGGTGAGAGGGACGCACTCGACGTCGCAATAATTGCGACATCGAGCGTTAGTATCCGGATTACACCCCGAGCTGCTCACTAGCGGCTGTCGCAGTGTTCCGGATGGCGAGGTTCACCGGTCCGTCGACCTCGGACGGGCCGGTTCGCCATCCGCTTAGCCCGGGTTTGCATGTAGGAAATCAAGCAAACCACAGCTGTTTGCACTGCCTTCACAGATTTTGCAAGTGCTGCAATGAAGTGTAATTGAATAAGATTCACTTTGCAGGTGTAGATTGCACCATGCACAGCATTACACGCATGGATATTTGGTGGTTCCAACGATGGCAAACAGAGGACATGAACGGATGGACTTCAGTTTGTAATGAAAACCGTGCTAGGAAGGAGACAAACCACTTCCATGACATCGATGGATTTTTTGCATTGACATTATCAACAAAACACATTTGGGCCATGCCTCAGGTGGACATCAAAGAGACCACGTACACACCACGTCGACATAACGTTGGATTACGTGGACTGAGGAACATGTGTACCAGTACGACTTGGCCATGCCGCCATTGGCTACTTACATTCCTCGTTCAGAAGTCAGAATTGTGGCAAAATCCGTGTCATGTGGACATGTGGGAGATGGCCGGTGGAGATATAGATAGGATTACGTGGCATGAGGACCATGCGTAGCAGTGTTGTGATTAGTCACTAACATTCACGCATCTCGACCCCCTTTGAATTCCCCCCGCCCCTCGCGGCGGGAACGATCCGCGGATCCACGGATCGGATCCCGCCATGGATCCGGATCCGCGGATCCGGATCCGATCCGATACTAACGGTTTGGATCTGCGGATCCGTGGATTCTGTGTGCACCCTGATTCTCTATAAATCCAAACAATCGTGAAAAGAGCGACAGATGGTCCTGCATCGAGGCTCTTGACCTCAAGACCCCGCACCACTTCCTTCTTTGCCATGTCCCTCACAGTTGAAGGAGTAATGTGGCATAGGCGAAGATGCTATAGGACCAGGTCTCCATCGTCCTTCTTCGCGAGGTGGGCAATGTAGGACCCCGCCCGGCTACCGAGGATCTTTGCACGTAGCAGGTACAAGGCGTCCTCTCGCTTTCCACGTGCGATCACCTTGCCGTCCCCCTCCATCCGGTTGATGGCCTCCTTCTTGTTGAAGAGCACCTCGAGCCCCTTATCGGTAAGGCGGCTCACTGATAGCAGATTTGACCCAAAGTTGGGCATGTGGAGTACGTCGTGAATTGTGCTCGTGACAGCCTCCCCGTCCACATCCACCTCAATGCAAACGTTGCCTTCTCTGATAGCCAACTCTGTTTAGGCTTTGGCCACCGTCATGCGCAGTTCCAAGGCGCCATAGGTGACGAATGCTGCTCACTTGCAGTGCGTGTGGCGGCCCGATCCCGAGTCAATCATGGACACTCCCGGATCTGACAAGTCGGTGGAATCCTTTGCCATCATTACGCGTTCGTCCTTCTTTCCTGCTTTCCCCGGCTGGTCGGACTTCCTATTGAGGCAGTTGCATGCGTAGTGGCCCTCTTTGCCACACACATAGCACTCCCCCTTCTTGTCACCTTTCTTGGTGCCCTACTTGGCACCCTTCCCCATCTTGCCTCCCCCTCTACCTCGAGGGTGGACAGCATAGGCGGAACTTGATGTTGTCCCACTCTCTCTCCCACCACGCCGCATCCATTCATTGCGGACGTACTCAGCAACCTTCGGGTACTTTAGCTCATCGGCGGACCAGCCGTCTACGACGGTGATCATGGACTCCAACTGTCCGTCAAGGCCAGGAGGAGGATCATGGCTTGTAGTTGAGGGAGGAAATCAGCCTAACAATCAGGCTGACCAGTCACACACGACCTAGAGAGCTAGAGAATGCTCTCATGGCATACTCCTAGTGGTCACATCACCCACAAACCCATGGAGAATCGCCATGTGTCCATGGCTAGGACATAAGGATCTCACCTTACCTAAAAAGTAAGGAGAGGTACCTTTATCCTAGTCAGCACACTCTGATAAGGCAATCCTAAGACCAAGGACCTTTTTGGATATTTCTCCTATCAGGTCTTGACCCTGGACCTCTTGCCTTTTTCTTTTCTCAGGCTAAGGCATGGAGCCATCACCCATGGCCACCCAGACATCGGCGGTCCATGACCCTTGAAGCTTCAAATTTTCATATCTCCCAATCGGACCGATTGATCGGCCTGAAACTTGGACTGTAGATAATTTGCCACCTGACCTTTCCAATGAGGAAGACGGATCGACGATCAGAGCAGGCATCTGGAACTTGCTCCTGTGGACCTGAAATTGAGCCGGATGGCTCCTTTCCCAAGAATCTCCCACTTTGTCGTAGTCAGAGTGGGCTGAGTCCACATGCCTTAATGCAGAACTGCTGCTTCTCACGGGTCACTGGCTTGGTACACAAATCAGCGACCTGCCTGCTGGTTGGAGTAAACTCCAGCTTGATAGCACCCTCCTGCACCATGTGCCTGATGAAGTGATATGCGATGTCAATGTGCTTGGTGCGTGCATGGTGCTCAGGATTCTTGGCGAGTGCGATTGCGCTCTGGTTGTCAACGCGCACAGGAACTGGAACTGCTACACTCCCACTCATCTCCGCCATGAGACAGTGGAGCCAAACTGCTTCCATGGCTCCAAAGCTGAGAGAGACGTACTCAGCTTCTGTGCTGGAGGTGGCCACGACTACCTGTCGCTTGCTGCACCAGCTGATGGCACCTCCATTCATGAGAAACACATGTCCACAGATGGACTTACGGGTCTCAGAATTTGAAGCCCAATCTCCATCCGTGTAGCCGATGATGCTGTTGTCGTTGCCGTTGTAGGTGATGCCGATGTTGATGGTTCCAGCAAGGTAGCGGAAGATCCGCTTCACTGCCTTCTAGTGCTCCGGTCCGGGATTAGCCATGTGCTGGCTCACAGCGCTCACAACCTGTGCGAGGTCCGGCCTGGTTGCCACCATCAGGTACATAAGACTGCCGACGGCGCTCTGGTACTTCTACCGCTCAGCTGCATCTGCTTCTCCATTGAAGCTCACGAGGTACTACCACGTCTCCAGCGGCGTGCCGATGGGTTTGGCCTCTGCCATGGCCTACCGCTGCAGGACGTCCTTGATGTAGCAACTCTGCTGTAGCGAGAGAGAGCGTGATTTGTGGTCACACGTAATCTGGATGCTGAGGACGTATGACGCCTCCCCGAGATCAGACATCTGGAAGCGCTCCTGCATGGCCTCCTTGAACTCCTACAGTGCAGACATGCTGTTGGAAAGGAGTAGCATGTCATCCACATAGACAATGATGATGAGGATCTCATGCTCATGCTGCCAGCGATACACGCTATAGTCACACTCGCTGCGCTCAAACCCTATGCACTGCAACGCCGCATCCAACTTCTGGTTCCAAAAACGCGACACTTGCTTGAGGCCGTACAGCGACTTCTGTAGCGTGCAAACCAGGTGCTCCTGGCCATCCATGACGAATCCCTCCGGCTGCTCAATGTAGATCTCCTCCAAGTCACCATTCAAGAATGCCGTCTTCACATCCATGTGGTGAACCTCGAAGTCCTCAGCTGCTGCATAAGAGGAGCGTGCGCACAGAGGCAAACTTTGCAACAGGGGCAAACGTTTCTGTGTAGTCGATGCCCTCTTGTTGCGAATAGCCCTTGGCGACCAGCCTCGCCTTGTACTTTTCCAGGTTACCATATACTCCCTGCTTCTTCTTGAACACCCACGTGCACTTGATCACCTGACGTCCAGGTGGACGCTCAGTCAGCTCCCACATGCCGTTATCTAGCTGCGACTGTCTCCTGCTGCACGGCTTGCGCCCAATCTGCTGCATCTGGTGCAGCCATGGCCTCCTTGTATGATGTTGGCTCATCTGAATCTGCTGCAACTACGACGTTCATCTGTTCAAGTTTCCACAGCATCCAGAAATGGCCGCGCTCACCAGGCTTGTAACGCATCCTAAGAGGGTACCTGCGACCTGGTGTTGGAGCGTTAGCGGGCGGCTGGCGCGGTGCTGCTGGCACAACTGCTGCTGCAGGTGGTGCTACATCTCCCTCCTCTGCTTCTGCCGATGAGGCTGCTGTATCTGCTGCATCAGACATGGGAGAGTAGAGTGATTCTCCCACTGTCACAGTAGAGGGAGGATCGGGAGAGATTGGGTCAGGAAGGATTTCTGCTCCCACTGTCTTGTCAGCTGCTGGTTCTGCTGCCTCTTTACAGACAATGTTGGTGCCGATGACGTTGTTCTCGTTGAAGACGACATCCCTGGAGATGATGACATAGCCTGTATCCCTCTCGTAGAGGCAATAGGCCTTACTTTCCACGTCGTAGCCAATCATCAGCATCTGCGTACTCTTTGCATCCCATTTGTGCCGCTTATCCTTTGACACATGCATGTGCGCCAGGCTGCCAAATGCTCGGAGATGACCCACGCTCGGTTTCTTGCCAAACCACGCCTCGTACGGCGTCATCTGCTCCAGCACCTTAGTTGGACTGCGGTTCTTGATGTAGACCGCAGTGCTCACGGCTTCAGCCCAGAAGTCATAGGTCAGCCGAGCCGTGTGCAGCATGGAGCGCGCTGACTCCACAATAGTACGGTTAGCGCGTTCTGCTATACCGTTCTGCTGCGGCGAGTATGGCGTGGTACGCTGCGCCTTGATGCCAGCTGCTGTGAGGTAGTCCTGGAACTTCTTGCTCAGGTACTCTCAACCGCGATGGTTGCGCAGCGCCTTGATCTTCTTGCCAGTCTGGTTCTCCACCATGGCCTTTAACTCCGTGAACCTGTCAAAGCACTTGTCCTTGGAAGGAAGGAAGTACACAGTAGTGTAACGGCTGAAGTCATCAATGAAGGTCAGGAAATACCTAGAGCTTCCAAAGCTCTGGGTCTGCATCGGTTTGCACAAGTCCTTGTGGACCAACTCCAACACCTCTTTTGCACACTCCCCTGCTCCAGAGAACGCCTCCCGGTGCTGCTTCCCCTTCAAACAACCGATGCACAACTGCTGCTCAAAGTTAGAGATGGTAAGCAGGTCACGCACCATGTGCTTTGCTTGAAGCTGCTGCAAGGCGCGCATGCCGATGTGGCCGTAGCGCGCATGCCAGATCTCGCCATCTGTCGCCTGTACCACTGTTGCAAAACTCTGCTCACGCGGGATCTTGGTCGCCCCCAGCATGCGGTACATGTCGCCCTCCTTCACCGACCTGGCCAACTCCTCTCCTGTATCCTTGTTGAGGATGTAGCCATAGTCATCATCGAAGACGACGCACAGTCCTGTGTTTGTAATAGAGGAGACTGAGAGGAGGTTGAATGCAGCATCAGGTACATACATTTTACCATGGAACACTCCCACTTCAATTCCACGTGGGGTCTCCAACCACATCTCCACAATCCCAATTCCCTCAGCATACACTACCTGATCATCACCCATAGCGATAGGACGGGGAGGGATGGACAGCAGCTGCGTAAACCAGTCCTTGTGATGTGTGAGGCTCTTGGTACACCCTGAGTCCTTGTACCATGCGAGATCCGCATTCTCCACCTGCGACATGTCAGACTTCGCCATGAAGAGACGGTCGCGTACCTCCTTGACCACATTCATGTTGCCAAAGTGGTACACACCAGCTTGGTTTTGCTGCTGTTGCTGCTGCTGCTTACGTTGTTGTGACTGCTGCTGCTGCTGTTGCTGCTTTTGCTGCAGCTACTGCGATGACTACTGCTGTTGCTGCTCCTTCTGGTCCCTCTTCAGCTTGAAACACTCCTTTTTGTAGTGTCCCTCTTTCTGGTAGTAGTGGCATTTGCCTTTGTTTTTGCCTCTCTGCTGCCTAGACTGCTGCTGCTGCTGCTGGTTGCGTGAGCTCGTGGCACAAAAGCTGCTTCACCGCTGTCGCCACCATTGTGCTTTGCTGCATTGCGACACAATTCCACCTGCACCAGGTGTGTGTAGATGAAGTCGAGGTCAAGAGTTGGCTGGCACTCCACCGTCTCTCGCACCGTGTTGTAGCTGGTTGGGAGTCCCCTCAGCAAGAGGAGGATGAAGCTCGTCTCTTCCACAGGGTTACCGGCCGCTCTCAGCTGCTTCGCCAGCTCCTTTGCCCTGTCCAGGTACGCCTCCATCCCTTCACTGTCCTACATTTTCAGCGCCATCATCTTTTCCTCCAAAATCATGAGGAACGCAGGATCCTTGCTCTCATACTTCTTGCACAACGTGTCCCACCCCTCCTTTGCAGTAGCCTTGTCACTCACGTACTGAAGTTGCGGGTTGGAGATGGTGTTGACAAGCAACCTGTAGGCCTTTCTGTCCTTCTTTTCCACTCCTCATACGCCGCTGGTACAGGTGCAGAAGAACCCGCATCAGCTGCACCCTTTTGCGGTGTCTTGCCCGCCACCACCTGCGCTGCGGTGATGCCTTTTGCCTGTGGAACTAGAGCCGGCTCGTCGCCGCTCACCACCTCCCACAAGCCCCTCTCCTCCAAAAGGAGGTGGGTACGGATCTTTCAAAACGTGAAGTTGGCACATCCCTCCAACCTCTCCAAAGGTTGGGCTGCTGTCACAACGCCAGCTGCTGCCATTTTGAGCCTTGGTGATGCTCAGCACTGCCCTTGGATGGCGGCGCTACCCCTGCTTCTGCTGCTGCTTCTGCCAGAAATATGTCTGACAAAAAATGGACTGTAGATGGCATCAGACTGGGAATTTGGAACAATGCAACCCACAACTGGAAAATTCAGCTCAAAACCTTTCAGATCGACCCATAAAACAGGGTCATCAATAGGGGATTTTGAGAGATATGCCCTCTTGAAAGCAGGGTATGCTTCTGCTCCTACTCCAACTCAGACGAGCTAGCTTGTAAACGGCGTTTCTCCCAAACGAATCAATGGAATGCAAATATTTTTACACCAATGGAAAGCTGAGGAAAAAATACTACAATTCGCATGTGCCACTTTTTAAAACGGTGATTCGCATGCGCCACTTTCGCATTTGGAACGAAAGAGTTATGGTCATCACAAGACGACAGTCTTACTCATAGATAAGAGTGTAGCCCTGGCCGACATCGTTTTGGACATAACTCTCAATCCAAACGTTGGCTCTTTGAGATCTTGGGCTCGTTGGAAAGCGTGTCTCACGAACTTGACGATCATGTGGTCGATCCTCAAATTTAATCAAGGTTTGACCCTAACCTGTCACTCTCAAAGTGACGGCCTGTGCTGTCTGAATCTGGCTGAATCTGGCAAAATCTGGCTCTGATACCAAATGTTGGATCTGGAGGAGAGAGGGAGCCTTGGAGCAGCGAGCATGTGGGACTGAAAGGGCATCACTTGTGCTGAAGAATGGTTGTGGAATCACTCAAAATGATGGAGTACATATTGAGCTAGAGCTTGGGCACGTCAGCCCTCTCACAAGCCAGACCACTTAGCCATGGAGGCTAAGACTCACACACCAGAGTCCACAATCTCGCTCAAGGGAGGAAATCAGCCTAACAATCAGGCTGAGCAGTCACACACGACCTAGAGAGCTAGAGAATGCTCTCATGTCACACTCCTAGTGGTCACATCACCCAAAAACCCATGGAGAATCGCCATGTGTCCATGGCTAGCACACAAGGATCTCACCTCACCTAAAAAGTAAGGAGAGGTACCTTTATCCTAGTCAGCACACTCTGACAAGGCAATCCTAAGACCAAGGACCTTTTTGGATATTTCTCCTATCAGGTCTTGACCCTGGACCTCTTGCCTTTTTCTTTTCTCAGGCTAAGGCATGGAGCCATCACCCATGGCCACCCAGACATCGGCGGTCCATGACCCCTGAAACTTTGAAATTTCATATCTCCCAATCCGACCGTTGGATCGGCCTGAAACTTGGACTATAGATAATTTACCACCTGATCTTTCCAATGGTGAGGACGGATCTACGATCGGAGCAGGCATCTAGAAGTTTCCTGGAATTTGCTCCTGTGGACCTGAAATTGAGCCGGATGGCTCCTTTCCCAACACTTCAAGACTTAGTTTCTTCTGTTACTCCAATGCTGCCAGTGATCTCTTGTTTGAGGAAGAGTCCCTGGCCTCAGAGTTTAAGTTAGAGGCCTGAGACAACTCAGACTCACTCTCAGAGTCTGTCGCTACATCAGCCTATCCAGCAACTCTTC
The DNA here is from genome assembly GCA_023375785.1 of Penium margaritaceum. Classification (NCBI taxonomy): domain Eukaryota; kingdom Viridiplantae; phylum Streptophyta; class Zygnematophyceae; order Desmidiales; family Peniaceae; genus Penium; species Penium margaritaceum. The sequence goes on from SZWC01000063.1 coordinate 241,800, forward strand.
CTACAGTACCATCCTTTACTTGCCCCATCTGCAAAATTCTCAGGTGCCTGGTTATCTGACTCGAGCAACACAACACATTCTCCTGATTTGGGAATATGAACAAAATCTTGCGACTGTTCCTTACCAAGCGTCTTTTCATCAAACTCAACATCTCAACTCCGGATGAGCTTTTTAACTGATTGGTCCCACAGCATGTATGCCTTGTGTACAATATCTTATCCAAAAAGTACACATTTACAAGTACGTGTATCCGTTTAAGGCTGCTGTTGGTATACCTGAAGCGATGTCTAGTATTTCCAATGTTGAAAAACCCATCCTTCTCTGTTGAAGAGTGGTAGTTCGTACTAGAGTCTAGCACGTACGCTCCAGGCTTGAGCAATGCCACTCCCTTGCTTATTGGTACGCTCTCAGCCATCATGTTCGTCAACTCCTTATCCTTTCCTTTACCCTTGTTTCTACCAATATTCTTTCTTGAGTTCCCTATACTCCAGTGCCCAATGTATTGGATCTGGAGGAGAGAGGGAGTCTTGGAGTATCGAGCATATGGGACTGAAAGGACATCACTTGTGCTGAAGAATGATTATTGAATCACTCAAATTGATGGAGTATATAGAGAGCTAGAGCTTGGGCAAGTCAGCCCTCTCAGAAGCCACACCACTTAGCCATGGAGGCTATGGCTCACACACTAGAGTCCACAATCTCACACAAGAGAGGAAATCAGCCTAGCAATCAGGCTGACCTGTCACACACAACCTAGAGAGCTAGAGAATGCTCTCATGGCATACTCCTAGTGGTCACATCAACCAAAATCCCATGGAGAATCACCATGTATCCATGGCTAGCACACAAGGTTCTCACCTGACCTAAAAAGTAAGGAGAGGCACCTCTATCCTAGTCAGCACACTCTGACAAGGCAATCCTAAGACCAAGGACCCTTTTGGGTATTTATCCCATCAGGTCTTGGCCCGGGACGTCTTGCCTTTTTCTTTTCTCAAGCTAAGGCATGGAGCCATCTCTTATGTTCACCCAGATATCGGCGGTCCATGACTCTGGAAACTTCAAAAATTCATATCTCCTAATCCAATCGTTGGATCGGCCTGAACCTTGGATCATAGATAAATTGCTACCTAATATTTCCAATGTCAAAGTCGGATTGGCGATCAGAGTAGGCATCTGGTAGTTTCCTGGAACTTGCTCTTGTGGACCTCAAACTGAGCCGGATGGCTCCTTTCCCAACAATCTCCCACTTTGCCGTAGTGAGAGTGGGCTGAGTCCACATGAATTCATACAGAACTACTGTTTCTCATGGGTCACTGGCTTGGTGCAGAAATCAGTAAATCTTGCAAGTTGGAATGAACTCCAGCTTGATAACACCCTCCTGCACCATGTGCCTGATGAAGTGGTAGACGATGTCTATGTGTTTGGTGCGAGCATGGTGCTCGGGGTTCTTAGCCAGTGCAATCGCGCTCTGGTTATTGACCCACATAGGACCTAGAACTGCTTCACTCCCACTCATCTCTGCCATGAGACACTGAAGCCAAACTGCTTCCTTGGCTCCAAAGTCGAAAGAGACGTACTCAGCTTTCGTGCTTGAGGTGGTCACGACCACTTGTCGCTTGCTACACCAGCTAATGGCCCCGCCATTCATGAGGAATACATGTCCAGAGATGGACTTGCGGTCCTCCAGATTTGAAGCCCAATTTGCGCCTGTGTAGCCGATGATGCTGTTGTCGTTGCCGTTGTAGGTAATGTCGTTTTTCATGGTTCCAGCAATATAGCGGAAGATTCGCTTCACTGCCTTGTGGTGCTCAGGTCCGAGATTCACCATGTGCTGGCTCATAGCGCTCACAGCCTGAGCGAGGTCCGGCCTGGTTGCCACCATCAGGTACATGAGACTGTCGACGGCATACTAGTACTTTTATCGCTCAACTGTATCTGCTTCTCCACTGAAGCTCACGAGGTACTGTCACGTCTCCAGCGGTGTACCGATGGGTTTGGCCTCTGTCATGCTGAACCGCTGCAGGACGTCCTTGATGTAGCGACTCTGCTGCAGTGGGAGAGAGCGTGACTTGCGGTCATGCGTGATCTGTATGCCAAGGAAGTATGACTCCTTTCCGAGATCAAACATCTGGAAAAGCTTTTGCATGGCCTCCTTGAACTCCTGTAGTGTAGACATGCTGTTGGAAAGGAGAAGCATGTCATCCTCATAGACAATGATGATGATGATCGCATGCTCATACTACCAGTGATACACGCTGTAGTCACACTCGCTCTGCTCAAATCCCATGCACTATAGTGCTGCATCCAACTTCTGGCTCTAAGCACGTGACGCTTGCTTGAGGCCGTACAGCGACTTCTGTACCTTGCAAACCAGGTGCTCCTGGCCATCCATGACAAACCTCGCTGTCTGCTCTATGTAGATTTCCTCCTCCAAGTCACCATTCAAGAATACCATCTTGACATCCATGTAGTGAAGATTTCTGTGTTGTCGATGTCCTCCTACTGCAAGTAGCCCTTGGCGACCAGGCTCGCCCTTCTTTTCAGGTTTCCATATGCTTCTCGCTTCTTCTTGAACATCCACTTGTACTTGATCACCTTACATCCAGGTGGACGCTCAGTCAGCTCCCACGTGCCGTTGTCCAACTGCGATTATATCTACTGTTACATGGCTTGCACCTAATCTGTTGCATCTGGTGCAGCCATGGCCTCCTTGTATGATGCTAGCTCATCTGAATCTGCTACAACTACGATGTTCATCTGTTCTGGTTTATGCAGCATCCAAAAATGGCCACGCTCACCAGGCTTGTAATGCACCCTAAGAGGGTACATGCAACCTGGTACTGGAGCATTAGTGGACGGCTGGCGCGGTGCTGCTGGCATAACTGCTGCTGCTGGTGGTGCTACATATCCTTCTTCTGCTTTTGACGTTGAGGCCGCTGTATCTCCTGCATCAGACATAGGAGAGTAGACTGGTTCTCCCACTATCACAGAGGAGGAAGGATGAGGAGAGACTGGGTCAGGAAGGATATCTGCTCCCACTGCCTTGTGAGTTGCTGGTTCTGCTACCTCTTCAAAGATAATATTGGTATCCATGACGTTGCTCTCGTTGAAGATGACATCCCTGGAGATGATAACGTAGCATGTATCCCTCTCGTAGAGGCGATAGGCCAAGCTACCAAACGCGCAAAGATGACCCACGCTCGGCTTCTTGCTAAACTACGTCTCGTACGGTATCATTTGCTCCAGTGCCTTAGTTGGACTGCGGTTCTTGATGTAGACCGCAGTTCTCACTGCTTCGATCCAGAAATCGTAGGTCAGCCAAGCCGCGTGGAGCATGGAGCTGTTATGTTCCGTGTATGCCCCTGGTCAATTCAGCAGAAGATTTAGACTGGATATGCACTGCGCTTGTAGCAGAAGTCCCCCAGCGACACGAAGAGAGACAGAGAGAGACAAGGCATGCACTGCTCAACCTTGTGGAGTAAGTCCCCTTGGTCTACTCTTGGTAGTCTACCTAGTGCATGCTCCTTAGGACAACTTCCTACAGCCTAGTGGGTGAAGGCGCCATCTCGCAAGCGAGAGGTCCGGGGTTGAATCCCGCCAGGACCAAATTTTTGTGGTAACTAAAAAGGGCCAAGGAAGCTTTCTAGAAGCCTCTAAGGTCCAAGGTAGATCAAGCGCTTCTTGGCGGTCACAGAGGGTGCCATGTCATCAAAGCTGATGACACTATCTAGGATGGCCTTGGAGGGAGGTCCCTCCGAGGAGCCACTGGGAGCACTGACCAGAGACTATATAAGGCCTGTCATTTGCATGTTATCGTATCATCATCTCTTACTCTTGAAACTTGGGAGAAAACTAATTCCTTGTTGGCCACCAAGAAAGAGGATAAAGAACAAGTGCAAGTGCACACTTTGTTGCGTAGCATTGCCAGTTGGGTGAGAGTTTGGAACACTCTCCGGCCACGGTTGGGACAAGCTAAGTGAACCTTTCATTATAGAAACACCACTCCGTGGGTGATCCCTACCTTGGTTGAAATACCAATGACGGTCGGCGGTTTGCCTGTCGGCGCCGTTTACTCTAGACCGTAGCCAAATGCGGAGTGACAAAGGGTTATGGGCCCACGCTGATCGGGAAACTTGGTTCTTTGTACCACCACTCAGTTCATGTAGTAGGTACCTTCACAGCAGAGAATAAACCACTGCTCCATCTACTTCATCATCGGTCTACTTGGACCAAGGTACGCATTGTGAGAGACCGGACGCTGGTTGGACCCGTGGTCCACTTTTTACTCTCCACGGACAAGGAACGAGGATACGCTGTGCCATTGTTGGTATACCCCTCGAGTCCTAAGCGGGTTACGCTATGCCCTTGTGGGTACGACCCCGTGTCTTTAGGAGCACTTCCTCCACAATAGCTAGGAGACCATCGGCTGGAGGGGTATGTAACAGACTGCACCTTGAAAATCTGTAGCAGTCATCAGCCTCATCATCCTACATCGGCCTCAACGAAGCAGAACAGTATAGACTAAGTGAGCATCCTTGACCACACCGCAATCATGCCGGGAGGTCAAGAGATCGTTCCAGTCACCTCACGGCCCGCCGAGTTGGGTGCGGCCAACACCATCGCATGCTTCGATGGACTGCTTCAAGAAGCCCGCGCCATGTCCAAGCAACTCGACCAACAGATGCAGGCCATGATTCTCCTTATGGCCTTGCCGCCAAGCTCGAGTCTCATGATCACCACCTTGGGTGGTTCGGAGGAGTCGGAGTTCACATACCCTCGTATTTCCGAGTTTATCCAGAACGAGGCCATGCGGCGCAACAACGGCGTCATCAACAACGCCGCGTACGTGAGTGGCTCGGGAGGCATCTCATCTCATGGCAACAGCAGAGGCAGTGGCGGTGGGAAGAGCGGCAAGAAGAAAGGCAAGTGCCACAACTGTGAAAAGGCGGGACATTGGGCGTGGGAGTGTCACGCACCAAAGAAAGAAGGAGGCGGTGGTGGGAGCAGCAACGTGAGTAAGAAGGTGGACTCGACGTCCACGAGTATGATGGCCGAGAGCAAGGTCCCTCCCAAGGGCTCTGCGCTACTGCGGCCGGGAGCCTTCGGGCTCGACAGTGACACGGACTACCACACCTCTCGCGAGGCATATGGCTTCTCGTCCCTCACACCGTCCACATTTAAGTTCCGGTGCCCCAACGGTGGCATCGAGTACGCAGCCGGTGAGGGAGAGAAGGTCGTGTACTCGCGGCTCAACGGAGCCGACAAGGAGTTGCGGCTGTAGAACATCGTCTACATGCCAAATTTTGCCACGAACCTCCTCTCCGTCTCGCGGATTACGGATCACACGATGACGATGGTGTTCACACAGAAGGAAGTCGTGATCCTCAAGAACGAGGACGTGATGATTACCTACGCTGCGTCAGACCTTGTTGCCAAGGTGCCACAAACTGATGGGCTCTACGTTCTGCAAACGAAGAGCGCAGAAGGGCACGCTGTGGCGGCAGAGGCAGTAGTGGAAGCTGCACCATCGCCGAACGCCAAGATACCATCCATGCCACCTGATGTGGTGGCTAAAGACGGGGGAGCAGCAACTGCGAAGCTGTGGTACAGACGCCTTGGGCACGTGGCTGACAGCACCCTGCAGGTCATGCAGGAGCAGAAGCTTGTATGCGGTCTAGAGGGGTGTAAGCTGAAGGGTGGATGTAACGCTGGGTGTGAGACTTGTTGGGAAAGGAGCCGTCCGGCTCTGTTTCAGGTCCACAGGAGCAAGTTCCAGGAAAATTCCAGATGCCTGCTCCGATCATCGATCCTTCTTCACCATTTGAAAGATCAGCTGGCAAATTATCTACGGTCCAAGTTTCAGACCGATCAAACGGTCGGATTGGGAGACATGAATTTTCGAAGTTTCAGGGATCATGGACCGCCGATGTCTGGGTGGCCATGGGCGATGGCTCCATGCCTTTGCCTGAGATAAGAAAAAGGCAAGAGGTCCAGGGTCAAGACCTGATGGGAGAAATATCCAAAAAAGTCCTTGGTCTTAGGATTGCCTTGTCAGAGTGTGCTGACTAGGATAAAGATACCTCTCCTTACTTTTTAGGTGAGGTGAGATCCTTGTGTGCTAGCCATGGACACATGGCGATTCTCCATGGGTTTGTGGGTGATGTGACCACTTGGAGTGTGCCATGAGAGCATTCTCTAGCTCTCTAGGTCGTGTGTGACTGGTCAGCCTGATTGTTAGGCTGATTTCCTCCCTTGTGTGAGATTGTGGACTCTAGTGTGTGAGCCTTAGCCTCCATGGCTAAGTGGTGTGGCTTGTGAGAGGGCTGACTTGCCCAAGCTCTAGCTCTATATGTACTCCATCATTTTGAGTGATTCAACAACCATTCTTCAGCACAAGTGATGCCCTTTCAGTCCCACATGCTCGCTGCTCCAAGNGCTCCATGCCTTAGCCTGAGAAAAGAAAAAGGCAAGAGGTCCAGGGTCAAGACCTGATGGGAGAAATATTCAAAAAGGTCCTTGGTCTTAGGATTGCCTTGTCACAGTGTGCTGACTAGGATAAAGGTACCTCTCCTTACTTTTTAGGTGAGGTGAGATCCTTGTGTGCTAGCCATGGACACATGGCGATTCTCCATGGGTTTGTGGGTGATGTGACCACTTGGAGTGTGCCATGAGAGCATTCTCTAGCTCTCTAGGTCGTGTGTGACTGGTCAGCCTGATTGTTAGGCTGATTTCCTCCCTTGTGTGAGATTGTGGACTCTAGTGTGAGAACCTTAGCCTCCATGGCTAAGTGATGTGGCTTGTGAGAGGGCTGACTTGCCCAAGCTCTAGTTCTATATGTACTCCATCATTTTTAGTGATTCCACAACCATTATTCAGCACAAGTGATGCCCTTTCAGTCCCACATGCTCGCTGCTCCAAGACTCCCTGTCTCTTCCAGATCCAACATTTGGTATCAGAGCTAGATTCTGCCAGATTCAGCCAGCACAGGCCGTCACTTTGAGAGTGATAGGTTAGGGTCAAACCATGACCAAATGTGACAAATGACCAATTGATCTTCAAGTTCACGAGATAAGCTTTCTAAAGAGCCCAAGATCGCAAAGATGTAACGGTCGGATTGAGAGTTATGCTGAAAACGAGGTCGGCCAGGGCCACACTCTTCTCTATGAGTAAGACTGTCGCCTTGTGATGACCATAACTCTCTTGTTTCTTTGTCAAATTTAAAAAGTGGCACATGCAAATTGTAGTATTTTTTCTAAGCTTTCCATTGCAGCAAAACTATTTGCATTCCATCCATCCGTTTGGGAGAAACGCCGTTTACAAGCTGGCTGGTCTGAGTTGGAGTAGGAGCAGAAGCATACCCTGTTTTCAAGAGGGCATATATTTCAAAATCCCCTGTTTTATGGGTCTATCTGAAAGGGTTTGAGCTGAAATTTCTAGTGATGGACTCAGTTTTTCCAAATTCCCAGTCTGTTTGCATCTACAGTCCGTTTTCTGTCAGACAGATTTCTGGCAGAAGCAGTAGCAGAAGCAGGGGTAGCGCTGCCACCCAAGGGCAGCGTTGAGCATCACCAAAGCTCAAAAAGGCAGCAGCAGGCGTGGTAACAGCAGCCCAGCCCTTGGAGAGGCTGGAAGGACACGCCAACTTCACGTTTTGGAAGATCCGTACCCACCTCCTTTTGGAGGAGAGGGGCTTGTGGGAGGTGGTGAGCGGCGACGAGCGCGCTCCGCCACCACAGGCAAAAGGCATCACCGCAGCTGAGGTGGTGGCGGAGAAGACGCTGCAGAAAGGTGCAGCAGATGCAAGTTCATCTACAACTGCAGCGGTGGCGTATGAGGAGTGGAAGAAGAAGGACAGGCAGGCCTACAGGTTGCTTGTCAATACTATCTCCAACCCGCATCTTCAGTACGTGAGTGACAAGGCTACTGCAAAGGAGGGGTGGGACACGTTGTGCAAGAAGTATGAGAGCAAGGATCCTGCATTCCTCATGCTTTTGGAGGAAAAGATGATGGCGCTGAAAATGTAGGGTGGTGAAGGGATGGAGGCGTACCTGGAAGGGCAAAGGAGCTGGCGAAGCAGCTGAGAGCGGCCGGCAACCCTGTGGAAGAGACGCGCTTCATCCTCCTCTTGCTGAGGGGACTCCCAACCAGCTACGACACGGTGCGAGAGACGCTGGAGTACCAGCTAACTCTCGACCTCGACTTCATCTGCACACACCTGGTGTAGGTGGAATTGCGTCACAATGCAGCAAAGCGTAATGGCGGCGGCAACAGTGAAGCAGTTTTTGTGGCCATGAGCTCTCGCAACCAGCAGCAGCAGCAGCAGTCTGGGAAGCAGAGAGGCAGAAAGAAAGGCAAATGCCACTACTCCCACAAAGAGGGATACTATAAAAAGGAGTGTTTCAAGCTGAAGAGGGACCAGAAGGAGCAGTATTAGCAGCAGTCATCGCAGCAGTAGCAGCAGCAAAAGCAGCAACAGCAGCAGCAGCAGTCACAGCAACGTCAGCAGCAGTAGCAGCAGCAGCAAAACAAAGCTGGTGTGCGCCACTTTGGCAACCTGAATGTAGCGAAGGAGGTGCGCGACCGTCTCTTCATGGCGAAGTCTGACATGTCGCAGGTGGAGAGGGCGAATCTCGCATGGTACAAGGACTCAGGGTGTACCAATAGCCTCACACATCACAAGGAGTGGTTTACGCAGCTGTTGTCCATCCCTCCCCGTCCTATCGCTATGGGCGATGATCGAGTGGTGTATGGTAAGGGGATTCGGATTGTGGAGATGTGGTTGGAGACCCTACGTGGCATTGAAGTGGGAGTGTTCCATGGCGTACTGTATGTACCTGATGCTGTATTCAACCTCCTATCAGTCTCCTCTCTTACAAACACAGGACTGCACGTCGTCTTCGATGATGACTATGGCTACATCCTCAACAAGGATATAGGAGAGGATTTGGCCAGGTCGGTGAAGGAGGGCGACATGTACCGCCTTCTGGGGGCGACCAAGATCCCGCGTGAGCAGAGTCTTGCAGCAGTGGTGCAGGCGACAGATGGCAAGATCTGGCAGGCGACAGATGGCCACATCGGCATGCGCGCCTTGCAGCAGCTTCAAGGAAAGCAGATGGTGCGTGACCTGCCTACCATCTCTAACTTTGAGCAGCAGTTGTGCATCGGCTGTTTGGAAGGGAAGCAACACCGGGAGGCGTTCTCTGGAGCAGGGGAGCGTGCGAAGGAGGTGTTGGAACTGGTTCATACGGACTTGTGCGGACCGATGCAGACCCAGAGCTTTGGAGGCTCTAGGTATTTCTTGACCTTCATTGATGATTTCAGCCGTTACACTGCTGTGTACTTCCTTCCTTCCAAGGACTAGTGCTTTGACAGGTTCAAGGAGTTCAAGGCCATGGTGGAGAACCAGATTGGCAAGAAGATCAAGGCGCTAGGTAGCGATTGCGGTGGAGAGTACCTGAGCAAGGAGTTCCAGGACTACCTCGCAGCAGCTGGCATCAAGGTTCAGCGTACCGCACCGTACTCGCCGCAGCAGAACGGTATAGCAGAACACACCAACCGTACCATTGTGGAGTCGGCGCGCTCCATGCTGCACGCAGCTCGGCTGACCTACGACTTCTGGACTGAAGCCGTGAGCACTGCAGTCTACATCAAGAACCGCAGTCCAACTAAGGCGCTGGAGCAGATGACGCCGTACGAGGCGTGGTTCGGCAAAAAACCAAGCGTGGGTCATCTCCGAGCATTTGGCAGCCTAACGCATATGCACGTGCCCAAGGAGAAGCGGCAGAAATGGGACGCAAAGAGTGCGCAGATGCTGATGATTGGCTACGACGTGGCAAGCAAGGCCTATTGCCTCTACGAGAGGGATACAGGCCACGTCATCATCTCCAAGGATGTCGTCTTCAACGAGAGCAACGTCATCGGTACCAACATTGTCTATGAAGAGGCAGCAGAACCAGTAGCTGACGAGACAGTGGGAGCAGAAATCCTTCCTGACCCAGTCTCTCCCGATCCTTCCTCTACTTTGACAGTGGGAAAATCACTCTTCTCTCCCATGTCTGATGCACCAGATACAGCAACCTCACCGGCAGAAGCAGAGGAGGGAGATGTAGCACCATCACCAGCAGCAGTTGTGCCAGCAGCACCGCGCCAGCCGCCCGCTAACGCTCCAGTACCAGGTCGCAGGTACCCTCTTAGCGTGCGTTACAAGCCTGGTGAGCGCGGCCATTTCTGGATGCTGCAGAAACCAGAATAGATGAACGTCGCAGTTGCAGCAGATTTAGATGAGCCAACGTCATACAAGGAGGCCATGGCTGCACCGGATGCAGCAGATTGGGTGCAAGCCGTGCAACAAGAGATACAGTCGCAGCTGGATAACGGCACGTGGGAGCTGACTGAGCGTCCACCTCAACGTAAGGTGATAAAGTGCAAGTGGGTGTTCAAGAAGAAGCGGGGAGCAGATGGTAACCTGGAAAAGTACAAGGCGAGGCTAGTCGCCAAGGGCTACTCGCAGCAGGAGGGCATCGACTACACAGAAACGTTTGCCCCTGTTACAAAGTTTGCCTCTGTGTACACGCTCCTCGCTTATGCAGCCGCTGAGGATTTCGAGGTTCACCACATGGATGTCAAGACGGCATTCTTGAATGGTGACTTGGAGGAGGAGATCTACATGGAGCAGCCGGAGGGGTTCGTCATGGATGGCCAGGAGCACCTGGTTTGCAAGCTGCAGAAGTCGCTGTACGGCCTCAAGCAAGCGTCGCGTACTTGGAACCAGAAGTTGGATGCGGCGTTGCAGTGCATGGGGTTTGAGCGCAGCGAGTGTGACTACAGCATGTATCGCTGGCAGCATGAGCATGAGATCCTCATCATCATTGT
>SZWC01000063.1:252708-263017 GCA_023375785.1 Penium margaritaceum
CGTAAGGTGATCAAGTGCAAGTGGGTGTTCAAGAAGAAGCGGGGAGCAGATGGTAACCTGGAAAAGTACAAGGCGAGGCTGGTCGCCAAGGGCTACTCGCAGCAGGAGGGCATCGACTACACAGAAACTTTTGCCCCTGTTGCAAAGTTTGCCTCTGTGCGCACGCTCCTCTCTTATGCAGCAGCTGAGGATTTCGAGGTTCACCACATGGATGTCAAGACGGCATTCTTGAATGGTGACTTGGAGGAGGAGATCTACATGGAGCAGCCGGAGGGGTTCGTCATGGATGGCCAGGAGCACCTGGTTTGCAAGCTGCAGAAGTCGCTGTACGGCCTCAAGCAAGCGTCGCGTACTTGGAACCAGAAGTTGGATGCGGCGTTGCAGTGCATGGGGTTTGAGCGCAGCGAGTGTGACTACAGCATGTATCGCTGGCAGCATGAACATGAGATCCTCATCATCATTGTCTATGTGGATGACATGCTCCTCCTTTGTAACAGCATGTCTGCACTGTAGGAGTTCAAGGAGGCGATGCAGGAGTGCTTCCAGATGTCTGATCTCGGGGAGGCGCCATACTTCCTCGGAATCCAGATCATGCGTGACCGCAAATCACGCTCTCTCTCGCTACAGCAGAATCGCTACATCAAGGACGTCCTGAAGCGGTTCGGCATGGCAGAGGCCAAACCCATCGGCACGCCGCTGGAGATGCGGCAGTACCTCGTGAGCTTCAGTGGAGAAGCAGATGCAACTAAGCGGCAGAAGTACCAGAGCGCCGTCGGCAGTCTCATGTACCTGATGGTGGCAACCAGGCCGGACCTTGCACAGGCTGTGAGCGTTGTGAGCCAGCACATGGCGAATCCCGGACCTGAGCACCAGAAGGCAGTAGAGCGGATCTTCCGCTACCTTGCTGGAACCATCAACGTCGGCATCACCTACAATGGCAACGACAACAGCATCATCGGCTACACAGATGCACATTGGGCTTCAAATCCTGAGACCCGCAAGTCCATCTCTGGACATGTGTTTCTCATGAATGGAGGTGCCATCAGCTGTTTGGAACATGGAGTTTGGAACACTCTCCGGCCACGGTTGGGACAAGCTAAGTGAACCTTTCAGTATAGAAACACCACTCCGTGGGTGATCCCTACCTTGGTTGAAATACCAATGACGGTCGGCGGTTTGCCTGTCGGCGCCATTTACTCTAGACCGTGGCCAAGTGCGGAGTGACAAAGAGTTATGGGCCCACGCTGATCGGGAAACTTGGTTCTTTGTACCACCGCTCAGTTCACGTAGTAGGTACCTTCGCAGCAGACAAGAAACCACTGCTCCATCTACTTCATCATCGGTCTACTTGGACCAAGGTACGCATTATGAGAGACCGGACGCGGGTTGGATCCGTGGTCCACTTTTTACTCTCCACGGACAAGGAACAAGGATACGCTGTGCCATTGTTGGTATGACCCTCGAGTCCTAAGCGGGTTACGCTCTGCCCTTGTGGGTACGACCCCGTGTCTATGGGAGCACTTCCTCCACAATAGCTAGGAGACCATCGGCTGGAGGGGTATGTAACAGACTGCACCTTGAAAATCTGTAGCAGTCATCAGCCTCATCAGCCTACATCGGCCTCAACGAAGCAGAACAGTAGAGACTAAGTGAGCATCCTTGACCATTCCGCAATCATGCCGGGAGGTCAAGAGATCGTTGCAGTCACCTCATGGCCCGCCGAGTTGGGTGCGGCCAACACCATCGCATGCTTCGATAGCAAAGCCTTCGGCACGTAGAAATGGCAGTTTGAGGTGGTGATGCGCGTGCGCGGGTACCTCAACATGCTAAAAGGGACGGAGGTAGCACCAGAGGACGAGGCAAGCACGGAATACGCAGGGTGGCAAGAGCGGAATGACATTACTCTCACACTCCTCATCACGTCCATAAGCCCCTCCCTAATATCGCACATCAAGGAGTGCACGATGGTAGCTGAGGCTTACACCAAGCTGACGAACGTGTACCAGTCAACTTCCCTCGCCAATCGACTCTTCATCCTGCAACGCCTTATCAGGCTGCAGGTAGGCGAGGGGGAGTCCATCTCGGACTTCCTCTTGCAATTCGAAGGACTGCTTCAAGAAGCCCGCGCCATGTCCAGGCAGCTCCACCAACAGATGCAGGCCATGATTCTCCTTATGGCCTTGCCGCCAAGCTCGAGTCCCATGATCACCACCTTGGGTGGTTCGGAGGAGTCGGAGTTCACATACCCTCGTATTTCCGAATTTATCCAGAACGAGGCCATGCGGCGCAACAACGGCGTCATCAACAACGCCGCGTACGCGAGTGGCTCAGAAGGCATCTCATCTCATGGCAACAGCAGAGGCAGTGGCGGCGGGAAGAGCGGCAAGAAGAAAGGCAAGTGCCACAGCTGTGGTAAGGCGGGACATTGGGCGTGGGAGTGTCACGCACCAAAGAAAGAAGGAGGCGGTGGTGGGAGCAGCAACGTGAGTAAGAAGGTGGACTCGACGTCCACGAGTATGATGGCCGAGAGCAAGGTCCCTCCCAAGGGCTCTGCGCTACTGCGGCCGGGAGCCTGCAAACGAAGAGCGCAGAAGGGCACGCTGGGGCGGCAGAGGCAGTAGTAGAAGGTGCACCATCGCCGAACGCCAAGATACCATCCATGCCACCTACTGTGGTGGCTAAAGACGGGAGAGCAGCAACTGCAAAGCTGTGGTACAGACGCCTTGGGCACGTGGCTGACAGCACCCTGCAGGTCATGCAGGAGCAGAAGCTTGTATGCGGGCTGGAGGGGTGTGAGCTGAAGGGTGGATGCAACGCTACGTGTGAGACTTGTTGGGAAAGAAGCCGTCCGGCTCTGTTTCAGGTCCACAGGAGCAAGTTCCAGGAAAATTCCACATGCCTGCTCCGATCATCGATCCGTCTTCACCATTGAAAAGATCAGGTGGCAAATTATCTACGGTCCAAGTTTCAGACCGATCCAACGGTCGGATTGGGAGATATGAATTTTCGAAGTTTCAGGGATCATGGACCGCCGATGTCTGGGTGGCCATGGGCGATGGCTCCATGCCTTTGCCTGAGATAAGAAAAAGGCAAGAGGTCCAGGGTCAAGACCTGATGGGAGAAATATTCAAAAAGGTCCTTGGTCTTAGGATTGCCTTGTCACAGTGTGCTGACTAGGATAAAGGTACCTCTCCTTACTTTTTAGGTGAGGTGAGATCCTTGTGTGCTAGCCATGGACACATAGCGATTCTCCATGGGTTTGTGGGTGATGTGACCACTTGGAGTGTGCCATGAGAGCATTCTCTAGCTCTCTAGGTCGTGTGTGACTGGTCAGCCTGATTTTTATGCTGATTTCCTCCCTTGTGTGAGATTGTGGACTCTAGTGTGAGAACCTTAGCCTCCATGACTAAGTGATGTGGCTTGTGAGAGGGCTGACTTGCCCAAGCTCTAGCTCTATATGTACTCCATCATTTTGAGTGATTCCACAACCATTCTTCAGCACAAGTGATGCCCTTTCACTCCCACATGCTTGCTGCTCCAAGACTCCCTCTCTCTTCCACATCCAACATTTGGTATCAGAGCCAGATTCTGCCAGATTCAGCCAGCACAGGCCGTCACTTTGAGAGTGACGGTTTAGGGTCAAACCTTGACCAAATGTGACAAACAACCAATTGATCTTCAAGTTCGCAAAACAAGCTCCCCAACGAGCCCAGAATCCCAAGGATCTAATGGCCGGATTGAGAGTTATGCTCAAAACGAGGTCGGCCAGGGCTACACTCTTCTCTATGAGTAAGACTGTCGCCTTGTGATGACCATAACTCTCTCGTTTCTTTGTCAAGTTTAAAAAGTGGCACATGCGAATTGTGGTGTTTTCCTAAGCTTTCCATTGCAGCAAAACTATTTGCATTCCATCCATCCGTTTGGGAGAAACGCCGTTTACAAGCTGGCTGGTCTGAGTTGGATTAGGAGCAGAAGCATGCTCTGTTTTCAAGAGGGCATATCTTTCAAAATCCCCTGTTTTATGGGTTGATCTGAAAGGTTTTGAGCTGAATTTTCTAGTGGTGGACTCAGTTTTTCCAAATTCCCAGTCTGCTGGCATCTACAGTCCATTTTCTGTCAGACAGATTTCTGGCAGAAGCAGCAGCAGAAGCAGGGGCAGCGCTGCCACCCAAGGGCAGCGTTGAGCATCACCAAAGCTCAAAAAGGCAGCAGCATGCGTGGTAACAGCAGCCCAGCCCTTGGAGAGGCTGGAAGGACGTGCCAACTTCACGTTTTGGAATATCCGTACCCGCCTCCTTTTGGAGGAGAGGGGCTTGTGGGAGGTGGTGAGCGGCGACGAGCGCGCTCCGCCTCCACAGGAAAAAGGCATCACCACAGCTGAGGTGGTGGCGGGGAAGACGCCGCAGAAAGGTGCAGCAGATGCAAGTTCATCTACAACTGCAGCGGCGGCGTATGAGGAGTGGAAGAAGAAGGACAGGCAGGCCTACAGGTTGCTTTTCAACACTATCTCCAACCCGCATCTTCAGTACGTGAGTGACAAGGCTACTGCAAAGGAGGGGTGGGACACGTTGTGCAAGAAGTATGAGAGCAAGGAACCTACATTCCTCATGCTTTTGGAGGAAAAGATGATGGCGCTGAAAATGTAGGGTGGTGAAGGGATGGAGGTGTACCTGGACAAGGCAAAGGAGCTGGCAAAGCAGCTGAGAGCGGCCGGCAAATGTGTGGAAGAGACGCGCTTCATCCTCCTCTTGCTGAGGGGACTCCCAACCAGTTATGACACGGTGCGAGAGACGTTGGAGTGCCAGCCAACTCTCGACCTCGACTTCATCTGCACACACCTGGTGCAGGTGGAATTGCTTCGCAATGTAGCAAAGCGTAATGGCGACGGCAGCAGTGAAGCAGTTTTTGTGGCCATGAGCTCTCGCAACCAGCAGCAGCAGCAGCAGTCTGGGCAGCAGAGAGGCAGAAAGAAAGGCAAATGCCACTACTGCCAGAAAGAGGGACACTATAAAAAGGAGTGTTTCAAGCTCAAGAGGGACCAGAAGGAGCAGTAGCAGCAGCAGTCATCGCAGCAACAACAGCAGCAAAAGCAGCAACAGCAGCAGCAGCAGTCACAGCAACGTCAGCAGCAGCAGCAGCAGCAAAACCAAGCTGGTGTGCGCCAGTTTGGCAACATGAATGTAGCGAAGGAGGTGCGCGACCGTCTCTTCATGGCGAAGTCTGACATGTCGCAGGTGGAGAAGGCGGATCTCGCATGGTACAAGGACTCAGGGTGTACCAAGAGACTCACACATCACAAGGAGTGGTTTACGCAGCTGTTGTCCATCCCTCCCCGTCCTATCGCTATGGGTGATGATCGGGTGGTGTATCCTGAGGGGATTGGGATTGTGGAGATGTGGTTGGAGACCCTACGTGGCATTGAAGTGGGAGTGTTCCATGGCTTGCTGTGTGTACCTGATGCTGCATTCAACCTCCTATCAGTCTCCTCTCTTACAAACACAGGACTGCGCGTCGTCTTCGATGATGACTATGGCTACATCCTCAACAAGGATACAGGAGAGGAGTTGGCCAGGTCGGTGAAGGAGGGCGACAGATATCGCCTGCTGGGGGCGACCAAGATCCCGCGTGAGCAGAGTCTTGCAGCAGTGGTGCAGGCGACAGATGGCGAGATCTGGGAGGCAACAGATGGCCACATCGGCATGCGCGCCTTGCAGTAGCTTCAAGGAAAGCAGATGGTGCGTGACCTGCCTACCATCTCTAACTTTGAGCAGCAGTTGTGCATCGGCTGTTTGGAAGGGAAGCAGCACCGGGAGGCGTTCTCTGGAGCAGGGGAGCGTGCGAAGGAGGTGTTGGAACTGGTCCACACGGACTTGTGCGGACCGATGCAGACCCAGAGCTTTGGAGGCTCTAGGTATTTCTTGACCTTCATTGATGATTTCAGCCGTTACACTGCTGTGTACTTCCTTCCTTCCAAGGACCAGTGTTTTGACAGGTTCAAGGAGTTCAAGGCCATGGTGGAGAACGAGACTGGCAAGAAGATCAAGGCGCTGCGCAGCGATCGCGGTGGAGAGTACCTGAGCAAGGAGTTCCAGGACTACCTCACAGCAGCTGGCATCAAGGCGCAGCGTACCGCGCCGTACTCGCCGCAGCAGAATGGTGTAGCAGAACACGCAAACCGTACCATTGTGGAGTCGGCGCGCTCCATGTTGCACGCAGCTCGGATGACCTACGACTTCTGGACTCAAGCCGTGAGCACTGTGGTCTACATCAAGAACCGCAGTCCAACTAAGGCGCCGGAGCAGATGACGCCGTACGAGGCGTGGTTTGGCAAAAAAACCGAGCGTGGATCATCTCCGAGCATTTGGCAGCCTGGCGCACATGCACGTGCCCAAGGAGAAGCGGCAGAATGGGACGCAAAGAGTGCGCAGATGCTGATGATTGGCTACGACATGGCAAGCAAGGCCTATCGCCTCTACGAGAGGGATACAGGCCACGTCATCATCTCCACGGATGTCGTCTTCAATGAGAGCAACGTCATCGGCACCAACATTGTCTATGAAGAGGCAGCAGAACCAGTAGTTGACGAGACAGTGGGAGCAGAAATCCTTCCTGATCCAGTCTATCCTGATCCTTCCTCTACTCTGACAGTGGGAGAATCACTCTTCTCTCCCATGTCTGATGCAGTAGATACAGCAACCTCACCGGCCGAAGCAAAGGAGGGAGATGTAGCACCACCACAAACAGCAGTTTTGCCAGCAGCACCGCGCCAGCCGCCCGCCAACGCTCCAGTACCAGGTCGCAGGTACCCTCTTAGGGTACGTTACAAGCCTGGTGAGCACGGCCATTTCTGGATGCTGCAGAAACCAGAACAGATGATCGTCGCAGTTGTAGCAGATTCAGATGAGCCAACGTCATACAAGGAGGCCATGGCTGCACCGGATGCAGCAGATTGGGCGCAAGCCGTGCAGCAGGAGATACAGTCGCAGCTGGACAACGGCACGTGGGAGCTGACTGAGCGTCATCCTCGATGTAAGGTGATCAAGTGCAAGTGGGTGTTCAAGAAGAAGCGGAGAGCAGATGGTAACCTGGAAAAGTACAAGGCAAGGCTGGTCGCCAAGGGCTACTCGCAGCAAGAGGGCATCGACTACACAGAAACTTTTTCCCCTGTTGCAAAGTTTGCCTCTGTGCGCACGCTCCTCTCTTATGCAGCAGCTGAGGATTTCGAGGTTCACCACATGGATGTCAAGACGGTATTCTTGAATGGTGACTTGGAGGAGGAGATTTACATGGAGCAGCCGGAGGGGTTCATCATGGATCGCCAGGAGCACCTGGTTTGCAAGCTGCAGAAGTCGCTGTATGGCCTCAAGCGAGCGTCGCGTGCTTGGAACCAGAAGTTGGATGCGGCGTTGCAGTGCATGGGGTTTGAGCGCAGCGAGTATGACTACAGCGTGTATCGTTGGCAGCATGAGCATGAGATCCTCATCATCATTGTCTATGTGGATGACATGCTCCTCCTTTGCAACAGCACGTCTGCACTGCAAGAGTTCAAGGAGGCGATGGAGGAGCGCTTCCAGATGTCTGATCTCGGGGAGGCGTCATACTTCCTCGGAATCCAGATCATGCGTGACCGCGAATCACGCTCTCTCTCGCTACAACAGAGTCGCTACATCAAGGACGTCCTGCAGCGGTTCGGCATGGCAGAGGCAAAACCCATCGGCACGCCGCTGGAGACGCGGTAGTACCTCGTGAGCGTCAATGGAGAAGCAGATGCAGTTGAGCGGCAGAAGTACCAGAGCGCCGTCGGCAGTCTCATGTACTTGATGGTGGCAACCAGGCCGGACCTCACACAGGCTGTGAGCGTTGTGAGCCAGCACATGGCGAGTCTCGGACGTGAGCACCAGAAGGCAGTGAAGCGGATCTTCCGCTACCTTGCTGGAACCATCAACGTCGGCATCACCTACAACGGCAACGACAACAGCATCATCGGCTACACAGATGCAGATTGGGCTTCAAATCCTGAGACCCGCAAGTCCATCTCTGAACATGTGTTTCTCATGAATGGAGGTGCCATCAGCTGGTGTAGCAAGCGACAGGTGGTCGTGGCCACCTCGAGCACAGAAGCTGAGTACGTCTCTCTCAGCTTTGGAGCCAAGGAAGCAGTTTGGCTCCAGCGTCTCATGGCGGAGATGAGTGGGAGTGTAGCAGTTCCAGTTCCTGTGTGCGTCGACAACCAGAGTGCAATCGCACTCGCCAAGAATCCCGAGCACCATGCACGCACCAAGCATATTGACATCGCATATCACTTCATCAAGCACATGGTGCAGGATGGTGTTATCAAGCTGGAGTTTACTCCAACCAGCAGGCAGGTCGCTGATTTTTGCACCAAGCCAGTGACCCGTGAGAAGCAGCAGTTCTGCAGCCCACTCTGACTGCGGCAAAGTGGGAGATTGTTGGGAAAGGAGCCGTCCGGCTCTGTTTCAGGTCCACAGGAGCAAGTTCCAGGAAACGTCCAGATCCTTGCTCCGATCGTTGATCCGTCTTCACCATTGCAAAGATCAGGTGGCAAGTTATCTACGGTCCAAGGTTCAGCCCGATCCAACGGTCGGATTGGGAGATATGAATTTTTGAAGTTTCAGGGATCATGGACCGCCGATGTCTGGGTGGCCATGGGCGATGGCTCCATGCCTTAGCCTGAGAAAAGAAAAAGGCAAGAGGTCCAGGGTCAAGACCTGATGGGAGAAATATCCAAAAAGGTCCTTGGTATTAGGATTGCCTTGTCAGAGTGTGCTGACTAGGATAAAGGTACCTCTCCTTACTTTTTAGGTGAGGTGAGATCCGTGTGTGCCTCTCATGGACACATGGCGATTCTCCATGGGTTTGTGGGTGATGTGACCACTTGGAGTGTGCCATGAGAGCATTCTCTAGCTCTCTAGGTCGTGTGTGACTGGTCAGCCTGATTGTTAGGCTGATTTCCTCCCTTGTGTGAGATTGTGGACTCTAGTGTGTGAACCTTAGCCTCCATGGCTAAGTGGTGTGGCTTGTGAGAAGGCAGACTTGCCCAAGCTCTAGCTCTATATGTACTCCATCATTTTGAGTGATTCCAAACCCATTGTTCAGGACAAGTGATGCCCTTTCAATCTCACGTGCTCGCTGATCCAAGACTCCCTCTCTCTTCCAGATCCAACATTTGGTATCAGAGCCAGATTCTGCCAGACTCAGCCAGCACAGGCTGTCACTTTGAGAGTGACGGGTTAGGGTCAAACCTTCACCAAAGTTGACAAACAACCACTGGATCTTCAAGTGATCGAGACAAGCTTTGCAATCAGCCTAAGATCGGAAAGATCCAACGGTCGGATTGAGAGTTATGCTCAAAACGAGGTCGGCCAGGGCTTCACTCTTCTCTATGAGTAAGACTATCGCCTTGTGATGACCATAACTCTCTCGTTTCTTTGTCAAATTTAAAAAGTGGCACATGCGAATTGTGATATTTTTCCTAAGCTTTCCATTGGAGCAAAAATATTTGCATTCAATGGATTCGTTTGGGAGAAATTTTGTTTACAAGCTGGCTGGTCTGAGTTGGAGTAGGAGCAGAAGCATACCCTGTTTTCAAGAGGGCATATCTTTCAAAAGCCCCTATTGATGACCCTAATTTATGGGTCGATGTGAAAGGTTTTTAGCTGAATTTTCTAGTGGTGGGCTCAGTTTTTCCAAATTCCCAGTCTGCTGGCATCTACAGTCCAGTTTCTGTCAGACAGATTTCTGGCAGAAGCAGCAGCAGAAGCAGGGGTAGCGCTGTCACCCAAGGGCAGCGTTGAGCATCACCAAAGCTCAAAATGGCAGCAGCAGGCGTGGTAACAACAGCTCAGCCCTTGGAGAGGCTGGAAGGATGCGCCAACTTCAATTTTTGGAAGATCCGTACCCGCCTCCTTTTGGAGGAGAGGGGCTTGTGGGAGGTGGTGAGCGGCGACGAGCGCGCTCCGCCTCCACAGGCAAAAGGCATCACCGCAGCTGAGGTGTTGGAACTGGTCCACACGGACTTGTGCGGACCGATGAAGACCCAGAGCTTTGGAGGCTCTAGGTATTTCTTGACCTTCATTGATGATTTCAGCCGTTACACTGCTGTGTACTTCCTTCCTTCCAAGGACCAGTGTTTTGACAGGTTCAAGGAGTTCAAGGCCATGGTGGAGAACCAGACTGGCAAGAAGATCAAGGCGCTGCGCAGCGATCGCGGTGGAGAGTACCTGAGCAAGGAGTTCCAGGACTACCTCGCAGCAGCTGGCATCAAGGCGCAGCGTACCGCGCCGTACTC